>QEOT01005881.1:78786-156737 GCA_003123785.1 Pterocarya stenoptera
AAACAAACAAACAAACAAACCACTGTCAGGAGCTCCATGTGTGGATTTAGCATTTCTCAATTAAATATTGTTGGCATGCAGAGAGCTTCACAAATGTTACATCACAAATATTTTCCCAATACTGATTTTTTCCATGCAAAGTTGGGTAGCTATCCATCTTATATTTGGATGAGGATCTTATATGCTAGATCTTTGCTTCAAGAAGGGACTATATGGAGGATTGGGAATGGATAGTCAGTTAGATAAATGGCTGCCACAGCCAACTGCATTCAAACCTCAAAGTGGACAGAACACACTGGGGGCATATGCTAAAGTAGAGGTTCTAATCAATGAAGGAACAATGGAATGGAACCTCAATATGATAAGAGCAGTCTTTTCAAAGGAAGATGCTGAAATAATAAGCCAGATTCCTATTAGCCACTACAAAAAGCCAAATAAACTGATGTGGAGAAGCACAGCAAAATGGAATATTCACTGTTAGGAGTGCTTACTACCTACAAGGGGAACTTCAAGAAAGAAAAAAGGGTCAAACTTCACAAAACTCCCATAATAGTGAAGCCTGGACCAGAATATGGAGACTAGTCATCCCTCCAACTTTAAAGAATTTCTTGTGGAGAGCTTGCCTCAGCATTTTACCTACTAAGGCCAACTTGTGCAAGAAGAAGATATTGGAAGATCAAATTTGCCCTCTTTGCTTAAAGGAACCAGAAATCACAGAACATATTCTATGGGGATGTATTTCTGCAACTAATATTTTGGAACAATGCTCAAGGAAAATTCAAAAAAGTAAGGCCTCATGCAAGAGTCTAAAGGCACTAGTAGAAGACATGTCTAACAAGCTACAAAAGGAAGAGATGGAAGAATTGTCCCTGATCTTTTGGAATTTGTGGTGGAGAATGAATTAATATATCTTAAAAAACATCCTGGTTGATCCCAAATCAATATACACAGGGTCTATCAAATGCTATAAGACATTACAACATTTGAAACCAGGGTATCCAACCGAGTTAATAGCAATATAGTTAAAAGTGGCACATGGGAGAATCCACCACCAGGTGATTGCTGCAAAACCCATTTGTCGGCTCCCTTTTAACTGCTACAGGCTCTGAAACTTCCTCTACCTATCTCTCCTCTTAAGGTTGTACACATATACATAAGTTCTCTCAATATATTTCCAGTTCCTTTTTGTCTTTCACTTCACTTTTGAGATTATTTTTTTCATATTTTTTTGATTCTAGGATATTCACTTTTGTAGCAAAATTTAGCTCAGACATGCGATCGTTTGGGAATCAGATGGGAAAAAGTCACCTAAATGGGACAAAAATATTGTGCATTTAAAACAGGCTTTACTTTGTATATGTTTGTTGCTCAAGTTGTGGATGATTTAAATATATTTCAAACTAAAACAAAATATGTGCCGGCGCCACAAGCAAACATTCAGATAGTTAGAAATATTATGCACTTGCAAACATTCATATTTAAATATTTTTATGTTTATCTTATGCTACCATAGAATTTCATTCAAGTTGTGTCAATTTGAATATTGCATTTTACTCAAGAGCACCTGATTTTATAAGCTATAAGCTGTCTTTTTCCTTTCTGTGGTGGTTAGAGGATGTTAGTTATTTGCTATTAGCATACCGATTTACAATGGGTTAATCTGACTTAATGTCTTGTCTTGGCCTATGTCACAATCATTTTCCCAGCTTTTTGAAATCATTTATTTTCTAGTACTGGTGATATTTCTATCCTGAAATTGTTTGCAAATCCATCATTGCTAATTTTGTTAACCCGTGTGGGCACCTCTTCCACCTCAAGTTTGTTGACCTGTGGCTGCGTCTGCACCCCACCTATCTGGTTTGTAGCACATATCCAATGCCAACACCCGTCTCGACACCTCTGGCCGAGGTGGTTTCGTTGGCAAGTAGGAGGAATTGATGGCTGGCCGAGGTGCATACATATAAGTAGTCTAGGAACTTTGTGTATGAATGGTGCATAAGATGTATGCACCTTCATTGGCTGGAAATTTCCCCTGATTTTACATTTCTTGATCTGGCCCAAAAGTTTGGCTGATGCATGGTCCCACATTGATTTCTATGCACGTGTATCTTGTCATCATACCACTTCTAGTAATGTTTAATTGTGATGCAGTTGTAATCCTAGGATAATTAAAGATTTTGGCCCCTAGTAAATTTTAATTGTGATGCCATTGTTGTAATTCGTTGACAGACTTAGAATGTCATCACCAATTGCTTCATCATCGCTTGTTAATCTTACTTTTATGAACGAGCCAATGTGCATTTGTGGGAAACCAACCCTACTTGGGATATCAAAGAGAAAGTCCTTATAAAGAGAAAAGCAGAATTATCAAGAAAAGAGGAAGAGTTTCAAAAGAGAAAAGAAGATATTGGAAAGAGAGAGCTGACACTCCACAACAATCAAGCCCAGCTTCATAGGCAAGAAGCAAACATGCATCATGCACGCACACTACTTCTAACATCCATCTATTTTATTGTATTTGATACGATCAAAGTGACGGGGACTTTGTAATTGTGAATTTGCATGTATTGTTTATAACCAACTAGTCGCCATCATTCGTGTTAGGGACTTAGAATTTGTAATGGGGGATGCTATGTACATATGTTACTTTTTGTCATGTACTTGAGAGTTTCTTGTTATGTAATTAAGAAAACATTTTGTTATGTACTTCACGCTTGGGCCCATTTCTTTTCTATCAACAAATGTGAGAATAAAAATAGGAAAATGGCATAACTTCAAGAGGGAGAAAAGACATAAATTATATTAATCAGGTCAACAAAATTTACATTGCAAAAGTACAAGGTACATAATGGGGGCTCAAATACACCCAATATTACAACCTTGCTACATCCAAAATTACAATTGAAACTATTACAACCCGAAACTACAGCCTTCCTACATCAAATACATCCAATATTACAGCCTTGCTACATCTAAAATTACAGCTGAAAATACTAGGATACAAAACGTGGGCTTAAACAACCTTTTATCCTCAACACCAATAATGTTTATACTAAGTATTCGCAAGGAAATCTTTGAGTGCTCCATGCAATACCTCCATGACACCCAGAGCAGGCCTTTGTTGGACCTGATACGATAAAATAACTACACTTACATGTTTGCATATCCGTTTGGATAGATTAATTCATGAGTAAATCAGAGAAGTAAAGAAAAAGAAATATCCCAAAGCACCACAGAACATCTCAACACCACTACCAAAAAACATCTCAAACCATCACCAATACATGAATTCTAAAACCACTACCAATACACAATAGTGACACCACCACCAAAAAGCATATGCTATTGGACTAAAATTAAGCTGACCCAACGCGTTTAAGATAGATCTTGGGCTGTGTCCAGTAAAAGCATATGATGTTGATTCTCATTTTTCTCTTGAAGGATTCCTGAGTTCTCTTCAAACACACTGAATAGCTAGACTAACTTGGGATCGATGGCTCCCATTCACGATGCCACATATATGATAAATAGAAGTGTAACCAAAGACCAATTGTATTTCTTAATTTTTGTGTTCTTAATTTACGGACCATAAGGAGAATAGGCTTGTCTCAAAGGGCACAACCACATGATGATCTAACGCATTCCTAGTATATGCAGATGTTCAAAAATCAAAACCCATAAAACATCAACCCCAAAATAAACATATACTCTGCGCATAATAATATACTATTTATATATATATAGGTGCTAATAATTGAGGTGTTGTTGTGCTATGGTAAACCATTTTATAATTAATAATATGAAAAGGAATATATGAAATAAACTTGGCAGTCGAACAGATGGAGGAAGTTGAGCAACAGGGAAAGAATTTAGGCATTTTATCATTTCGTTTGTTGGGATACTTGGATTTCTACGAGCAAAAGGTAGCTTTCTCTTGCTGTCTTTGGCACTGACATTGATGCTTCCCCACACGCCCCTCCTTCTCATCACAGATTTCACAAGTCCCCCACCCCTTCGTTTGACAAGTTTCCCAAGTCACACAATCCCAAATGCAAACACAAATGAACAAAAGAAAAATCTTTGTCAAAGGATCTTCCTTGGTTCGACGTAGAGGAGTGGGTAGCAGCCGACGGACCTACGCCGATGTGAGAGAGACGAAAGAGCGGGAGAGATTTGAGAGAAATCACATATGTTCTGGATAGCGGCCAAAGGTCTTTAATTTTAATTTTAGTTTTTTTATTTTTTTTAATATAAATAATGATGTAGCAAAATGCCACGTCAGCAATGTACATGTACAGGCACAAATTCTGCCTGTGTGTAACGGTATCTGCCTGTATGTAACAGTACGGAAAAAAATAAAAATAAAAATATACATAATTAATAAGGGCACTTGGACTTGTTGTGATGATCAAGGGCACTTATGAGTGCCGACATGACCACTCATCACAAATATGTCCGGAGATAATCAATGGCACTTGGGCTTGTTACCCGAAGTGCCTGGTGGAACACACTTGCACCTGGCAGAGCACTTGCTACACGCTCTGACGCATACCTTTGGCCTCGAGTGTAAACTGGCAAACTGCACCTCACCTTGCACAGCTCTCTACAGTCTTTATCATCTTTACATACTACATATTATATATATTTTTTTTCTATAACAACTATATAATATATGAATGATAAATAGAATAACTCAATTAATTTAATAAAAATAAAATAAAATAAAAAATATATAAAAAAATAATCTTATAAAAGTTTTTTTTAAAAGTATGAACTCCACTTTTAAAACAAATTTTTTCACGATAGGTCTACTTTTATAACTCAATCTATTTTCACCATTGCATGCTCCACACTAGGGCCATACAAGAACCGTTCAAACCGTCCGAAAATCCATTAGACTAGCCACTGGAGCACGGAATTGCCTGAAACTGATGGAAAATCGGTCGGCATGCGACAACAAATAAAGAAAATCGATATCAGCCAGTTCGGCATCAGGTTGAACGTAGTTCAAACCGCTGAATTGACCGATTAAAGAAAATATTATATATATTGTACTTAAAACGATGCCGGTCTACTTGGAACAACATCGTCTTAAGCTTGTAGTTGTGTTTTAAACACAACTGAAACGATGTTGTTTGATATTAAATCAAACGGCATTGTTTTATTCATAACGTATTAAAAAAAATTTTAAGTAGAACGACACTAGTATCGTTTCGAAATTAGATCGCCTTCTTCCCTCCCTTCTTATTCCCCGAGTCACTTCTCATTTCTCTCATCCTCTCTCATTCCCTTCTACAACACTCTCTTTCTACTTTTTCAAACGAAGCTCGTCATTAGGGGATTGAGAATCGACAATGAACCGCCAAAGAACCACTAGGGTCGATACGGCCGATGTTTCTCCTCTCCATCGACTGGTTACAGTCGGTTGCTCCTCCTGTTTTTCTCTTATTGGTCGGCGTCAGTTTTGTCCCAATACCGCATGGAAGGGGTCGGTTTTCACGCCTACTTCACACTTATATATATACTACGACAAGGCCATGCATACCGGCATACGTACCCACGAAAGGAATTAGAAGCTTTCTATTGGCTCCTTTCACCACATGAAAACAAATTAATAATTAAGCATAAGAAATTAAAAAATATGCAGTATTAATATGATGCAAATTAAGAACGTGGTGGGTCATGATGGCCTGCAGGTGGTAGTCATGATGATCAATATTATATTAATTAAACCTGGGATCGCTGGTCTTCATTAATCTTATCATCGATGAAGCCTTTGAGATTAATTGAGAGCATCAATCGTGGAAAATCACCATCAGCTATAAAAAAAAAATAATAATAAATAAATAAATAAAATATTAGTGTATGATATTAATTAGTTTCACAATATATATATATATAAATGATTTGTATAAGTTTTAAATAGACAACTTTTATATAAATCAGAGCTATCTAGAAGAGAAAAATCTCCATTAGAAGAATTAGTAAGGGTAATGCCATTTGGTAGAAGCAAGCAAGCACTACTAGCACTGCGCTATGAAAGAAGCCAAAATAATGAGGGATTGAGGAGGAGGAGGAAGAGGAGGTAGCTGCTAAGGTACATTTTTAGCTAATGTGAGATAAATTTGACTGTGGCTATTCCAATCTTCACATTGAAATAGTTCTTTTTTTTATTATATAACAAAAAATGTATATGAGAAGAATTTGATTTTAACTATTTCATTCAAATTAAATTTTCACATTGGATTATTCATTTATTCATTATATAATAATAAAATAATATTATTTTAAAAAATATTTAATTTATTTAATTTTATCATATTTTATCATTCTACCTATTATATGTGAATTAGTAATCATATTCTAATTAAATTAATATTATTTTATATGAAGTATATAAGAAAGAGGAAAGAAAAATAATTAATAAAATATGTATTTAGTCTATCTACAATAACCTTTAAATTTAGAAAATATTTTGAAAGTCACTGTAGCTAAATTTTAAACAAAAAGTCCAATTATTTAGATTTTAATTAATCCATTGTGATAATATTTTATTCTCTAATAATTAAATATTCAATAAATTTAACTTTTAGTTAATTAATTGAGGAGCTCTGATTGAGTTATATTTGGACTTCATGTAAAAGTGCCTTTTCTTTATAGTACGACCGGTTTGTCATGGCATTTTTACAATATTGTCCGCTTTTTTTTTTCTTTTTTTTTTTTTTTTCACAATAATTAACTACGGGTTAAAACTGCAATTGTTTTGAGAATTATGCCCTACTTAACCAAAGATTCTTTGCCAAATAATAGTTTAAATGGATTTTGGGGAGCTGGATTATATATAGTTTTAAATAGAGAAAATAATGAAGATAAATGTGTAACTTCAAATGTGGCAGAGTGTTACAAGATAAGCTATATAAATTGGCTGCCTTGAATTTGAGATTTTCTTTATCTCGAACATCTAATTAAAAAAAAAAGAAAATAAATGTGCCATCATTGCATTTTTTATTGCTCTTCATTTGTCGGTACTCTATATAGATGTGGCATTGCTACTCGATATTTCTTTTCATTTCTATTTATCATCTCACATTTTATCATCTTCACATCATTCTATAACATGATATTAAATGATTTGAGACTATTTATTATATTTTATTTATAAATCTATTATCTAATACCACAATATAAGATGTTGACAATTGGTATGATGAATAGATTTTTTTTTCCTTTATATATATGCTACAGATTTATTTTACGCCAAAACATATCTTTTAAGTGCGGTTTAGATAGTGAGTGAGATGAGATGATTAGAAATAAAAGTTAAAAGTTGAATAAAATATTATTAGAGTATTATTTTTTAATATTATTATTATTTTGAGATTTGAAAAAATTGAATTGTTTATTATATTTTATATAAAAATCATAATAATAAGATAATATTGGATAAAACACTTATTATATATAAATAGGGCTGTTGAGGACATGTTTCACTATTACGCACTCTCGACCTCCTGCAACCAAAAAGTAAGAAGGTTTGGAGGGTTGAAAGGGGA
This sequence comes from Pterocarya stenoptera, assembly GCA_003123785.1. Lineage (NCBI taxonomy): Eukaryota > Viridiplantae > Streptophyta > Magnoliopsida > Fagales > Juglandaceae > Pterocarya > Pterocarya stenoptera. The sequence continues at coordinate 86,340 of QEOT01005881.1, forward strand.
CCTTTCGATGCCTAAGTCATTAATGGTACGTTTATCTCAAAACCAAAATATTTCAGGCCTCCATTAACATACCTGAACCCTTTAAGTAGAGGATCTATCGTCTTGGGGTCATCCTAATTAATAACCTCATCCAATATTTGAAATTTGAATCTCGGTTCCTGTAAGGTATCCGTCTGTTTTAAATGACTGAATATATTAACGATCTTGGGATAAGTGGGTGGGCATTCCCTTTGATGACTCAACCAGAACCCTGTTGGGCCAGGGGGCATTTAGGCCTTAAGGGTCTTGCCTAGGCCACGAGGGCCCAAACCCTGGGTGACACTTTCTAGGTCCTTATTGTGGTATTAAAGCCCTTACGGTTACCTCGCAAAGTCTCATTATACATTATGTGATGGGACTTTTATGTTAAGTGTCTTTAAGCTCCCTTGGTTGATTTATTTTGTTCTTCTCTAATTACCCTGCGAGCCCTTATCGTAGGTCACGCGATAGGGCTTTTAAATCCAAGAGGCACTAGGCCTTGTGATTTGGGGCTAAGCTCCCTCTGGCTACCCTGCAAGTCCGTGCCACGCGCGAAGCGTTCCTGGGGTGACGTTTGGGCTTTTGCTTTGTGATTCCCCCACGACGTCTGTCAGAAGTAGATATGCATTCCCCATTGTCATCTCCCGTCATTATTTATTACGAAGTGTTGCTTATTTTTCTTTTCCTCCATTCCTCTCTTTTCATGCAAGGTTCCTAGTTTCTTTCAGCCAACCTTTCGTGCCCTCCAGTTTCCTTCTTGTTCTTCCACCGTTGCACTCTTCTGTGTTCGCTTCCATGGCTTCTGGTAAAAACCAAGTCGCAAGCTCCTTTTAGGGTGGTGGTCCTTTGTGACCCCGTGAGCCTTCTACCCCTATCGACGATGCTATTGCTAGCCCTAGCATTAAAGGAGGCGTCTCTTGCTCTATCTTTGAAGGCCACCGCTGGGTTTCCTCCCTCTTTCATCGTGAACTGGACAATGTGAGGGACCATTTTAACATCCCTTGCTAGGATTGATGTTACCTAGCCAGCGGCATGGAGCTGTCAACATTAGAGGTATGGCTATCTCCATTACCCTTTATTTCTTCAATTTTTTGTTTTAGCGTATGACAATCTTTAGTTCAATGGCCATTTGTTCTATGGTACATACAGTACCTTTGCGATCGCCGCCCATGGTCTTCCTCGTGTCTAATTTCCTTCGTATTGTCCTGGTCTTGCACATTAGAAAAATGTACATGGTTGTTGCTATAACGTCCCGTGAGCATCTCCTACTTTTTCTCATATTGATTCTTCCTTGGTCTACTACTTTCTTGGATCCTCCTAGTGCCTTCCTTCGACGCACTCTCCTGCTTTTGCCTCGGCCTAGTGGTGAGGGTAATCAGTGTATATTCGGCATTCGCAAAATCGTCCGCCTGATCCATAAATTCTAGCAAAGTGGATGGGATTTTCCTTGCTAACTCGGTCATGAAGGGACTCCTTGGACAGATTCCCCCAAGTAGTGCTGCCAACATGATCTTTTCATCTTGAACGTCAGCGGTCATTCTTCTTTATTGAATCGCGCCAAGTACGCCTTCAAACTCTCATCTTCCCTCTGTTTTACCGTCAATAGGTACGCTACCAGCCATCTCCTTCGTCGACTAGCCATAAATTGGGGTGATGAATTGCCTACCTAGTTCTTTAAAATTCTCAATGGAGCCCCGCTGCAGTGCTCCAAACCATTCCCAGGCTACTCCTTTTAACGTCAAAGGAAAATCTCTACATGCAATCTCTCTCGGGAATCCATTGAGAGTCGTGTGGGCCTTAAAGGTCTTCAGTTGTTTCATCGGATCCTTGGAGCCGTCTTACATGTCTATTGACGGGACCATGAATTTTGGTGGAAGCGGTACCCCCATGATCTCTGCGGTGTATGGAAAGTTGGTCCTGGTTAGTAGCTGATCAACTCAAGACGAGGTCCCTATCTTCTTGGAAATTTTCTTATACTTATCCATCAAGCTGTGCAGATCATGGTGTAACTTCTTCGTTTCCTCGTTCTCCTGAGGGGCTTTACCTACACCCATGCTATGAGCCTCCATCTCCACCCTGTCAGCCTAACTGGGGTTGTGTCTTCCCTTGACGGTCCGCTCTTTGCCTTGAGAACCTTGTACTCCTTTTGCAAAGATTCAACCTCAGTGGTTAGCCTTCTCACTATTTCTTCCATTTTCATAAGCCTTCATTCCATGTTTCGTGACGTTTCCTCCTGATCTCTAGTTGCCTGAGATCGAGTGGTGGTAGGCATGTGAAAAGTATGCTGATTGCAAGATAACTGAATATCCCACAGACGATGCTACCTGTTAAGGACGTGTTTCACCGCTACGCACTGTCGACCTCCTACAACCAAAGTTAAAAAGGTTTGGGGGATCGAAAGGAGACCATCTGATGCCTAAGTCAATAATGATACGTATATCTCAGAACCAAAATATTTCAGGCCTTCATTAACGTACCTAAACACTTTAAGTAGTGGATCTATCATCTTGGGGTCATCCGAATTAAAGACCTCATCCAATATTTGAAATTCGAATCCCCATTTTTTAAAGCTATACGTCTATTTTAAATGACTGAATATCCTAACAAATTTGAGATAAGCAGGCAGATATTCTTTTTGATGACTCAACCTGAACCCTGTTGAGCTTGGAGGAGTTTAGGCCTTAAGGGTCTTGCCTCGGCCGCAAGGGGCCAGACCTAGGTGACAGCCCGCAAGTCTCTATGATGGTATTAAAGCCTTCCAAGGGCGTTACAACCCAAATTATCTGATGTTTTGAAACTATATTACTTTATAGAAATTATTTGTCAATAATAATTACTAAACCAGCATCTGTTTGCAAAAGGAACTCGAAAGAATCGTAAGTCACCATGCTGGAGGCGAAGCCACAGACGCAAAGCTCATGCATGATTCATTCAATCACGACATGAATGATGTTGACCATCCCCGACTCCTCTTCCCGATAAAATTTGGCGTCGCATCATTAAAAGTGCCCCACCACAAAACCCAAGAGTTACATGGAGCCGCCATTTGTAAATTGTGATGCCAATTACGACTATACATGTTGCCCTCGAACATAAGAAATATTACGTGTACGGATAGACTTATATATATTTTTATTATTATTTATTTTTTTACTTTTTAAATTAAAATTAAAAATATCATCACTTTTATAAAATGAAATTTATTTTTAATTAAATTATATTCATTGATTTTTTTTTTTAGATTATATAAGATGATTATATTCTAAAATTTTTAATTCAAGTTTGAATAGCAAAAGATAAAAAAAAAAAAAACTGAATAGTAAAATAATGATAAAAAAATATATATGTAAGCATTACTTTTAACCGTCTATTTCTAAATGAGAAAAACTCAAGACCGGTCGGGGGAGGCTGTTATTTTTACACCCACTAATAAAAATTTGGCACGTAGTAGTTGCAGGAAACAAATAACTACTATCGCACTCAGGAAATTTCGACTTGTACATAGAGTTCAGAACCACTCTCTCTTTCACTCAGTCCGATCTCATCCTCCTTCTCCCCCCCTCTCTCTCTCTCTCAACGGCAAGTCGAAATCATGTCCTTCGTGCCCCCCTCTCTTCCTTCCCTCTCTCTTTCCTCAAGACGAAAATGAGTCCCCCTCAATCTCTCTCTCTCTCTCTCTCTCTCTCATTTCTCCACTCTGTTTCTTTTTTCTTTCTCCACTCTCTCTCCTCAAGCTGGAGGATCATATCTCCACCCTCTCTTTCTTGCCCTCCATTTTTTTTTTCAATCAACAATGAACACTGAATCGTCCAGGTAGATCAGGTTCAAACTCAGGGAAATGGGTGGGAGAGGGAGAGGGAGAGAGAAGTGTCTTTCATCAACCTCATTGATCATGTCCTGTAGTTTCCTTCGGCATGCGTTTGGGTGGTATGTGTAGTGGAACTGAAAAATTGCTGGAAGTTTCCTCATTCATGATGAAGTTGATTTTCATGGTTTTTCCCATGGTTGGAGCATAATCGTTTCGCAGGGACGTGGGTGGGAGAGGGAGAGGGAGAGGGAGAGGGTGAGAGAGAGAGAGAGAGAGAGAGAGAGAGAGAGGAGGGGGGGGGGAACAGATCAAGGAAGCAAAAAACAAAAAATAAATGTAATCACCTGCATGCGGGTGCAAACTAGATTTGGCTAAACCATGTACGTGGTAGCTCCTGATTGGTGGGTGTAAAAGGAGACTACACACCTGACCGGCTGGTAGCATCCAATATATTTACAAGAGTAGCACTGCAGGCCAAATGAATGCCAAACGTGTCTTTCGCATTTTATGAAAGAGTAAAGCGAAGTGAAATGCACTGGATCAAAAATTACTTCTCTCCCTCTCCCTTTCCCTCACGATTCTCAACTATTAGACTCTCAACTATTGGCATCCCCTTTGCACCCCCTCGAACATCCATGCTCAACCCCTAAATCTTCTCGTGCCTTATTCATCTTCCACCAACACACCCTCACGAAACCCAGATTCCACCCTATCGAGCCACGACGGAGCTCGACTCCAAGATCTGCGACGGACGGATGTTGACCCCCCGAGCCGTGACGGACGAAACTCACAAAACTCCCCACGCTTCCCGTACCATCTTCTTCTTCCACCATTGAGTGGGTAGCTAATGTGGTGGCCGACGGCAACTGTGGTGCCCTATACGAAGATGGGTTTTTTCTTTTCTTTCTTTTTTCCAATAGAAAATTTTTACTGTTATGTGTTGTGTTTTGCCTTTAGTCTCCAGCAACCATTCGTTGACTATAAACCATGGTGAGAGGCAGAGGAGTATGATCGAACAGTGGTGCTCAACGAAACGGCACAGCTGGTTGGCGTTACCTGCGGCTAAGGAAAAAGGCGTGGAAGAGCTGCTAAACGTGGGTTGCTTTGTTTTTGGGTGTGAAAAATAGAGGCTTGCCGTATGACTGAGCAGGAAGATTCCTCCATTGGATGAAAAGATGAATGAACCACAAAAGAGTTGGCACGTTTTATGTGCACCCCTTCCCCATTGGGAAGCATTGAGCAATGCTTCTCTGATACGACAGATTCAACAAAAGGCTTTACAAGACCCTTTTTGATAGTTTTGCTCTGGCCTATTCTCAAAGATTCAGAAGAAGGATTTGGGATCAGAGATGAATATTTTCCAATAGTTTTCTCCTACTCTACTCTCAGAGATTTAGAGCAACGCTTTGCAATTTGGGAAGAATTCCTTCCTGAAGTTTTCTTATGCTTAAAGTGAAAACCCAAGAGCAAGGAGGCCAAAATCATAGAAAATACTAAGATTCCAATAATAGCTCTCAGTAACAACAATTCACTGTTTCATGTTCACAACCTTCGTCAATATCTACAGATTGTGGCTCTGTCAATTCACGCAACTCATCAACTACTCCCTTCTTTTCATCCTCAACCACCTCTAAAGCTTCACTTTCTCCACCATTTCCATATACCACTTCATTTAGCACCTCAAAAATTTTTACTCTTCCTATTTGAAAATCTTCCACCATTTTTTTCTTCCTTAATCCTCTCCTCATTAGCTCTGCGGCGTCCTCGATCCAAACCCATTTTATTTCTTGTACTTGATCCCAAATGTTAGTTCCACTCTCAAGTCTCATAGCCAAGAATGTTTTCTCTTGAAATGCACTGGATCGCGCAGATGGGTTCCGTCGAGAGAGGTGATTTGTGTTTGGCATCCCAGATTCGGGAGGGAGAGGGAGAGGGAAGGAGAGAAGTAATTCTTAATCTAGTGCATTTCGCTTCATTTTGCTCTTCCGTAAAATGCCTATGTGGCATATTCTTATTGGCTGGTGAGAAGGCACGATTGGCACCCATCCTGCCTGAAGCTTTTTCCGATTTACAAACATGACAAATTTTCACGTGAGTGGAATCTCTAGTCTTTGTACTTTCATCTAATTTCAAAATCACCTTCATTTCATACAAGAGAACCCCACGCACTTGTATCAAAATCAAAGGTGTACACGGTGCATGTACAGTTGATGAAGTAAATGAAAAAAGCACAAACTTTGGACCACAAAAGGATGTAAAAATTTTAATCATGGTGTGGCCTCTCAACTCTGAAGCACCTGCCTGCCCGGATGACCAGTGGAGGAACTAGGAACTTATTTTAGAGGGACTAACTAAAGCTAAAAATATAATAAGATGTTTTTTATTCTATTTCTATACAATATTTTATGCGGTATAGAACAATTAGATAGTAAAACCTAAAATAAAAATAAAATACGTTTAATACAACTTATGTATTAAAAAAGTATATCATGTGTCAAGAACAATATCTCATTGCAATAATATAAAAATACTCATATAAATATATCAAACAAAAGAAACATAGTGTCTAGAATTGTAACATGCGTTCTTTTAAAGAAACAAAATCATCAAGTATTGAATCTAAATCAAAATTCTTAGCTATTTCTCTTTCAATATAGACAACTAAATTATTTGCTAGAAACTCATCTTCAATTTTGTTGCGAAGTCTTGTTTTAATAATCTTCATAGCTGAAAATGTTCATTCATTGGTCCCTGTAGATACTGGAAGAGTCAAAACAAGATGAATCAATCTATCAATAAGATTGTATGTCTTTGATTTCTCTGTCTCTACCAATCTTCGACATAAATCTATAATGGATGACAAATTCTGAAACTTCGGATTAATAAGCATATCAACTTCAAAATGCTTCAATTGAAACCTTAAATTAATTTTCTCATTCTTAGAAAAATCCAGAGCATAACACTCTTCCGCAAGATAACAGATATTATCAGTATTAAAGGATTTATAAGCATCCTTTGGATCCAAAGCTAAGCTAAGGGTTAAAAGTTTTGTCGCTCCTTCACCAAACCTACTGTCAAGCTGTTGCATTTGAAAGTCTATAGTAGCATTAAATATTTCAAAATGATAATGATGCTCTATCGTAATGTGATCTCGTTAATGACGCCCATGACCTTGGACATAATGAGAGCTCAATTTTGGAATGTCAATATCAAATTTCTTGAAGAAAGAGATAACATTTTCAAGCAAATTTCCTAACCTTCATTTCTCAACTCTTGGATGAGTACTTTTGTAGTGGAAACCATATTCATGGCATTCAAGATGTCCTGAGATTTTTGCTGCAAAACTTAACAAAGAACATCAGTAATACCCATGATTTCCTTCATTAAATGCAAAATAAATATAAATTGGAATGTTGTAATCATTTTATAAGCAGCATTTGCATCCCCAAGTTGAGAGTAAGTGGATCCTTCTTTTATTTTGTTTTTAAGCACTGAGCAAGTGGCTCCAAACATTTGTAGTAGGCTGCAAATAGAATAAAAATGAGAACCCCAACAAGAATTACCTGCTTGTTTGATAGTGCCAATTTGATTAGCTCATTTTCCAACTTTCAAGTTCATCAATAGCTATCATATGTGTAATTTGTGTTGCCTGAGTAGCTTGAAGTTCATCATGGCGTTTACATGAAACGCCCACCACATTGATAATGAAATTCAAATTTGAGAAGAACTCATGAACATAAACTACCTCTCTAGATGCAGCAACTAATGCTAACTGTAATCGGTGAGCAAAACAATGAACATAGTATGCATATGAAAAATCTTTAAGAAATAATGCTTGCAATCATTTCTATTCACCACGCATATTACTAGCACCATCATATCCTTGCCCACGAATATTTTGAATATCAAGACAATGATGAGAAAGAACTGCAGATATTTCATTCTTTAGAGTCAATGCCAATGTATCTTTAACATGGACAAAATCAAAAAATCATTCTTGAATAAAACCATCATCATTAACAAATCTCAAAATTATAGCCATTTGCTCTCTCTTAGACTCATCTTGTGCCTCATCAACAATAATGCAAAATTTAGAATTTTCAACTTCTTCACGAATTTTATTTCGCACTTTCTTTGCAAGAGCTTCCAAAATCTCTTTTTAAATTTTCGCTAAAGTATACTTTAAAGTTTTAGAAGCATTTTCCAGAACAAGTTTTCCAACCTTGTCATTGTATGAAGCCAATAGTTTAAGCATCTTAAGTAAATTACCTCGATTTTTTGACTCAGGGGTCTCATCATGACCTCTATAGGCACAATATTTTCCATCATTAATCTTCTTCCAATTTCTAAATCCTATGACAGTAAATACATCACATCCAGAATGTTGAGATGCTTTCATTGTAAAAAGATAATAAGGTAAACAATATGCAACATCCTTTGATGGAGAATACTCTAGCCAAGATGCAAATTGTACAAAACTAAGAAGCTTGAAAGCGACAAGGATGCTTTTCAGAACCAGAAAATAGATATTTTGAAAGACGTATTTGATATGGGCTCATTTTCAAGTGAGCTCTTCTTATTTCATCATGTTGATTGACTGAATAGTCCCACATAGAAGGGCGTAATTTTGGATCTCGTTGTAGAGAAAATATATCAATCTCTTTAGAATCAAGTGTTTACAATGTAAAATGAATCTCTTCATACTCCAAAATTAGAGAGTTAAAATTAGGATTTACCTCACGTTCAATCCTTGGAATTTTTAAAGAATTTTCTGAAACATCAACTTCTTTTCTTTTGAAGAATGAGTCGATAGTTTTTAATTTAGACATCATTCATTAACCTCAATTTAAAATCAAATTTAAAATGAAGCAATTTAAATCAATACACATAATGTATCAAAAGTAAAACATGAGAAATCAACAAAAATCAAACCGTGTATAATATACAATATACTTGAACACAAAGACTATTGAAGAGTGCAAAAACTAAATAGAACCATAAACAAAAATGAAATATGGCGTTGATTTAAATTAGTGAAACATAAGTTAGAAACAAGGGATATAATCATAAATCATATATCACTTAAACACTTTGAATCGAGATTGAGTCGGAGTAGAGTAGTCAATAGAGAAGAATACCATGAAGCCTTGAAGTCTGAAAGAGACTAGAGAGAGAGTGGGAGAGTAGGACAAGGTGTCGTCATCGGGAAGAAGTACTCAGCAATGGATGAAAATTGAAAGGAAATGATTAAGAGAATTCTTAGTATGAACTTCAACTTGGGACTTCAATGACTTGCAATCAATGCAATGGATTATGGAAAGAGTCAAAAAGAGGCTTTGGAAAATGGAGACTTACAATGGTAGACTGCAGTGGCGTAAGTATGTAGACTCGCAGTGCTTTCGAAAATGGAAAGAAAGGCTAGAGTCTGCATAACTGTAGGCTCTAAACCATCAAACTTCTTCTTCTTCTTTTTTTATTTTTTGTTTTATCTATAGTAAAAACGTGTCATTATATTATTAGATCATTTTATTTTATGTGAAATATTTTTTATTTATTATATTTTTAAATCAGATTAAAATTTTTTAAATTAGACTTATAAACAATTAATCTATAAGAACAAAATAATTTTATAAACGGAGGGCCAAGATAATTTTTTAGAGGGGCCAATACAAGATGAATTAATATCATCCTATTAAATCATAAAAAACTAATATATATATTTTTTCCAAACTTTTAGGGGCCCTACCCCTATTAAGTTCCACCACTACGGAAAACGCTTGGAGAGCGGGTTAGGGCGAAAAATTAACCGTTGTTATTAACGAGAAAGAAAACATTATTATCATGATTATTGTCACTACGACACTAATGACATACCCTAACTCGCCTCCACCGCCAAACCGCCCCTCTATTACTTCCCTCAGTTAAATATTGCATCTAAACACCATCCAACATAGTTTTCAATTTAAATATTTCTTCATTAACTAAGAGCAATGGCATTAGGACTAGTCAAATCCCAGTAAAATCCAAAATATAGATACGTTTCATATAAATAACCTGAATTGGACTAATTAAAAACCTTTAACTTAGATTTTGAGCTATAATAACTCTAAAGGAATTTTCGAAGTTGGAGTCACTATTCATCTATCAGACTCATATTTTATTCATCTATTAAATTCTTTTTAAAACTTTTATTAGTAAACAAGGCTAGAATATATCCAGATTTTCCAGAAAATATTTTTTATAAACAAGACTATATTATGCTGGATAATTAGATTGATATAAAAAATAGTTAAAAAATAATAATTTTAAATAGAAATTAAATTATTAATTAATATATGGAGTGTATTTATAAAATATTAAAAAAAATTATTAAAAATTATTGTTATTAAAATACATAATATTGTATTATTATTTTGACTTTGAGATGAATAGTCTAATGTGGATTAATATCTTCAATGACTTTAACTTTAGCCAAAACCTTAACTTTTAGCCAAAGTTTAGACTAACCATTGGCAATGCTCTAAGCATTTCCATTTCCATTGAATAAATAGCACTTCGATCACGTTTTAAAAAAAAAAAAAACTATGAACATTTGGATCAGCAGAAACACATGAGAAAGCATTCTCAAATCTAAGCCCCAAACCTTGCTAACATGAGCATAAAATCTAGAAATCACCACAAAAATAGATGTGATAATCATAATAATAATAAGAATAATAATATATACTGACCTAAAGTGTGCAACCCCTTGCATACTCTTGAAAAAATGAAATCCACTGTTAAAACTAGGGTCTTGTTTAGTTACATAAGCCATATCATCTCATTTAATTTAATCATTACTAATATTTTCAAACTCTCATACAAAAAATACAATAAACAATTCAACTTTTTTAAATTTTAAAATAAAAATAATATTAAAAAATAATATTTTTATAATATTTTATTCAATTTTTAATTTTTATCTCATCTTATTTGTTTAACCAAACGAAGCCTAATTTTTTTTTTAAATTTTTTTATGTACATCTCAAATTCGTCTTTCTTTTTTTTTTTTCTAAAAAATACATGGACCTTCACACCCTAGGACTGTACAAATTATTTTCCATAATCATAATATAATAACACGGAAACTCTCACGCTAAAAGAAAAACAAAAACAGAAAACACAGAATCATAGCCAGCATTTTCTGAACAAATTATATATCATCAGCAAATTCACATAGACGTTTAAACTTGTAAACTGTAGTAGAATTTCCTATAACAAAACTGCGAACCTGAATAACAATTATATATTAACTATAAAGCAATGTCGCTGATGAGACCTGCAACTCAATCACCGTCAAAATTTTCAAATTTTCCTCACTAAAAGCTTGGAGTCCGAACCAGTACCCGCCAGGAAAGAAAAAAACAAAAAATTGTCTTGTTCCGACATATTATTCGCATAGTATTGCTCTTCTATCTAGAAAAAAATGTCGACTTCCTTCTCACTCATCTCGTATACATGATCTCTAGCATCCGTCAGAGCGCTCTGCATGATTAAATACTTCACTAAGTATTAAGCAAAAGTAATAAAACATCAACATACAAGGTGGAAAGAGAATTTTAAGAAAAAAAAAAAGAAAAAAAAAAAAAAAAAAAAAGGGAAAGGAAAAGATATACCTGCCCAAACTTTGTCAGGAAGTTATTGGCAAGGTTCAAAGATGTGATTGTCACATCTTCATTAGTCTTTAGTGCTTGAGCAATGGCGAAAGCACCATCGTCCTGTATTCAAAATCATCAATCTCAGAGGGTGCTTACATACTTGACACGAATACTCAATAAAACATAAGGGTCTTTACCCTTATTTCATTGAATCCTAAATCTAGTGAAGTTAAAGCTTCATTGACCACTTTCAAGCTGCGAGCTAGGCAAACTGCACCCTGTACAGAGTGAAAAGACGAAGTAACAAAAGATTTTAACTTGCCAAAATGGTTCAAGTTGCAATAGGTGAATATATCTACAAAAAGAAACCTCATCTTTAAGCCCATTTGCCCGCAAGTCAAGAACGGATATGGTAGTATTATATTTCAAAGTATCTGCAACAAATTCAACACCCTTTGCTCCTATCTGCAAGACATTTTTCATGTAAATACATTGTTTAATTAAAGGTTCTTTAAAACATAAGTCCAGCACTATGATTACCTGGCACCAACCAAGCTTGAGAGTGTTTACATTTCCATGAAACTTAAGAACTTCAGATAATGCCTTTGCTCCATCTGGTCCGATAGGATTATAACTAAGTTCCAACTGTAATGAGAGAGAGAGAGAGAGATGAAGAAGAATATTTCCAAAATTACTGATCTAGCAGAATTTAAATCAACATTACTTAAATTTTTCTTTTATCGGTGTAAACCAACATTACTTAATGGGTGAACAAGAAGAAAAAAAATGAAAAGTGAGCAAACAGGTCCGCTTACAGTTGTAATAACAGAATTATCTTTCAACACTTGAGCTATCTCACTGACGCCCTTGGCATGGATGTTATTCCCCCCCTGTAGGATTGAAACTCAGAAAAGATTTGCTCAAGATCTCTATTTTAAAAAAAAAAATTGAAACAACTGCATGAAAGTTTTGATAAGTAGCTGCATGAAAGATAGTAAGAAGGTGTTCTCCCAGCATACCAGGTCTATGGTTGTTATCGTTCGGTTCTGCTTCAAAGCATCTGCAATTCTTTCCGCTCCCTGATAAATATTCAAAGTTCAAATTAAAATAAAAAAAGTATCTGGGCCACCTTATCATATATAATTAAATTCAGATTTTTTAAACTTGAATTCTAAGCAAGAAACTCAGATAGATTTTTCTTCCATTTTCCAGTATGAAAATTACATCATGATTGCTGCTCTGTTTGTCATAATCGAAGAGAGAGAATCGTTTGAAAGTAAACATAATTTATATCCAGCTATTTCCTTTTCTTGGAACCAAAACAACACAAAGAATTCCATATAATACCACTTTGTGTTATGCTTGAGATTGAGTCCATGAATAGTTTCTACATTCTAATAATTTCATCATTGCTTTCAGTGATCTCTTCCCTTTAGATTCAGAAAGTTAGGCAAAATGGAAACTAACAATGATAGCTAGAGCATGATAAAAGCTACAGTTCAAGGGTGGAACCAATATGTTGCTTTAGCTTAGAAAAAGTCTACAAAGGTGACCTTACCAAATTGTAGTGTAAAAGTTCATCACTTTATAATAGAAAGTGTTAACGACTAAGAAGTATCAGTACCTCATCCCCTATGTCGTTCATGTAAAGGTTCAACCATAACAGGCTCTTGCTCTTCTTTATATATTCGGCAACATAAAAGGCACCTCTCTCACTAATTGAGTTGTTACCAACGTCTAGAAGTGTAAGCTTCCCTAAAGAGCAAATATGAATGTCATGATTAAATGCATTACAATAGAACTGCAGAAAAAGAAGCATAAACATATGATGATAGAATTTCCATGCAAACCTTTATGCAAAGATAAACCTGACGTCAAAGCAAGTATTCCTTCATCTCCAATAAAATTTCCATGCAAGTGAAGTTCCTAAACACATTTTTTTTTCAATAAGAATTTTATTAAAATAAGCAAAGCCAAGTACACGGGACATATACAAGAGCAACACCTATGCATGAGTGTTTAAAGATACAAGGAAATCATGTACGTTCAAGTCGTTAAAGTCTATTACAATCAGCCAATGGAATAAAGTATTAAGAAAAATAGTTCTAATCTGGTCCATTGTCCGTTCACGATCCTCAAAACTCCGACCATTCCTCTCCATCCATATGCACAAACATAAACAGATCGGTAATGTCTTCCACATAGCTGCAATTTGAGAGTTACCTCGGATGCCTTGCCAGCTGGCCAAAAAGTCAACGACCCTTCGTGGCATCACTCAATGGAGCCCCACTCTAGCAAAGATATCATTCCAAAAGCTCGTGGCTACATCACAATGCAATAATAGAGCATACTCCCTACTTTTCTTACACATAACACCAATCCAACACAATAATTAGTCATTTCCATAGATTATCTAATAAGATGAGAATCTTCCCTAATAAAGTTGTCCATACAAAAAAAAAAAAAAAAAACTTTTAGGGGGGCCTTAGTCTTCCATATGTTCTTCCATGGGAATGTTACTTGCAGAGTGTGTCATAAGGGACTTATAGTATGACTGTAGAATAAATCTCCCCTTCTTGGACAGTGACTACAAAATCTTATTAGCTCCTCCATTCACTCTACAACCATACACAAGATTGAAGAAATCTGTAAATGTGTCAATTTCCCAGTCTTGGGCAGCTCTTAGGAAGATGATACTCCATTGAGGAGAGCCACTAGATTGATCCATGAGCTCTGCTATTGAGTCCTCTTGTTTTCATGCAATGCCATATATTGTTGGATAGTCTTCCTTAAGGATTCGATCTCCGCACCATAGGTCTTTCCATAATTTAATTATGGAACTATCCCCAACTGCATGGCGTTTGTATCGATGGAAGTTTGTCCAGCCTCTTCTTATGTGTTTCCAAAGCCCCCCCCCATGTGATCCGCTCACCTCATTTGAACACCNTATTTTAGATCAATGATAATCCTAAACACATATAATAAGCTATGAAATTACGAGCCATCTATGCTAATCTCATTTTTATATAAAGATAATGTATCTTCTCACTTTTAAAATTTCCAAGTGCCAAGTGAGTAGAATATGTTGTTAAAGTGTGCAACATCCACTGTTTCCAAGAAAGAACTTGGCTACATGGGAGGCAAATGAATAAACAAATACATTATCTTTATAAAAATATAAAGATATGTTCTAAGCTTGAGCAGCAAGGCAGTCTATGAAACCCACACAAATAGACACATTCAACATATTAAACAAGAAGGATCACACCAATTGAGATGAGCATCCAAGAGGAATGAACCACTCTACCCCCTTGACCTCTGTCAGGAAGACCTATTGTTAAGTAATTAGAGCCAACCAGGGATCTTAACAGCATCAAGAATACAGATATCTGTCAGGTGCCCTTTCCAAACCCACCAATCAACTTTTGAGGTCGGTCACAGAAAACAAAATGAAATAACAGGAAGCACAAACATCTAGTTGCTCTTCCTTGGATCAGGATCCAATAATTTATATAATGTTGGATTACTTTGAATATTGGTTCCATTTTTTGTAGTTTATCTAAGACTGAAAACCAGGCGTGTGTAGTGCCACTGACATTAAAAGTAAGTAGTCGAAGATTCCTTTCTTTTTTAGTAGTCGAAGACTGAAAACCATGCGTATCATATCTTTTTTGTTATTTTTATTGCAATTGAGAGAATTTTCATCATTTTTTTTTATTCCTAAGCTGTTGAGTTTGTTACAAATTTAACAAAGAATTCATGCAGAACCCAGTCCTCTAACACACTGGATAGGACAACTATCTCCGAAATTTAGGTACATATCTGAAAATTTTTAATTGGTCAACTTAATCAATCGTCATTGGCACATCAGTTTGCCGGTTTAATTTTGCATAGATAACTTACTTATCCCACATATTGTATTCTCCAGATCAACTAAGACAAAATCCCTTTGGAGGTCAAAAACAATCTTAACAATGTGTAACAGAGTAACAGAGATAATAAGTGGAAGTAAATGAAGTGGTACCCTTAGAGACTTGTTCCCCTCCAATCCCTTTGCTAAAGCATTAGCCCCTAGAGCACCACCATAATTGCCGCTAAAGAAGAAGAAAGTGTCAACAATTTCCAAAGAAGAAAAAGGTAAGTGCGGTACTTGAAAAATTACTTTTAAACCATTCAAGAAAGAAAGGTATCACCTGCCACTTAAGGTAAAGCATGTATGGCATGTAGAAACAAGAATTGAATTTCACTAAGGAGGGGGTAAAAAGGAAAAAAATGCAAGTTCCTCTCACTTGAGATGTAGATTTCGTATCGTGTTATTCTCAAGAAGTGCTCCAGCAAGACTAGTGAATCCCTACCTCCAGTTTCAAAAACAAATCACAAACAGAATCACTTTTCGACTTTCGTTATTTCTTTAAAACACAATCATAGAATATGCAGGGGTAATTGCATACAGA
Organism: Pterocarya stenoptera; assembly: GCA_003123785.1. Classification (NCBI taxonomy): domain Eukaryota; kingdom Viridiplantae; phylum Streptophyta; class Magnoliopsida; order Fagales; family Juglandaceae; genus Pterocarya; species Pterocarya stenoptera. Next base: position 102,257 of record QEOT01005881.1, read on the forward strand.
ATAGTCGATAATATTGTTGTTAAGTTCAAGAACACGTAAGCTCGAATTTTTCTTCAATAACTCCGCAATAGCCTTTGCACCCTACACCCAAAAAAAAGTAACTCTTAGTATAGGATTGCAGAAGAGGCTTCGTTCATATGAACTTCTAAGGCATATGCCTGTACTCGTTGTCAGGGTACAGTTCTTAATGCTAGTGAGAAGCAAACCTCATCACCCAAGTCAGTACTGTTCAGCAGAAGTTTTTGAATGCTAGCATTGTCCACCAGCATTTCACATAGGGACTGTGAACAAAGATACATGATACAAAATCTGAACTTCAGAGTATAAACATGATTACTTATTAAAAAAAAAAAGAGTATAGCCATGATCACGAGCAAATCACAAATAGGTCTGAAAGATGCTTGCAAAAAGAAAAAAATCATGATAAAAACAAGAGAAGAGGTGGACCAAATTGTTCACCATATATGGTAGATAAATCTCTTTTTCATGAGGTCACAATTTTAGAATCCAATTTCTTACATGGGCAGTAGCATTGTCGTTACATGTGTTATCCCAAATTGAATCTTTGAGATACTAGGATCAAAATTTAAAAGGGAAGGACAATGCTGCATTGCTTTATCCAATAAGGTTAAAATGCTCAAAGCTTCCTTCAATTCTTACTAAGTTAAGCAATAAGGAAAGTGGTCCTTGCACCCTCATTATCTATACGAACTCTGAATTTGTTAATTAGGAAGTAGGACATGAGACATTCATTTTGCCTTTTTGTGTAGACCACGTCATATACTGGCACTGTTTAAAGTTATTGATAAACAGAGGACTTCCTCCTACATGCTTCTCAATATTATGTGCCATTGTCAATGAAGGGTGAGATTTACATATGGTTTTGAACCGATTGAGAAAATATTTGACAGATGATAAAAGAAAAGAATGCTGATCTTCTAAAAATATTGAAATCAATTCAAACTCTCAATGGCAAAGAGGAAGGATGTTCTATGTTTAAAAGAAACTCCAACCAAAACAAGGACAACAATAAAAGACACAAAGGGAATCGTGATGTAGCTTCCAAAATATGTGAGAGGAAGTTAGTATGTTAAATGAAGGTGAAGTAACACCAAACATTAAGCTATGCAACTCAATATTCTGTTGTAAAAGAACATACATTACTAGGGACTTCTTTTATCACATACTATTGTACGATGTTTGTTTCCAGCACTCAATCTAGCAAGAGGATTAATATTAGATTATCTGTGGATATAACAACATAGATAGATTGGGCTGACCTTAATTCCTTCATCTCCAATAGGGTTCCCAGAAAGATCGAGAGTCTTTAATACAATGTTTGATTGAAGAACACCATCAAAAGCTTTGATTCCAGCTGCAGTTATTCCATTTGAAGCAAAACTTACTTCCTCAACAGTCTGAAACACAACTAATGTATATTTGTAAGTTAAAAAGAACCACAATTGCATCCATATTCTCCTTGTAACATAAAATAACAGTGAAAGTAACAACATTACAACAAAAATATATGAATAAGGCTTGAACCTGATTGTATCCTAAACTCTCAGAAAGAAAAAATAGCCCTTCATCTCCAAAGTTGCGCCCTGCCAAAATTGTGAAGAGTTAATTGTAACTGCCACAATGTAAAAAATAAAAACAAGTATGGTCTGATTTGTTAACAGCATTTCAAATATCAAGGTTTCCCAAATCAAGATTACTGCAATATTTCTAAAAGATGGCAGTGCAAGTAAATGCATCTCAGGCAGTCAATTCGAGAATTGTAGAATACTTATTTCAGCTCATAATCAATGACCATACATGGGAGAGGTGTATACATAGTAAAGCATCACAAATAATGATTACTTCTACATAATCATATTTATTTAGCCGGCATACCTGACATGTCAACACTTCTGAACATCCTGAGTTCTTTAGCAAATTCATCGAGCTTCTGCTTGGACTCTCTATCAATCTTAGCCTTGAGACCTGGTAAAAGATTTGTACCGGCTGCAAATGACCAATTCAATCCTTGTGGGGGAGATTTTGCTTCTACAGATGAAGCCTTTGCCGGCTTCGCTGGGTTTGGAATCAGAAGTTTCTCCACCAATTTCCATAAAACTGTCAGCTGAAGAAATAAATTAGTGCAACCAAAGAGAGGAAATAACTACTAGTACAATTTGGCTAAAATCTAATTCTGACATAGGAAGGCCCTGAATATGTGGTGAGCCACAAACCATGTACCTAGGCAAGATGCTGAAGTTCGGTACAAGTACTTCATGAAAGAAAAAATTAATGGAATGCAATTTTTACAGAGTTTCCTATTATATACATAATTAAATCTTGCAAAAACCCACCAGTGGGTAGCCCAAGTGGTAAGGGCGAACTTGAGTGCATGAGCCCCATGCCACAGGTTCGATTCTCCCTCAGGTCAAACTGCAATTTAAGTGGGAGGCCAAGGTGGTGGGTTGTTGTGCTAGTCTCACCGAGGGTTAATGTTCCATGGGTGAGTCCTAAGGGCTCTACCGTGCCGTCATAAAAAATAAATATTAAAAAAAAATCTTGCAAAATCGTGTTGGGTTTGCACCCTCTCCAAAGTTCCTCATCATTTTAAGAATAAAAAAAAAAAAAATCTCGTGAAGGCACATCAATTTATAAAACACTAACACAGCGAGCGTTTCCCAACCAGAGTGTAGTATGTATCAACCGAAACATTTCCTTCAACTTTATGCCTAAATTTATAAGTACTTCCAAAAGCTTATCTGAATTCGGGTATGCTATTTTTCACATTTCAGTAATTCCCCTACTTCTCTTTTCACCAATAGCTTTTCATAATGCTAGCAAATAGAAACTTATCAATTATTCTTTCGAAAGAAAACAAACGAGATGAAGCTGATGATACAAGTATCCAAATTTAATTCCATTTCACGTTACTACCAACTTACGCATCACACTGAACCGTAACTAAAACATTCATTACATTTTCCCTAAACCGAACCACAGTGAGACAGAGAGATTGAACGCAAATTCAAAAAGCAGTTAAATCCCAATCCATACCGAAAGTAACCGCAAAAAACAGACCGACCGGCGCAACAAACGACGCAACCTGCTTCAACGGAGCAGGTATTAACTCGCCTTGAGCTTCACTGTAAACTCTCCGACCAGTCGTCTTGCGCCGCGAAGCTCCATCAGACCTAGAAGCGGCCCTGACAACCAAGCGTCTGAACCTTAAGCATTTTCTTCTGCTTGCAAGCGAAACAGAAACAGTTGCATCCGGAAACAGCAGTTCGTGATAGCCAGAGCCGAAACCGGTCACAAAACGGGGTTGAAGCCGCTGCCTGAACGGCTGTGCCCGGAATGAAACCTGAGAACCAAATAAAAAAAAAGTACAGTTAGGGATTTGAGCGGAAAAGGAGCGGGAGAGAACGAGCTTGGAGAACAACCTGTGGGCGAGAGTAGAGAGAGAGGGTGGAAGTGGAGCCCATAGGTGGTGGAAAAGGGTGAGGGATTAGATTCGCATATGAAGTGAAAGGTTCCTTATCCTGCGCCTACTGAACGTTGAGAGAGGAATTTGCACTTTGCAGACAGACACAGAGAAGGGTTAGGAGAGAGAGCGGCGCGAATGCCCTGAGCTGTAAAATTTTAAGGTTGGACTACCAAACTGGGATCAACTTTCTTTCCTCGGGCGTTTTCTCTTCGATTAAAGACAGATTTGTTACGGGGTGTAAAAGAGAACCGGTAAACCGAACCGGACCGGTGGGATTCGGTATTGAGTTTGGTCTGTTTCAGTATTAGTTTTATTTTTTTTTTAAATTGGTCAAAATCTATTCTTTTTTAAAAATTGGACCAAATTATACCGGATCAATATATATTATAATTTTTTTTATATTACATATAATTTATATATATAATATATAATTATATATAAAATAGTTTATATTATATGATAAATTACTAATTAATATAATATTAAATTTTATTTTAAAATCTTATATCACTATATATAGTCTATTATATTAATAGTTATAAGAATACTATATCACTATATATTATAATATACTATATTATATATATATATATAATATAGTATATTAAAACTGAAAAATCAGACTAAACTAGATCATAACTGGTAAAATCGAAAGTACCGATTTAGGAGGGTAACCGGTGCGGAATCGATTTTTGAAAATGTAAAACCGGTGCATACCAGTTTAGTCTCAAATTTTGTCCAAAACCGAATTGGTTATAACCCTAGATATGTATGTAACGTTTAAAAATTGAAAAATGGATAAAAAGCCACCGATAGCTACCGATTGATTTTTTTATTTATTTAATGATTAAGAAAATATTTTTTTAATGATATTATGACTTTTTTTTAAAAATATTTAAAGATATAAAAAAATAAAAAATAAGAAAAGACCAAATGGCCTTCTTGGTGGACACTCGTAGTGGAGAATGTCTGCAGCTGTAGCATTGTCCTTGAAAAATTATTGGCTACTCTCGGAATACCAATAAATATTTTTAATGTTATATCATTTTATGATAGGTTAGAAGAAAGGTGGGATTTGGAAGAAATATGGGATAAACTTCATCTTACGGAAGAGGAAAATGAAGAGATTGAGGTGAACGTAGAATACATGAACAAGGTGACTGAAGAGGAGAATAAAAGTTTGGTGAAAAAGCTATTATCGGGCCGAAAAGTGAATAAGAAGGTGGTTAGATCAACTATGAACAAGATCTGGAGACTAAGAGGCTCTTTTATTTTCCACAATATTGTTCCAAATATGTTTGTAGTTTCCTTTGAGAATCAGAAGGATAGACAGAGAGTGTTAGAAGGAAAACCTTGGTTATTCGATAACCGGCTATTTGTATTGAACCCGTTCGATGGTCTTACTCCTCCTTAGAAGATGAGCTTCGACTATGAGGAGTTCTGGATACATCTTAACAATCTGCCATTGGCATGTATGACACGAGAAGTGGGGACGCAGATTGGAGCAACGATTGGAAGTGTGAAAGGAGTAGATACAAGGGAGGATGGGATTGGGTGAGGTGGTTATTTACGTGTGAAAATCAGAATAGATCTGAGGAAAAAAATTTCAAAGGGTCAAACAGCTAATGTATTGGGTAATAGAATGTGGATTCCATTTAGTTATGAGAAGCTCCCAAAATTGTGTTTTAAATATGGTAAAATCTGTCACGGAGTATAAGGTTGTTTAGGGGGGAAGGGAGTAAGGAATTGTCCCAATATGGGGTATGGTTTCGTGCTAACCATTCGGGAAGGGGGAAGTTCTCAGAGACATCTAGGAACAATTCTAGTGAGAAAGTGGGTGAGAGTGATGGGGAGTCCCATAACGAATCTGCTACTGAGGAAGGAGGGGCTTATGAAGATGTGGTTAATGTACTGGGTGGTAGGGAGGAAAATGTTGTTGAGAAGGTGGCAGAGGGAATGGGAACTAGGTCACTGGGTTACTGGGCTAAAATGTGAGAGATGAACCGAAGGTGCTCGAGAAAATGCCTGAGAGGGGAAAAGACGTAGAGAGGCTTGACAGAGGAGGAATGACAGCTGAGGAGGCCCTGGTGAATAGTGCAGTGACTAGCTTTCTGCATCAAAATCATGACAATGAAATGGTTGAGAACCAGGGGGTGTTGAGAGGAGGAAGTGGAAGAGAAGGGCTAGAGTGGTGGAGAAAAGAGAAGAAGGAGATTCAATTATAGGGGTCAAACGCAGACTGAGAAGTGAGGGACCTTATGAATGTAGCAAACGTGGTGGAGGCTGCTAGCCAGCCCCACCAACAATTATGAAAATACTTAGTTGAAACTGCCGGGGGCTTGGGAACCCCCGGATAGTTCAAAACCTTCTCTTGTTGGTTAAGGAAAAGAATCACAATATGATCTTCTTAATGGAGACAAAGCTACTAACATGTAGAGTTGAGAGTATCAAGGGGAGACTAGGATGGGAAGGATGCTTTGTTGTTGACTCAAGGGGAAGGAAAGGGGGCTTGGCAGTGTTGTGCTGTAGGGAAATGGATGTGGAGATAATCAACTATTCTCAACATCACATTAATGCTACTGTAACAAGCGAGGAGAAGAAGCTGTCTTGGCTGTTTACTGGGTTCTATGGGCACCCCGATGTGAGTAAAAGGAAAAGTACATGGGATTTATTGTCTTTGTTAAATCCCTCAAGTGAAAAGCCATGGTGTGTAATGAAGGATTTTAATGAGATCTTGTGTCAAGATGAAAAGATGGGTGGAAGACCTAGGCCAGAGGCTCAGATGGTTGAGTTTAGGAAAGCCTTAGAAGAAAATGACATTTTTGATTTGGGGTGAAAGGGGAACAAATTTACATGGAGTAATAAGCATATGAATAGTACTTTTACCAAGGAGAGGCTCGATAGAGCTGTTGCTAATCTCCAATGGTCTTAAATTTTTTGTGACAGAGCTATGGAAGTTCTGACAGCAACTCAATCTGATCATAAGGCATTACTTCTAGATTTGAGACAACAAAACTTTGTGAATAGGAAGAGAAGAAGGTTATTTAGATTTGAACCAAAGTAGACAAGGGATGAGAAAGGAGTTTTTGTGGTAGAAGGGACGTGGGGGAGGGATGATGCTGAGCAACATCCAGGCAGAATAGTTCAAGGAAAACTGCATAGATGTAGGGTGGACCTAATTAGGTGGAGTAAGTTGAGAGAGAAAGAGGCTGCTCTGATGATGAAGAATAAAACCGAGACATTGAAGAGAACAGGAAAATGAAGGGCCTCATAATGCTGATCTAATAAAAAAGTTGCAAGATGAGATGGGGTTATTGTTGGAGCAAGAGGATTAAAGTGGAGACAAAGAGCTAAGAAAACATGGTATCAATTGGGTGACAAGAACACTAAATTCTTCCCTTCTTGTGCAACTCAGAGGAGGAAAAAAAAAATAGATAAAGTAGATAAAAACAAAATGAACTAGGGAGAATGGTGACTGAGAAAGAAAGGATAGATGAGGTTTTTTTTTTACTACTTCAACTTTATGTTCTGTTCAACACAACAGAAGCCATTGAGGAGTGCTTAAAGGAGCTGGAACTGAAAGTGACAGATGTAATGAATGCAGAGCTGCAGAAGGAATTTACAAGAATTGAGGTGGAGGAAGCATTGAAGCAGATGGGAGCACTAAAATCTCCTGGCCCTAATGGTTATGGTGCTTGCTTTTATCAAACATATTGGAGTACTGTGGGTGAGGAGGTGAGTAGGGCAGTGTTGAGTTTCCTAAATGGTGAGGGAGAGATGGATGAAGTTGTAAATGATATTTTGTTAGCTTTTATCCCCAAAGTTAAAAACCCCTTAGCTACTAGTGAATTCCGACCAATAAGCTTATGTAATGTGTTATATAAGCTCGTTTATAAGACTCTGGCTAATAGGTTCAAGAAGTTACTGCCTGTCATTATCTCTAGCAACTAAAGGGCCTTTATACCGAGAGACTCATAACGGATAATGTAATGATAGCTTATGAATCTTTGCACACGATGAAAACAAGACAAAAAGGAAGAAGTGGCAGCATGGCTCTTAAGCTAGACATGTCAAAAGCATATGATAGGATAGAGTGGAGCTACTTGGAGGCAATTATGAGAAAGTTGGGTTTTGGGAAAAGATGGGTCTCTCTGATTATGAAGTGTACTACTACTGTGAATTACTCTATCCTTATTAATGGGGAACTCGGGAAAACTTTGAAACCTACAAGGGGAATAAGACAAGGGGACCCTATTTTCCCCTACTTATTCATCATTTGTGCAAAAGGGTTAAGTTCCTTAATCAATGCAGCCAATGAGAAAGGGGAAATAAGGGGTGTGAATGTCTCAAGAGGGGGAACAAGGATCAGCCACCTACTTTTTGCTGACGATTGTGTAATTTTTGGTAGAACAAAGGTAGATGAGTGGATGAAGATAAAAGAGTTATTGAAGAAATATGAGCTAGCCTCGGGTCAATGCTTAAATGTGCAGAAAACCTCTATGCTTTTTAGCACAAACACTGCTGGGGATACCAGAGCACTTATTCAGAGGACAGCAGGGGTCTCAATATGTGGAAGTTATGAAAAATATCTTGGCCACCCAACTATGGTTGGTAGATCAAGGTATATTACCTTCAAGATCTTAAAGGAAAGGGTTTGGGCTAAACTTAGCAGTTGGAAAAACTCCTTTCTATCACAGGCAGGAAAAGAAATTTTATTGAAAGCAGTGACCCAAGCAATACCCACTTTCTCTATGAGTGTTTTCAGACTCCCACAAAGGCTTTGCAAAGAGATAGCATCACTTTTGGCAAGATTTTGGTGGGGCCATAAACAAAATGAAAAGAAAATTTAGTGGAGGAGCTAGTTTAATATGGGAGAATCAAAGAGTAGTGGAGGGTTGGGCTTCCGAGACTTAGAGTGCTTCAATAAGGCCACGCTTGCAAAGCAGTTCTGGAGAATGCTGAAACAACCTGACTCTTTAGTGGCTAAGGTCATGAAAGAGAAGTATTTTAAGAATGTAGGGATCGTTGATGCTAAATTGGGGTATGGGGCTTCATTTATTTGGAGAAGCTTGTGGTATTTGATGGGGTTAGTAAAGGAGGGGATGCTGTGGAGAGTGGGAGATGGAAGTGATATACATATTTGGAGGGACAAGTGGCTACCAACTTAAACTTCTCACTATGTGCAATCAACCATTAAGAACCTGCCTGCTGATGCTAAGGTGCAGCAACTCATAGATATTGAAGCTGAGGAGTGGAAAAAGGAGCTTATCCAGGACACTTTCAATGGGGAGGAAGCTGAAACTATATGTGGTCTACCCTTGAGTAAGTGGGGAACAAGGAACAGATTGGTGTGGGGGTGCTCCAAGGATGGTAAATTTTCAGTTAAGAGTGCTTACCATCTAGAACATGAAAAAATGAGGAAGAGGAAATGGGATACTTCAAAAGGAAATAATGCTGGGAAAGGGTGGAAGTTAATATGGGGCCTAAATGTCCCAAATGTGGTGAAGCATTTCCTGTGGAAGGTTGCTCATAATTCACTACCTACAAAACTAAATCTGTATAAGAAACACATCACGTAGTCTGATTGCTGCCCAATATGTGAGAGGGAACGCGAATCCATTATACATGCTGTGTGGAGTTGCCCATCAGCATCTGATGTTTGGGCTGAGATTGACAATCCAGTGCACAAATGGTGTAGTTTAGATGTTTTTTTTTTTATGATTTGTGGGGGAAACTCAATGATTTTCTCAAAGAAGAGGAGGTGGAGGTGGTAGCTTGCATCATGAGGAAGATATGGATGAGGAGAAATTCATGCTGTTTGAGAAGAAGTTTGATCACTTGAGAATCATAATTGCTGCTGCAACACAGGGACTAAGAGAATTCAAGCTTGCCCAAGACCAATTACAGTTAACTCCAATGACAAGGTATGCTGACAGAGGTGTGGCTAAATGGGAAAGACCAGAGGGAAGGGTGATGAAAGTAAATTGGGAAGCTGCTGTGGATGCTAACAATAATAGAGTGGGAATTGGAGTGGCTGTCAGGGATTCAAATAGAGAGGTACTTGCATGCCTGTGTTCCAAGTTTGATCATATCAACAACCCGAGTGTGGCTGACGCATTGGGGCGAAGGAGGGCAGCAATCTTATGCACTGAATTGGGTTTATCTGACGTCTTGCTAGAAGGGGACTCATTGTTAATAGTTAATGATACAAATAGTGGGGAATAGATAGGGGCTGAGTATGGTTGCATCATAAATGATGTGAGGAGAGTTATGTTTGGGAGGTTGAATTGGGGTATACGATTTGTATACAGAGAAGCAAACAACACAGCACACAAACTAGCAAAGTTAGCTCTTAAGTTGTCTAATGAGAGGGTTTGGATAAAGGAAAATCCAATAGAAATTGCAAATGACATACTTGTGGAGAAATAGTGTAATGACTGATTTTGTTATCAATGAAGGAAGTTATTTTGATTCAAAAAAAAAGTATCGCATGTCTATACTCCAAAACTATCTACTAATTACTCTCTATAACTATTTTTGAGATTATATCCAAATTCGATGTTAATGTTATACCATATGATACAAGTTGATCTTAATTAAATATGGGTCAATCTAACATAAATTTTTTTATAGGTATCTATCTTGTTAGATTTTATTTCTTAAATAAAATATATTTTGGATATTCTAAATAAATTTATTTATTTCTTTATATATATATATATATGAAAAACTCTGGATGCAACCGGGAGGGGGAACCGTTGCCCCCACAAAAATGAAACGGGGGCGTTTTGTTTCACATTTTTCTTCCTTCTTGGATTTCAACTCTCGAACCCTTTCAGCACTCGTCTCCCTCCATTCGTCTTCAACCCTCGAACTCCATCAACACTCTAGTCTCCCTCCATTCGTCTTCAAGTGACCAGCCTCCCTATCGTCGTCTTCAGCACTCCAGTCTCCCTCCCTTCGTCTTCCCCAATAAGCCTTATGAAATCGACACCCCACGAAATCTCCCTTTCGCCTTTCTCGAGTAGTGAAGACCCTCTGCTACCCATCAGTCTCCCTCCCTTCGTCTTCCCCACAAAATCGAAGCCCCACGAAATCCCTTCATCTTCCCAAAGTGACAAATCTTTGAGGACCCACACGAAGACGACAAATCTCTACCTCTCCCTTATCTTCCCCACATCTTCCGAGCCATGAAGCCCTCTTCTGAAACCCTAACCCTAACCCCCTAACTCTAAATCCCGAAACCCTAACCCTAAATCCCGAAACCTAACCCTAACCCAAAATCCCAAAACCCTAACCTAATCAACCCTAATCCAAAAACTAAGGTTTATGATATAGATATTTTATTTGCCCTTGTAAGTTCATGATATAGATATTTTGTTTTTGGTGCTGAGACTGATTTTGATGTGCCACTTATTATTTGAAGATCTCTTCATTTTTACCACTTAACTGACCATGATCTTATGCTTGCTGTTGTAGGAGAAAGAGGCATTAAGTCACTAAAGGAAGCATCTCCAACTAGCCTTAAGGTTTCTCTATACTTCTTTGGTTGTGTTTAAGATATTTCTTGTGCAATACCCCACGCTACTATATTCTTATCTAAGAAGCCTGCTTGTTTATCTTCATAATGTTGTTAGCATTAGGTAAAAGTGTTTAATTATATGAAATGAAACTTGGATTTGTACTTTGGATTTGAACTTGTAACTTGGATTTGAACCTTAGATTTGTAACTTGTAATTTGGACTTGAACCTTGGATTTGTAACTTGTAACTTATAACTTGGATTTGTAACTTGCAACTAGATTTGTAACTTGTAACTTGGATTTGTAACTTGTACCTTAGATTTGAACCTTGGATTTTTAACTTGTGATTTATAACTTGTAACTCGGATTTGTAACTTGCAACTTGGATTTGTAACTTGTAACTTGGATTTGTAACTTGTGATTTGTAACTTGAAACTTGGATTTGAACCTTGGATTTGTAACTTCTAACTTGGATTTAAACCTTGGATTTGTAACTTACAATTTGGATTTGAACCTTGGATTTGTAACCTTGGATTTGAAAACCTCAATCACCTTGTGATTCTAGTTCATGTTAGAATTTCATCATTATCAATGTCTTCTTTGTCCTTTGTTAAACATACTTTCGGTCAACCATTCTACTTTTGTGAGGTTGGAGCCACATTGAGATATTCAAATACTACAAGAAATTCAGGACGACCTTTCTTAGAGTGTCCAAAATACAACACATAGGTAACTACATCATTTGTAACGTAAAAGGTTTAATGAAATGATGAATATTATGTACATATAACATTTATTTTATATATAAAATGTTCAAGGATTACCATACTGCAAGTATTTCAAGTGGGCAGATAGTAATCCATACATTGAGGTGGATCTCCAAAAAGAAAAAAAAAATAAACTGTTAAAGAAGGAGAAAAAGCTTGAGAAGATATTCGACAAAATCGAAAAGATGGAGATTGAGCTTCGTAAGAGGGAGATTGAACTCCCTAAAATATATTCAATACACAAATTGAATCATATCATTGCAACGGTTGTGATCCATCCAACCCAAAGTGCACCGGTTGTTATCCATCCAATCCAAATTGTATCTATAAAGAATAAAATGTAAATATTAATATCATATCGATATTTCTATTAAAAATATCGAAAAGTTGGGTTCCACTTACACTTTATTGACTTCCAATCACTGTTTCTTGGAGCTGGATTCCACTAATATCAAAAGCTACGCTTTCTAAAACAGCCTGGTGATAAATACTCGTTAAAAAACAGCCAAATATTGTAATTCAAATATCAATATATAACTATTAATATACATTCACGTGTCCAACATTGGATATATCTATCTCTAAAGGGCCAAATAAATTCCTGCAAGTGTCCACGACTAGTGTATCTCCTCCATCTCGCTAATAATGAAGTAAGAAATAACAACACAAAGTTTTCATATTTGCATTAAGGCATTAATCTTTGCCTTACAATCCGTCTTTCTTGTATGATGTGGTTTGACGACATTCAAAGTCATATTCCGGGCCTTCCCACCACGGACAAAACCAAGGGTGACATAACTAACAGTCTCATCCTCTCCCCTCTTACTGCTTTTTGTCATCACCTTAAACTCGCATTTCTTAGCATATTGCTTATAATAATTCATTAAATCTTCAAGAGAATTAAACTCAATCCTTGACTTTGGCTTCTCAATCATATCACCACCATCCATTTGCACAAATTGAGATGTCCCGGCACTACCATTCTCTATTTTTCGTGAATTTAGTCTATCTTCATTACTTTCTTCAACTCTAGAAAATGTACATGGTACTTCAGTTTCCTTATAATCGAGTATATTATCCTTTGTACCAATTATTCTGCTTGTAGCGGAGCTTGTATTGATGAGAGGAGTCGGAGGTTCCATGTCATGTTAAAATGGGTAACCAGTATTCTGCTAAAAGCACATTAAAAAAAATCTGCAATTAAACTTTTGAAAAAATCCAACTTATAAAATAAAAATAAAAACACGTAATTACCACCTGTATGTTGATTGGATATTAGTTGCCATCTGGATATGGCAGAAAAGCAGGTTACCACATATGTACTGGTCCATAATAACCGTACATGTAATTTAAGATGTTTGAACAAGTTGATGGTATGTCCTAACATATTATTGGATAAGTTATTGATGTATTTTGAAAATAAATATCAACCAACTCAATACATTCCAACAAACTTTTAAATAATATAACATATTTCGATTGGGGGATTTGAGCTAGATGGTGTTAGTGTATATGTGTGTTCTTCCATGTTTCCCATACTTAGAGGGAGACACATGCATTGTCAATATAAATATCTTAAATAATATTAAATATTTAAGAAATATTGTATAACTCACACATTAAAATCTATGACATTAAAATCCAAGTAAGAAATATAACCAATCTCGATCAATCTAAATTTGGCACCATAAAAAAAGTATGAGTGATACTATATGTGATCAAAATTTGGTTACAAAATAGTGCATGCCATTACCAATTAGTGCCAATTAGTGCATTTATATATTTATTATTTGCTATGTGAGGTATAGAGAGAGATAAAAGATAACATAGAACTTTAAAAAGCTAGTCAAAAATTAACCAAAGGAAAAAAGAATGACAGAATTCTTCCAAAAGAGAGATTTTTTTTTTAGTCAACTTCATAAAGCCGGATTAGTTAGTTTAATCATGTTAGCATAGTGAGCTTCTTGGATGGATGAATTAGAATTTATCCATCTTTTGGATTTGGTGGTGCATATAATTTTGCTTAGTGGTGTAGCAATCCAATTAAAAATCATAAATCCATTGATTCAATACAAAGAAGAGAACATGACCGTACTTTTAACACAAAAAGAATAAAATAAGATTCAACAATGTATGTTATCATGCTTCTGATTCAAATGGTGCTAACTAGCATTCTCGTATAGCTTCCATTCTCACTTACTTCAGCATTCCCACTTACTTCATCTACCTCCTTGACCCCAATTGTGCTTTCAAACCTCCATGAGCTTTGTTTTATTCTTGTATTCTATTGAAATTTGCCCAAGATGATAAAATAAATAAATATATATATGCTAATTTGCACAGCCAGTGGCAACCACATCAACTTCTTGATGTCATATGAATTTTCTTATATCAATATAGCATAGACTCGTAGAGGAGGTAAAGACATAAAGAAAGGTTCTTCCAGCTCAACATGCTCATTAAATTCATCAAATATAACTTCTAATTTCAGGTTAAAGGAAAAGAGATGGATAATCAATTTATGGAAGGGCAACACAACCTAAACAAATCCTGAACTTGCAGAAATGGTTGAAGCAGATGAGACCCAGAGCAACTTAGATACCAATCTGCTCAAAAGCAGCTATGATGATTGTAGAAATGGTTTTGATCACCCTTCCCTTTGAGGTTTACTTCATTCCGACCACCGACGTGAGACGTAGCTGGTGCCTTCACAAGGGTCTTGCAGCAAAAAGTGGTGCATTGAACAGCGGTACAGAAAACGATGAATCTCGATTTTGTATAGGGCGACTCACATATCTTTATTTTGCATAATGTTGATTTTGTGCTCGTATAATGTTGATTTTCTACTTGTGTATGTCAAGACCCTCAAGGGGGAGGAGGACAGCAGAAGAGAGAAGTAAAGGTGGGATAAAGGTACATTTGGATCCCAAACCCATCTCAACTCATTTTAACTCATCATTACAACTTTTTAAAATTTCAATACAAAATATAATAAACAATTCAACTTTTTCAAATCTAAAAATAATAATAATATTAAAAAAAAATTCTAACAATATTTTATCATCTCAACTCAACTCAGTTCAACATCTAAACACAACCTAGTCTAAGGGTGGGTAGTGGGTACCCGCCCCACCCCCGCATGGGTGGGCAGGCTACCCCGCACCACCCATGAGGGAGCGGAGGGTGGATTGACCCCAGCGGGGCCCTGCCCCGCCCCGCCTCACCCCCCGCTCCGCACTCCCTCCCTTTTTAATATAAAAAATTATAATTTTTAATATTTATATAAATATATTGTATATAGATATATACAATTTGTAAAAAACTCAAATTCAACTTCAAGTTAATGGATTGCATTGGCCTAGGCAACCATTATATAGGAGGCCAAGGCAATACAATAGTAATAGTTAAGCAATGTAAGACTTATTATTGTTAAGTCCCACATTGCTTAACTATCACTATTGTATTGCCTTGGCTTCCTATATAATGGTTGGCCTAGAAGGCCAGGACAATCCAAAATATAATTCTAATGAATTTATATTTTTTTTAAATTTATAAATTTTAATTTATACTTTAAATTATATTATAATTTGAGGCTAAAAAATATTTTTAGATGAAAATTTCATCTAAAAATATTTTTTAGACCATGGGTTGAATAGGGGGCGGGGCGGGATATGAAACCCCTTCACCCGCATGGTGTGGGGCACACCATGCGGGTAGCACCCCTAGCCTAGTCTAAGGAAGAGAAAGGGTATGGGAGAAAAAGAATGAAGGAATGAAGAAAGGGTATTCGTGAAGGGGAAGCCTTGTCCAAGAATTAAAACGGCATAGTTTAATAAAACACAAAACGACGTCGTGTTGTAAGCCCTAAATAGCACAGATGCAATTTTACTTTAAAATGTTGTAGTTTCAATTTATGTCCTAACACTGTGTTTAGGCAATTTATCAAAGCTAAAAAGAAGGTCAATTTAGTTTTTCACTTCAAGTTTGTTAGAAAAAGAAGACGAGTACTAAGTGCAGGGAAAGGGGACGGAAAAGGCATTCAGAACTCTTGTAAGAAACTTGTTCTACTACTGAAGGATTGGGTTGCCTCAAACCACCAAAAGTTTATGAATTACACTCAAAACTCCATTTCCATTTCCACCTTTGTGCGCTTTCCAGATTCACTTTTTTTACTCCTTAGATTATGTTTGGGGGGAGAGATGAGATTTCTCATCTCTATCTCATCTCATCTCATCATTACATCTTTTTCAAATGTCCATATAAAATATAATAAACAATTCAACTTTTTCAAATTTTAATTTAACTTTTTCAAATCCCAAAATAATAATAATATTAAAAATAATATTTTAAACTTTCATCTTAACACTATTCACAAAATTTTTAAAAATTCTCATCTTATCTCAACATCCAAACCTAACCTTAATCTTCAAGAGAAATAGTTGAGAGCTTTAACAAGTGGTATCTCATAAATAATGATCCACGTGGTTGAGGGCACCAAATCCAAATAGCTCCTAAAGAACATGCAACGGCAATTGGAGGTCCAAGTAGAAACCATTCAGGATCTCAAAGATCGCATAGATAAAATGACAAACATGATGCACATGTTATTTGAGAGGCAAAGTCAAATGGGTCACTAGGCAACGACCCATCTAGAACGAGATCATGAGGTCCAGGATCCTAAAAGAGCATTCACAAGAGGAGTTAAATTAGATCTCCCACATTTCGAAGCAGATGACCCAGCATGTTGGGCGTATAAAGCCAATCAATATTTTGAGTTTTACCAAACCCAACTAGCACATCGATTATTAATGGCTTACTACCATATGTAAGGAGAAGCACTTATTTGGTATCAAGATGCTTGTGATAGTGGCCATTTTACCAACTGGGAGACGTTCAACGTACTTTTCATATCAAATACTTGGTCCCACGACATACAACGACCTCATAGAAGCTTTAACCAAGTTGAAATAAACATCTACAGTAGCAGCTTACAAGGCCGAGTTTGAAGCTCTCTCAAACAGGCTGAAGGGACTATCTGATGTGGACAAACTCAATTGTTTTCTTAACGGGTTAAAAGATGAGATTCGCTTGCCACTGAGAATGTTAAATCTAGTGAGTTTGAATGCGGTCTTTGGATTGGCCAAAATACAAGAGGAATATCTAATCAGCATAAAGAAGAATTTAAGGGCAGGAGGTGATAAAGTAGTCTTACGTATGGTTGGTGGTTTGACACATGGGTTCTCTTCCAATGATGGGGGAAATAAATGGCATAAGCCCTTTATGCCTGCAAGGAAGGTCACTTCAACACAAACGAATGAGAAAAGAAAAAAAGGCCTATGCTATCACTGTAATAAAAAGTGAAACCTAGCACACATATGCAAAAAACTAAGATGTACTTACTATAAGGTTGGATGAGTCGAGTGAGGAGAAGAAAATAGAGACGAATGGGGAAATCTAGCAAAATGAAGAAGGAGTTGAAGTGGAGACTATGGAAGTAGAACCTGAAATTTATTTAAATGCCATAAATGGGACCCCTAGTCCTAACATGATGAGGTTGATGGGACAGGTCTGGGGAGAGCAAGTGGTCATTTTGGTGGATTTAGGTAGCACTCACAGCTTTTTAGACCCATCTATGGCACAAAAGGCCAAGTTGAGGGTGGATAATTCGGCTAAGCTGGCTATGAGAGTGGCAAATGGTGCAGTGACACAAAGTGAGGGCTACTAGTCAATGTAAAAAATACAAGGTAAACAGTCTCTCCCTCCACTCTACATTCTCAAATTGGGGGAATGTGATGTAGTATTATGGTTGAATAGGCTGGAAATCTTGGGTCCCATCACTTGGGATTTTTCTAAACTGTCTATAAAATTTGAGAAAAGGAAACAACAAAATGAGCTAAAGAGGCTTAAACTTAAGCAATTGATTTTTGAAGGCAGTAGAAAGACTATATTAGCATCTATAGCCAAGGGTAATGGGCTATTCTTATAGATAAACTCTGAGGGAATGGATAGGCAGGGTGATATTAATAATGCTGAAATTGTGGAGTTGTTAAAAATCTTCAAAGGGATTCTTGAGGAACCCCAAGAGTTATCCCTAACCAAAAATAATGACCACAGAATTATATTAAAAGAGGGAACTTAACCCATCTCTACTAGAGCCTACCAATATACCCTTACTTCCAAAATTTTGAGATTGAGAAAATAGTGGCTGAATTGTTGAAAATTGGGATGATTAGACCTAGTTCTAACCCTTTTTCATCATCAGTGTTGTTAGTGCACAAGGTAGATGGGAGTTGGCAATTATGTTTCGATTATCGGGCACTTAATCAAGCAATAATGAAAGACAAATTCCCAATTCTCATGATAGATGAGCTATTAAATGAGTTGTGTGGGGCAGCGGTGTTCTCCAAATTGGATATAAGATCTGGATACCATCATATTTGAGTGGTGCCTAAAGACGTAGCAAAAATTGCTTTGAGAACTCACAAAGGCCACTAATGCCCCTTCCACTTTTCAGAGGCTCATGAATGAGGTGTTTAGCCACTCTTGACGAGATTTGTGCTTTTTTTTTTCTTTTTTTTTTTACAATATCCTAGTCTACAGCAAAAGTTGGGATGAGCATCTAGATCACCTTGAACAGGTGCTGAAGTTACTACAGCATTATGCAAAGCTATCAAAATCTAAATTTTGAGTGTGTAAAGTGGATTACCTTGGACACATCATTTTTGCCCAAGGAGTGAAGGCATATCCAACCAAGATAAAATCTATGCAGGAATGGCCAATTCCCAATAATCCTAAGGCCTTGAGAGGGTTCTTAGGATTAACCGGCTACTACAAAAACCTTATAAAAAGTTATGGAATGTTAGCAGCTCCTACAACCAATCTCCTTAGAAAAATGACTTTTTTATGGAACCCAGAGGCTAGTTAGGCCTTTACAAGGTTAAAAGAGGCTGTTACTCAACCTATAGTATTTAAGCTTCCAAATTTTTCTTGTCCATTTATTATTGAGTGTGATGCTAGTGGAAAGAGAATTAGAGTTGTCCTAATGCAGTCAAGACAACCTATAGCTTTTACGAGCAAGATGTTGAAAGGTAAGGCTCTACTTCTCTCCACTTATGAGAGGGAATTACAAGCTCTAGTGATAACTACACAGAAGTGGAGCCCCTATCTTTTGGGGTAGTCATTTGTGATTAAAATAGACCGGCAAGCCTTGCAGTTTTTTCTAGCACAAAGAGTGGGAACTAAACCACAGCAAAAGTGGCTCACAAAGTTAATGGGGTATGAGTTTAAAATTGAATACATGAAGGGTAAGGAAAATAGAGTTGCAAATGCTCTCTCGAGAAAAGAAGACAAGGGGGAGACATAGGGGGAGTGCTTGCCCAAATCACCTTTCCTACTACTGATTGGGTTGAGGAACTTAAGCTGAGCTACCAGTTTTCTTTTGAGTTTACATATTTGCTCAGTAAGCTCAAGGATAAACAAGAGGTTCCAAAAGGGGTCACTTTACAACAAGGGCTCATCTTGAAGTAAGGAAGACTATTGGTGGTGCATGATTATCCCTTTAAAGGGAAGGTTCTCCAGTATATACACATAGATCCTATGTTTGGGCAAACAAGTTATCTAAAGACTTACCAAAGAGCAAAGAGGGATTTTATTTGGAATGGTATGAAAAAGGATATCAAGAAGTGAGAGAGAGAGTGTGACATCTGTCAAGCCACTAAGCTTGAGACCTTGCCTCTAGCAGGACTGTTGCAACCACTTCCTATACTTCAGCAAGCTTGAGTTGATATTTCTATGGACTTTCATAGAGGGATTACCAAGATCTGAAGAGTTCACTGTCATATTTGTGGTTGTGGATAGATTTACCAAGTATGTCCATATCATGACCCTAGCTCATCCTTAGACAGCCCACGTTGTAGCCCAAGAATTTATGCAATCAATGTTCAAACTACATGGGTTTCCTAATGTGACCCCCCCCATAACCCGTTTGGAATTGGGTGGAGACTGAAGTATCGAGACATGCAGCTCAAGATTAGACACCCCTCGTTCATGACAATTAATATATAATGCACCTAACATGTTTCTAACATTATACAATAATTGCAATGGAAAAAGTTCACTTCTAAGAGAAGATATGAGCAATTAAATGTGGTACCAAACAAAGTTTCTATTAATCCCAAAAGTACTTGTTCAAAGAATCCCAAAATACAAAATAAGGGTTTAAAATCACAACCCTTGTGGCATACAAAATCCATCAAAGTGAAATGTTATTTTCTTAGACATGGGATCCGTAAGATGGTAACTCGACTCTCCGCGTGACCTTTTGGGCTTCTAGTACAAACTCCCATGCCTTAGTTATGAAATTGTTCACATATTCCAGTTGATTTTCTAGGGTGAAGGCCTCTTTGAGCTCGGGAGCCCATCCCGGGGTGCAGTCATTGTTAAAAATGTCTTGGATCTCCTTGAGGAAATGCAAGGTGACTTTTAGACATGAAATAGCTATACGATATCGAACCTCAATGGTAAATTCATCCTCAATCAGGTCAAGTATCTCATTCATCTTGTGCTATCTCTTGGGGCTTTGTTACAATTTCTACCATTCCAGGGAGAATGGTAGTGAAAACTACCACAGTAAGATTTCAAAAAATCTCAACAAGTTAAACCAGTAACATACAAGAAGATAATATAGGCAAGCCATGAGTATGAATGCATGACATGAATTTTGACTAAAAACTCACTCCTTTCTTGAACGTGTTCTTTTCAAAACCATTGAACCTGTAATCATGTAACAGGATAACAAAATGACCATGTAACAAAATATCATATCCTGTTCCATATAAGCTACTTGTAATCATTAAGCCATATAACAATGTGTGTGTACACTTCACGACTACCCCTAGGAATCATGGGCTCCTGCTAGTTATTGCATCACATTGCCAACCCTCTTGACTGGGTGTGAGTACGTTATAGTCCATATAATACAGTAGTTCGCAATTCACTTTCACCTCATTCACAATATGGTATGGCAGGTTGTACCACCTTCACTATACCTTCCATGTGTTGCACCCACTAGCATTAGGTACAGCTATTCTGCTCCGTGATCCTTTAAAAAGTTGTTGACTGTACTTCGTCAACCCTAGCGTTACTACTTCAATTTAAATACTTCACAATAGACAGAGGAGTTTCACTAGGATATTTCTCCATCCTAGCCTTCGGGTCGTGACAAAAGCCATTTTAAAATGAACAACCCGAAATTATGAGATATGTGACCACGTAACTTTTAGTGTAACAATGTCAAGTATTTGTGCCTTATACAAAGAGTGCATCACGTGTATTGCTTGAAAGAATTAAAACATACTGAACATATACTTATCATGCAAAAGATCAGCATGGCATATAAATTCTTTCTACAAGTTCCAAACACATCATTTGAACCAATCCAATCATCACAACATGGAGTAAAACATGCAAACGTAAGATACGAGTCATGGTATGTATCAATAGCAATTCCATAATCCAATTTGAAGAACCAACATGCAAAGTTTACATAAACATAAATCCATTATCCAAGAGAAAATTAGAGGGTAACTTACAAATTTCTCGACATAAAAACATCAACGACCAAGCAAGCTGGAAGTGTACGTTTTTAAACCATTAGATTCAGATTCAACACTAAACCAAACATGTTTGATGTGAGCTAGGGTTTTGTGCTCTTAATCCTACTGGACTACTAGGTTTTTCTCTTTTGGCGTGAAGGATGCAAGTGTGTGTGGCTTACTCGGTATAATCCTAATGGTCGTAATAATGCATGTAAACCATTAGGTTAGGTTTCTTGAAACAAAGATAAAGTGGAACCTCACACAAACCCTTGTAAGAGCCAAGCATGTCTTGCCCTTCCAAGGTTCATTCTCTTTTTATTATTTCACCATCAAGCTTGGATTCCTTAAAAGAGGAACCCTAGACAACCATACCAAATGGAGTTATGTTCTTCTGGTTGAACCAACATTCTCTTTGTCCCGTGGGACATACAACAAGGCCATATCACTTTTCCTTTAACTTTATTAGGCTGAATCACTTCTCCAACTCTTGTATGTGTGTGTGTGTGTTCATGTGGAGGAAAAGAGATGGAAATCAAAGATTCTTACGATGCCAAAAACCCTTCTTCCTGTGGGGTTCTTCGTTCCTCCCTATGCTTGTGTGAAGGTGGTGTGTGGGTAGAAGAATGGTGGTTGTTTTTCTTCTTCTAAGGTAGGTGAGAAAGAGAAGAAAGGGGATGAGAGAAAAATCTGAAGTGAGTGAAAATGACTATTGGTGTGCCTTTGGTGGGGGTAAGGGCGCCAACTATTAAATGGCTCCCTTTTTATATCCTCATTCAATCCCACTCATTCTCTCTCCTATCATTATTTCTGATGTAAAAATCAAAAATTTTCTTCTGCATGGGTTCCATGTGGCGCCCTTCT
Organism: Pterocarya stenoptera; assembly: GCA_003123785.1. Classification (NCBI taxonomy): domain Eukaryota; kingdom Viridiplantae; phylum Streptophyta; class Magnoliopsida; order Fagales; family Juglandaceae; genus Pterocarya; species Pterocarya stenoptera. The sequence continues at coordinate 124,487 of QEOT01005881.1, forward strand.
TCTTGCCTTGGCCAAAAACCACATATTCTTCTTCCTTTATCATTGCTTCTCCTGGGGATGCTAAAGGACACTTCTTGCATGGCAGAGATCTGGCATTTTCTTACTTTTGCTAAAACCCTAAAAGCCTTTCATCATTTCTTTTATGGTATGGGTTCAATGAACCCATCCAAAAGACAATGGGGTGTGTGCCTTGGCTGAAACCCTAGAGATCCTTCATCATGATTGAAGCCTTCCAAAAACCCTAAGGAGTTAATGCATGAATGCCAAGTGACAAGTGGCGTGTGTGTCCTTTGTCATGCCCGAAAATCCATTTCTCTTCCTTCCTTCTTCCACTTTTAGGTTTAAATACAATGAATCTAGTGGAGGGATATGGCATAATTGCCATGTGCCGTGTGGCTCTTCAAAACCAAACCCCCAATGGCTTCTTCCCTTCTTGAAAAATCAAAGGTCTCATCTTGCATGTGTGCCAAGTGGCACCTTCTTCCCTTTGGCCTAAAATGGCCTTTCTCCTTCCTCCTTTAAGCTTCTTCTAGAAACTTGGTTGCATGCTTGCCAAGTGGCAAGTTTTCTTGTCAAAACCGAAATCCCTTAATGATTAGGGCTTAGGGAAACTCAAAGGTCTCTTCTCCATTTGGCACCTTTTTCATATATCTAAATCCTAATTGGCTTCTCCTCCAAAACCCTCAATCCTAATGACCGAAAATCACTAGACCTTTGGACTCTCTTGTGGGCTTGGGCACCTACCTTGCTAGCAAAAGGTAGGGTCCATTTTACATACAAGGATCCAATCTTCACAATCTACTGTGAAAAATTCTAATTGGACTAAGACAGAAAATGGAAAACTAACAAGTGAGGACTTGTTTAAGTCTAGGTTATCACACCTAAGTCTATTTTATCAGACTAAGATTCTGCGTTCCTGAGCTCCTTTTGGAAGAGTTTATTTACTCTACAGGGCACTACACTAAACTTTAGCTCTGCCTACCACCCACAGAGTGATGGGCAAATAGAGGCCCTCAACAAGAATTTTGAGGGGTATCTTAGGTGCTACCAAGTCAGAAACCCAAGACTTGGTGTAACTCCCCAATAACATCATCATCATTCAAAAAATAAAAAATAAAGAATATTACTCAAAGAAAAGAACAAATTTTCTGAATAAGTCTCCTCATTATTCACTTGTACCTTTTGATACTTATTCCTCTACGCTTAACTAATCTCACACGTGATTCCGATTCCTAGTCCCTAGCTGAAATCCTAAACTCATCTAAAAAATAATGAAGATAATTAGGTGACTTATCAACAACTCAGTAAGCAGCGAGCCTATACTAGTGTGTAAATTGAGCCAGTTCAAAATGCAAAAATAGATAATTCACATAATAACAACGATAATTTCATAACCATTTCTTTATCCATAATAGAACATTTACCAAAAAGACCTTAGGCATAAGCAGAACTAAACAACATCAAAAATAGAAATAACATGTTTACCCCTGTGATAAGGTTGTGCAATCTGTGGATAGCCAAACAGAACATAAATCACTCTATCACCAAAACTGTGTGCACTCAAATAGAGGCCACTACTATAACCCATGGCAGGGCCGGAGGCCACTACTATCACCCGTGGTTGGGCCGGAGGCCACTACTATCACCTTTGGCTGGGCCGGAGGCCACTACTATTACCCGTGGCAGAACCAAACGCCATTACTATCACCTGTGGCTTGGCCATAACCAAAGCTGAACATAATCTTATGCCTCAAGATTATATTAGATGCAATATCATATCATAACAGAGTTGATAAAAATTTCAGACTTCATATTCACAAATTTATGCAACTGAGAAATATAATGCAAAAATTGCATGTCTATACCAATCATGATAAAATGTCAGATTTGCAAAGTTTAGAATAAAGACTAGTGCAGAAAAATGAGTGAGATTGGTCTCATAATAAAATATGCAAGTTTTTCGTAAAATCAACCACAGTCAATTTTTGGCAAAGTCTAGCATAAGAACACATTTTACCTGACTATTGCAGAGTACTATGTAAAACTAGAACCTGAATCGTGATAGAGCCATGACCTAATCCAGAAAGGTGTCATTCACATATTAATAAGTTGTACACATACAAAACCAACTAACTAACAAAGCTGTAAAACTCAAAAGTAAAGATCAAAGTGAGGCTGTGTAACACCTCGCCTAAAAAAGGACCTTAGGCCTTGACCTTAGTAGCCTTAATCTTAGTTAATTAGGAGTTGAGCTAGTTAAGAATAAGAACATTTTAGATATTTGATTTGGCAAAAAGGACATATACTTTAGATTTAGTAGAATTATTAGAAGATTTTAGTGTAATATTGATTTTTGAAGAAAATGAAATTCTTGGAGGTTGATTGGAGAATTTTTAGTGATTTATTAATTTTGAGGATAAGAAGTCAAGAGACCCATAAGGGAATGACACATGGCACATTGGATGATTGTCATAACAATGGGCTAAGCAATTTGGGTAAAATTCTTGGTGGACTTAGGAAGGCCCAAGAGATTGGTTTATTAAGGGCCCAAGCCTTTTGGGAGACACTAAGGCATTAGGCCCAACTTGATGGACACTAGGCCTAACTTGATAGACATAAGACTTTAGGCTTCTAATGCACTAAGAATGCGATGGACAAAAGTTAAGATGTTAAAAAGACCATAGGCCCAACTTGGGAGATATAAAGTTTTAAACCTTTCTTGGAGGACTCTAGAAAATAGGCTCAATAAAAAGAACATAAGACTATTGGGCCTAACTTAGTAAGAGTGGAGGTATTAGGCTCTTAATTATGGGTTAATTACTTACACTAAAGTTGATAGTGAGATTAGCATTAATCATAATACTTAGTGTTAATGAGCTAAGGATTAGAGAGGCAAGCCTATTAGTAATTTTGGTGAGACTTTTTAGGACTTTAGAGTATTATTAGTCCTTGAGCCAAACCTTTAGGAGTTCAAGACTAGTTATGGCCCAACTATAAGGAAGGCATAAGGCATTTGGGCCAAACTTGGTATAGAATGGACCTATGGCCCAATTAGGCCGAATCAAATATTTTCAAGCCCAATTTAGTGAATCTTGAGGTTTCTTTTTAATCCTATAAATCTGTAAAATGAGGCCCTCTCATTCAAAGTCCAAGAGCCCTTAAACCATGAGCTCATAACCATGTTTGAGCCCTTAAGCCCACATGACCCAAAGTCATGTTTGGGCCAATTTCACCATTCAAGAACAAAGGCCCAATACACCATACAATTGGTTTCCTTAAACCCAAATCATACTCAAAGTACCCAAATTAAGTTTTGAAAATTGGCTAAGACCGTTAACTATCATACTTGAGGTTAATGCACTTTAAGCCATGCTTTGGAACTTAATTGTGCTTAATCTTTTCTTAAACATTTTTAATTCAAATTTTCTTGAATTAATACTCCCTTAAACCTTGATTAAGACCCTATTAATGACCTAGCTAAACCAACCCACATATCATTATGAAAAATTTCATAACAAGCCTAAACTATACTTCAAACAGTTTTGTGCATTGCCCTTTGTAATGCTTGGACTGTTTTGCGTTTGGGCCTCACATTTTTGTCCTTTTTCTTCAAGGGTAATATGGTCCTTAAAAACCTCATGAGACCCTCCCAAAGTCAGTTTGAGTCTTGGACGAAATTACTTGCACAAACCAATTCCTTGAACCAAACCAGGTGTACCTTGCTCTAGTTTGTAGGAACCATTTGGAGTGAATATGAACCAGCCTTCTGCCATGGTTTGACTCATTTTTGTTGTCCAAAAAAATCAAAACCGAACTAATTTTCTGCTATCACAAAACCACCTCCATCCACCTATTTTCAAGAGTTATTTTATGGTTTTACTGCCACCCAAATGATGCCCCACGACCAGATATGCCTTATAGGATCAATGTAGCAACTAGGGAGAGGTAATCATGGTGGTTTTAGGCCACTATTCCCCCTGCACAAGCTGACCTAAGCTCATGCAAGCAAATTTAAAAATTTTTCAGATTTGAGCACCTCCCACTTCACCCAATCACCAAGCACCCAAACCAACGCCCCTCACCCATTGGCCTCCTATAAATACTTCTCTTCCCTTCTCATTTCACTCACACCACATCTCCAAGCATCCCCTTGAGCATTGAGAGCATTTCCCCCTCTTAGAGATCATAAGAGTGCAAACCATGAGTTTTGGTGAGTTCTTGAATGTTCTTGTGTAAGGCAGCCTAAAGTGCTTGGAAGGCCACTAAATTTGTAACTTTTCTTCCTTTTGATCTTAGCTAGAATTTAAAGTTTTTTTTTCTAAGTGTTGGTATGAAATTTGGTTGAGTTTTGAGAAAGTTATGATGCTTAATGTAAAACCGGATCAATTAAAGGAATGTTTGAATGATTGAATGTTTTAAATATAAATTTAGCTATGGCATGTACTAAGCATGATTTTATATGATCTATCATTATCATAACATGATTATGGAATGTTAAATTTATAGTTAGAAGCATGTCATGATAGGTTTTAAATCTATCGTGTTTTGATCTTCAAGCATAGATCAGTTTTAAGCATATTGGTGATTAATGATTTTTTAGTTTTGATTAAGTGTTAGGATGAACTTGATTACTCAAGGATTAGGTTTAATAATTTCTCTAAAGATGTTAGTGATCATTAGTGATTAAAGAAAATCTCATATGCATGCATTCATAGGAATCAATAGTTGAAAATACATAGGCATCAACTAGGATACATGCCACTAGTTGAGACTAATTGGATAAGTTCCACTTTGGATTTTAAAAATCCAAGGGTATAGATGGCTTTAGAATGCCAAAAATATATAGTCTATAAAATTTGGTTAAATTTGGTGGTCATTTACAATTAGTGAAAATTTAGGGCTTAAATGACAATTTTTGAAAGATTAAGGATATTTTTGTAAATACTCAATTTTTGGAGCCTTTGATTTTGAACCTATCCATGAGAGTATTAACCCTAACTTAGTATGCATATGATTTACACAGCTACGACGCTAATTTCAAATTTTTCCAGAAGTTTGTAAGTTGGCCTTTAGCTTACACCTTGATAGATTATTTATGAATTATTGATAAATGCTCCTTTCATACTTCAATTATCATTTTTAGCATAAATTATCATGTCATATGATACATTGAGTGCATACCTACATGACATGTGACCTTTTTATCATTTTTGTGTATTACATTTATAAATGTCATTTTTGCATGAAATTTACTACACACGCACATGTCATAAGAAACATTTTCCAAAACATAACATGAAAAATCATTTTGACACAACCCCAAAGGCCACAATGGAGAATTATCTTGGTGGAAGTCTTCTGTCCACTTTGGAGTATTTAATAATGGAGTGGTAACCCCTGGTTTGACGAAGAACAGTCAACAGGCTTCAAATGGGTTCTTTTTAAAGAATGCAGGAGCGAAGTCAACATGTTATGACACTTGACACTGGTGGGTGTACACGTTATGAATTTTATGATGTTGTGTTATATTTACCAATGCATTGAAAAAGAGTCTATAGACAACGTACTTTCAACGTGAGTTGTACTACGATCACCGACAGGTATTCAGAGTGCATATGAGGAACTGCGACGTTACCGTACGTTATGTTATTAATTAAGATAATGATGTAAGTCTATGATGATGAAAGTTTATGATGCAATTTTTATGAATAAGTTATGTTTTCTAAAAAATGATGACAAAATTATTTACTAAGTAAAAATTCGTGTCTCTATATTTTTAAAAGATATTGAGAAATCTGGATGGGAGATATGCATACTGATTTTCTGCATCTCATGCATTGCATATTTATCATTTTTCATGATTGATTTATCTTTGTGCCAATTAGTTGTTTAACTTACTGAGATTTCGAGTAAATCTCATCCTTTTATGGGACCACTATCATTCCACTCGGAATGATAGAAGTTGTGTCAGGAATTGACCAGGATGGGCTTGATGGAGCACTGAATCCTCACGTTTGAAGAGGAGCCAGATTTTGTGAAGAAGCTAGATTTAATGCTGATGTTTATAGCCCAAGTCCTTCATACTTCAGCACGCATGAAGAGAATAATATGACTTTATATACAAGTCTATACTACATTGGTATTTTGAATACGATAATTGTCTAATGAAGTTGGAATGTTTTTAATTATTCTGGCATGTCTTACATTTTAACCTTTTATTTTCGCTGCGGTTATTGCATACTGCTAGTTGCATACTAGGATGCATTGCATATTAACTGTCATGAACGAAGGTATGTAACCTTGTGTTGCATGTCCTGACGCTCTAAATTTCTGTTCCATCCCAAACAGGGATTGGGGGCATCACAGACCGTAATCGACCCATAACAAAATAGTCCATATTGGTGCCATGGGTTTATAATGGCCCAAGTACTTCATAGGGCACTCTACCACTACACAAATTCACAACCAGTGCTACAAATCAATTCCAACAATTTACATAATAATTTCAATACAACCACATAGCCCCAAACCAAAATTTCAAAATTCCAACTATATTGACAAACTTATCCTCACAACAGAGAGATCAATTGTATACCACTATTTGAAAGGCTGAAGTGTGGTGATTCAAGGTGTCGCAGCAGGGTGAGGCGGGGTTGTTCGTCAGTGGTGTTGTGGTGCGGAGTCTAGCAGCAACCACTGTGGAGAAAGAGAGCGAGAAGACATCCCGGTTTAGCACCCATGGTGGAGAGAGAGTGAGAGGATGTCTCATCGTCCACAGCTTGCTACGATGACACCAGAGTTAGAGAGATGGGGAGCAAAAGAGAGAGAGAGGGGCAAGAGAGAGGGGGGAGAGAGATTAACAGCGAGTTAGAGAGAGGGAATGCGAGGGAAAGATAGAGCTTACCGAGGCTAAACAATTGAGAGATGGAGATGGTGGCAACGGCTTGGCAAATGAAGAGGAAAGGGGAGTTAGGCGTATGAAGGGGGGTTGCACAAGGGTAAATAGAAGGGGGTAGGGCATCGGGGAGGGGGGTTGGGCAAGAACATAAGGGAAAGAGAAATAAATAAATTGGGTTGGGTTGGGCTTAAAAACAATTTTGGGCTTGGGTCTTACAATTCTCCCCCTTATAAAAATTCTATCCCCGAAATTTGCTTGTGGTTATAAGGATCTCCATATCTACTTCCCTAGGTTCGTCCAAAGTGATCAAGACTAACTCCTCCAGTAGCACTTGCATATGCAATCGTAAGATATTGATTATATAATCCAAATTCTCCAATTCCACAAGACATATCCTACAACACCATGAGTTTTTTATGATTATTACTTTCATGTTTTCAAATGAGTTGTCCATGGTTGATGCATTAACTTCCACATCCATGTATGCAATCCATTCTATACTTTGGTCACTTGCCTATCTCTTTAGATGTTATCCCTTAATGACCATAAATTCATTCCCAATATCTACTCCAAACTATCGTATTAATGAGTATCATATTTTTGTTGCGCACTCAAATAAAATATTTCTTAATGTCTAGCATCAACCTCCCTTCAATGGACATTGGACACCCACAAAAAAATCTTACTACACACATTGTGTTCTCTGTTAGGGTCGATTCCATCAGACTGTGGCCCAACACTTTAGGTCCCACATCACCAAATTTTGCGTAATCTATTGAAGTAAAAGAGAAGAGTAGTTCCAAGTTAAAATAACACTATACTTTCTTGGAGGAAAGAGGAAAGGTACCTGTAATCATGTCGTTGTTGTCCTTGGTCTCTCCAGGGGTTAGTGCATAAACTCGGGTCGGCATTTTATTGCATTGAGTAGTGGCTCGTGTTGCTGGTTCAGTCGTCTGGAGCGAGCTTGGTTTCTTATTGCCCTTTAACTATCCTGGAAAATTTCTGATGAAGTGACCATATTTTCCATAATGAAAACACTATCAAATTTCCTTTCTGCATTCCCCAAAACGTACTAGATTGCAAGACTTGCTGTGATTATTCTGTTGCACTTGTCTTTGGCCTAAGTTGTTCACTTCATTTCTCCTCTTCCATGGTCCTTGACCCTCGTTAGGGAGGAACCCCTGTGGCATAGACCTCTTCCTCTGCTCCTGAAGTTTGATAGTTCTCTTGAGGGTCTGCTCAAATATTGTTACCTTATCCACTAGCTCTGTGAAGTTCCGAATCCGGAAAGCCATTATTCATTCATATATTCAGTTGTTTAGACCTTCCTCAAACTTTCGAGCCCTCTTCTCTTTATTGGGAATCAAGTAGGAAGTTAAACACAACAACTCTACAAATTTTGCTGCATACTAGTGGAGAGTCATAGCTCCTTGAACCACGTTAGCAAACTCCTTGTCTCTCACATCTCTAACTCCTTAGCTCCTCGATGTAAGGCCATGTGACGACTCCTTTCCCATTTGCCTCCCTGATGGTTCTCTCTGAAATCCACCATCGTTTTGCTTCACCTGTCAGCTTGAAGGTGGCGTACAATAATTTCTACTCATCTGTGCAATTCAAAACCCGAAGTATCTCATCTATATCCTGAATCCAATCATTTGACAGGATTGGCTCGCCTCTCAGGTTAAATGAAGGAAAGTGCATCCAAATAACTATTCCATGGTATAGCCCCTTCATTACTGCTTCGGTTGCGACCTGGGAGATTTCGAGTGAGCTCTATTAATTGGTGCGCCGCTACTCGGAGTAATTCAGAAGCACTCAAATTAACTTCTCCTTCATCATCAATCGTGTTCAACTAGGAAAGGTTTCGTACATGACAACGAGGTGGCATCTTGAAAATTTAGATTTAAATAAAAGCTTTGAAATGTGAATTATTCAAGTGGTATGCTCCCCCTAGGTCTAAGATTCAAATTTCCTTGGGTGCAAACAATTTCTAAAGGCCATCTGACTGGAAAATTTTTCCCTTGAATTACCAGAGGTGCACTTGAGGAAAATAAAGTATTCATATGAAAATATATATGTAATTGTAACCATGAAATCCAAAACCTTACATTTCACTAAAAGCATGCCCTAAAGTTTGCAAAATATAAGCCTTAACGTCTGGTCAAACCTAAGTACTAAAAGCCACAGAATCTGAAACCTCGAAACATGCCCTAATTCTCTCTTACAATCTATAGTCCTTAGACTTGAGACATTGAGTCAAAATTACATATATCTCTAGGATCCAAACCTCATATTTGATCAGTCCATATCTTAAAGTCTATAAAATCTGAAACTTAGCATTCGTTCAAGCTTCTGTACATCTCCAAAATTTAAACCTTAAATCTTATCTAAGTCCTCAATTGTCATGAAATTAGTTCTCCGAATATGTAAAATCAAAAAACTTTAGATTGTGTAGGACACACTCCCTAAAGTCTAAAGATTCTAAAACCTTAAATATCAACAATATTATTCTTTGAAGTATGCGGAATTCTAAGCTTCAAATCTAAAATTATTTCCTAAGATCCGCAAAAATCCACAACCTCACATATTAAAGTTTGCAGAATCTCAAACATGACTCTGATATCAACTGTAACGCCCTAATAGAAGGCTCAAACCATATGAGCTATACTCCAAAATGATTAGTCAATGATACAATTAGAGCTCTATTGAAATCTTATAAAGAGCAAGAACTTCTCATTCCCAAGTAATATGTAATCACATACACCACCTACCATTATCCTTATCATATTGGATATCACACTTAGAGCCAATGGCTACCACTGGTAAAGGGGTGGTGCAATAGTACCTATCACAGCTCCATAGAGTTGATGCCTTTCAAGGTGTTATACAATTACCCACCCCTAAAATTACTAACATATGTTCCAGGAACCTCAAACAATGACACTGTGAATAGTTTATTGAAGAACATAACCCAAATTTTAAGTCTTTTGAAGGCAAATTTCAACGCAGCACAGAATAGAATGAAAACTATGCAGATAGAAACAAAACTGAGAGAGAGTTCAAGATAGGAGATTGGGTTTACCTTTGTGATGCCCCAACCTCTGCTTGAGATGGAACGAAGATTAGAGCGTCGGGACATGTAACACAAGGTTACATACCCCGTACATGACAGTTAATATGCAATGCATTCTAGTATGCAACTAGCAGTATGCAATAATCATAACAGAATAAGGGTGATTAGTTATAACTCATGCCAAAATGAACTAAAACATCCCAAATGCATTAATAACCATCATAAGTTCAAACTTAAGGATAGAATTTCCTTAATACAAAATACTTAATCCAAGTTTCATGGTTAGATCAACTATTTCATATACTTTGAAGTATAAGAGAGAATACTTATGAGCATCAAAATTATATCTAATCTTCGCTCATGAACCAGCTCCTCTTCAACCATCGGTATCTAGTGGTCCTTCCTATTCTTTCTTAACTAATCCTGACACAACTTCTATCATTCCGGAGAGAATGATAATAGGTCCACAAGGATTAGATTTACTTGAAATCTCAGTAAGTTGAACAACCAATTTCTACAGAGATAAGATATGTATGACTAATGATAAACATGAGGTGCATGCAATGATATACAGAAAAAAAAAATCCGTATTTATCTCCCATCCAAGTTCCTCAACATTTTCAGAAAACTTTGATACACTTTATCTTTCAGAAAACATTTTCACTTTCTCATTTAAAAAATATGACATTCCGAAATAGAACATTTTGTACCTCATTATTTTTCAAAAATCATAACATTTCATCGTTATTAAAGTCATCATTAACATACGTCTGGTAGCAACACGGTTCCCCATATGCACCATGAGCATAGCACAACTCATGTTGACACTACGTCTTTGTCTACAGACATAGTTCTCAATGCATTGATAATATAACATAACATCATCATAACATATACACCCACCAACATTAGGTGTCATAACATTTGATCTCGCTTAGGTGTTCTTTAAAAAGAACTCATTTGAAACTCGTTGACTGCTCTTCATCAACCCAATGGTTACCACACCATTCTTAAACCTCCATAGTGGACAGAGAAGTTTCACTAGGATAATTCCTCATTCTAGCCTTTAGAGTCGTGACAAAATTTATTTTCATGCAATGCTTGAAAAATATTTTTCATGACATGTGTATATGTAGTAAGTTTTCATGTGAAAATGACATTTATATGCAATATGCTAAAAATGGAGAGAATTTCACATTTCATGTAAACAAGTAATCAAATGCTTAATGATGTATCATATGATGTTTCATGCTCAAAATGACATTTAATATAAATGTGGTGTTTACACAAGAATCATAAATAAATTATTTAAAAGTAAGTTAGAAGCTATCTTACAAACTTCCCAAGTTTGGAAATATCGTAGCGATTGAAATCAAATCCGTACTAAGTTAGGACTTGTACTACTATGGAAGATGTTCATAATCAAAAAGTTTCAAAAATGGGTATTGATAAAAATATCCCTAAACCCTCAAAAATTGCTACTAAGGCCTTAATTTTTTACTATTTGCAAACAAACTTCAAATTTAACCAAACTTCATGGACTTCATATTTTGGATATTCTAAAACCATTCATACTCTTAAAATTGTAAAATTTAAAGTAGAACTAGCTCAAACACTTCTAACTTGTGACATGCGCTCTAGTTGATGCCTAAGTGTGATTTCAACTATTGATCCCTATGAATGTATGCATATGAAATTCTCTTCAGTCCCAAACAATCACTATAGTCCTTAATGATATGATAAAGGCCAGTTCTTTGGTGAGCAAGTTCATCCCAACACTTAATCATAGCTAAAAACTTTAATCTTTATTAATCCTTCATTAATCAAGCATGATGCTCTTAGCCTAAATCACCAAGGTATACTTTCAAAACTCACCCAAAACATGTATCTTCATTCTTATCCCAATCAAAATATCTTCTAAATGCTCATTGATCAAGCCTAGGTGAAATAAATCAAAACTTCATAAAATAAGCATGATTTAATCAAAACCATGCATGCTTGATGCTCAACACAAGGTAGAATTAAAACCTATCATGGCATGCTTCTAATCTCAAAAATCAAACCTTCCATCATCCTCCTAAGACATTAATAAATAATATCAAAATATACTAAGACATGCTATAACTAAACGTTTCACTTAAAACAATTTAAAGATTTAATCCATCTTTAATGAACCAAGTTTTGAATCAAGTATGGTAACTTTATCTAAACTTAATCAAAATTTATTCTAACACTAGAAAACAAGACTTGACATAAAAACTAAGATCTAGGGAAAGAAAACTCAAAATTACGTGGCCGACTCAAGCTTCCAACACAAGAACACCAAGAACTTCAAGAACACTCAAGCTCACACACACTTTTCGTTTTTTCTCAAGAACTAAGGGGGAGATGGCTCTCAAATGCTCAAGAGGAAACTGGATATGAGGTGAAGAGGAAATGAGGGGGTTAATGGACCTTTTATAGGTGGCCAAGAGGGTGGAGACGTTGGCCTTGATCCATGGGGATTGGGTGGTGGTGTAAGGTGCTGAAATTTCATATTGCCTTCATTAGCTTATGTCATCTTGTGCAGGGGGAATAGTGGTCTAAAATCACCCTGACCTCATCAAGTCAAGCGCTACATTGAGCCTAAAAAAGCTGGTTTGGTCGTGGTGCAAAAAGAAAGAAAAACAAACAAACAAAAACAAACCATGGAGCTGATGGGTTCAAGGTGGTTTTCCTTGGACAGATTTGAACATGGCACTTGACTCATCCCTTTGTCTCTTCTTCAAGGATGATTTGTGCAGGTGTATGGTCACTTCTTGAAGACTTTTTCAGGTGGTAGAAGGTGGAGAAATGACTATCAAGTGATCATGAAGGTGCAGCTAAAATAAGATGATGTAATGGAGGGTGGTTGCTGAAATGGAGTTGTGCACAAAGGCCATTCGGTTTGGTGCCTTCTTTGAGTGGAAAAACCTGGTCAAAGGCTCATGAGAGCCACTTAGGGATTTGGTGGTGCTGGAGGAAGCATCGGGTGGTGTCTTAACCATGGCAGATAGGTGGTTGAAACTCAACCAATTCGGTTTCTATCCAATAGCTTCCTAGGTGCAATCGGTTTTGGTTATTTGGTTTGGTTTTTGAAACTAATTTCGTCCAAGGCTTGGTATGGGTTATAATGGATCATATGAGGTGTTAAAGGACCATAGTGCCCTTGAAAAAAAGGCACAAGAAGATTGAGTTTAAGGGAAAAATAGTCCATACACACAAAAGGCACACATGTGTGCTGATTGATGTAATTTTGGGGTTTGATATGTCATTTCCTCTAATGACTTATGTGGAGATTTATCTAGGGTCTTAGTATGATCTAAGAGTGATGTAATTGAGTAATAAAATAAGAAAATTTAATATCAAAAGGTTAAAAAGAGATTAAGAAAGAAAATTAAGCTTTAAACATAGTTTAAAGATCATTAATCTTGGTAAGTTGATTAAGGGTCTTAACCAGTTTTTAAACTTAATTTGGGTACTTAGGGTATGACATAAGCTTGAGGAAACCCATAGTATGGTGCATTGGACTTTCAAATTTGAGGAGTGAAATAGAACAAAACAAGGTTTTGAGCCTTGTGGGCTTAAAAGGGCCATGAGTGTGGGTTAATAGTCCAAGGGCTTTTGAGTTTGAATGAATGGGGGCCTTGTTTCAAATTTTGAGGGTTTAAAAGAGACCTCAAGAGCCACAAAGATGGGGCTTGAAAGGCTTACCTTGACCTAATTGGGCCATGGGTCAAACATATACCATGCTTGGCCCAAAAAGGCCTTATGCCTTCCTCATACTTGGGCCAAGACTATCCTATCAAGTCTTGCACTCCTATGAGGCTTGTTTTAGGGCTTCTAAGGATTGGCCCATAAATGTCCTAAGGTTCTAAAGGCCTTAATAGGATTACTAATGGGCTTACTTATCTAATCCTTCATGCTTAATAAGTTGGGCCTAATACATTTACTCTTAATAAGTTAGGCCCAATGGCCTTATGTCCTTTTTCGTTGGGCCTATTTTCTAGTGTCCTCCAAGAAATGCTTAAAAATTTATATCCCCCAAGTTGGGTCTAAGGCATTTTTAATATCTTAACCTTAGCCCATCATATCCTTAGTGCATTAGGGTCCCAAAGTCTTATGTCCATCAAGTAGGACCTAAAGTCTTATTGCCTCTCCTAAGTGTTTATACTCGAAAAGCTTGGGCCCTTAGTAAACCACTCCTTGGCCCTTCTCCAATTCCATCAAATATTTAACTCAAATTGCTTAACTCATTAATGTGACAACTATCCAATTTGCCATATGTCATTCCCTTATGGGTCTCTTAGCTTCATATCCTCAAAATTAATAAAGTACTAAAAATTCTCCAAAATAATATTATTAACTAATCAAGCTCCAAAAAATTCCTTTTGTCCTCAAAAAATTAATATTACACTAGAATATTCTAATAATTCTTCTAAATCCAAAGTATATGATCCTCTTACCAACTCAAATATTCAAAATTGTTCTTATTCTCAAATAGCTCATCTCCTAATTAACTAGGATTACGACTACTAAGGTTAAGGCCTAAAGAGCTTTTTAGGCAGCATGTTACAACCTTCACCTCCAGCTATACTACTAAAATACATGGGTCGTGCGCCATAACTTGAAGTTAGTTGTGCTTCTACGGGCCTTTTCAAGTAACCTAGAGGCTTGGATTCGTGGCCTGCCACCTCGATCTACCTCCCACCTCCAAGATCCACTCCATTTTTCATGTGTTGTGCTTGAAACAAAAGCTTAGAGAGTAGATCCAACCATTCCCTGCCTTACCTCCCACCAATGATGTAGGGGAAATCTTACCGAAACCAAATGTAGTTCTGGACCATCGCATCAAACAACAAGGCCATAGACCCGTGACTGAAGTTCTCATCAAATGGAAAGGGGCTCCATCAGAGGATAATAACTGGGAAGGCTTGTGGAAACTTTGAAACCTATACGCACACCTTATGGAGAAGATCTTTTAAGCAGGGGAGATTGTCAAAACCCTCAAGGGGGAGGACGATGGAAAAGAGAAGTAAAGGTAGGATCTTTAGTCTAAGGAAGAGAAAGGGTATGGGAGAAGAAGAATGAAGGAACGAAGAAGGGGGATTCATGCAGGGGAAGCCTTATCCAAGAATTAAAATGGCATAGTTTAATAAAACATAGAATGGCATCGCGTTGTAAGCCTTAAACGACACAGTTGCAATTTTATGTTAAAACACTATAGTTTCAATTTATGTCCAAACGCTACATTTAGGCAATTTATCATATCTATATAGAAGGTCAATTTAGTCTTTTACTTAAAGTTTGTTAGAAAAAGAATACAAGTACCAAGTGCAGGGAAATGGGAGGGAAAAGGCATTTCTTAACTCTTGTAAGAAACTTATTCTACTACTGGAGGATTGGGTTGCCTTCAACCACCAAAACTTTATGAATTATATTAACACAAAAGACAATCAACGGCTACCCATGTAGTGTGCAACATGTCTCCATGTTTTATGCAAGATATTCCTCCAACAACCAATGGCTACATCAACATGTATACAACCCCTCATCAGACTCTCAAAGGCTCTCACGTTGGTTAAAGCATTTCATCAAACAACTTATTTCCACTATTTTTATGGTACCAGAGCCCCTCTGAGAGAAGAGAGTCTTCCTCCCATGGCCACCATTGCCTTTAACGTCAATAACTTTGTTACCTTACGATTAAACACCACCAACTACCCTCTATGTCGAGAACAAATCCTAGCCTTGGCCGAGAGTCAAGACCTTGTAGAGCATCTCACCGATGCATCCCCGTCCCCAGAAATCATCATTGAATTAGCCCCTGGGTCGAGCAAAACCAAACCTAATCCAACCTTCATTCAATGGCGCAAATAGGATCGATTGCTCCGAGGATGGATTATCGGGACACTATCTGAAGAGGCCCTTGGCCTCATTGTAGGTCTTGATTCAACCCATCACATTTGGGTGGCCCTCAAAGAGACGTACACCCATGATTCTCAAGAACGGGAATTCCATCTTACACAACAGGTTACATACCTGAGGAAGGAACCATCTACGCCTCTAGGTGATCATATTCACACATTCAAAGGCTTGTGCTTGCTTCAATCGAATGCCCCGTGCAAGAAAAAATGAAGGTTTTCTCATTACTGAACAACCTCGGAGCTAAGTACGAGCCCTTCACAACGGCGATGTTGAAACGACCCATGCCCTCCTACATCGAATTGATTCCTCTACTCCAAGGGTATGAAATCTGATCAACCCTTCATCATTCCACTAACAATTTTGCTTTCTATGGACAGAGAGGGTAGAACCCCACCACGGATCATCGTCGCCCACCTCAATCCGACTATCGAAACAGCAACCGACCCCGTAACAGGGGCTTCTCCTCGAAAGGTCGAGGGTTTGAACCCTCTAACTAGTCCGTGGGGACATATTCTGGAGATGGGAATCAAAAAGTGCATTTTGCACAAACCAACAATGGGTGAAACCCACGTGATACTCATGACCGGCCCACTAACAAAAGCCACCATCCTATCTGCATTGAGACCTATCAAATTTGTGGAAAAAGAGGTCATGTTGCTCTTAAATGTTGGAACCGGTTAAATTACTCTTATCAAACTAAGGATATTCCTCAGGCCCTTGCTGAGATGACACTTGAGAATTTCGCTCATGATACTGAATGAAATGCTAACACAAGTGCAGCTGCTCATATGACAGGCGACCTAGGTATACTCAAAACTCTACGTCGTTATTTTGGCAATGATGATGTTATTATTGGAGATGGTAGTTCTCATGCTATTACTCATATTGGTGATACTTATCTTGATAATGGTACTACTAAGATTAAATTATGTGATGTTTTATTAGTACTTGCATTGGCAAAAAATCTTTTATCTATTGGGCAACTTACCACTGATTATCCTTATAACTGCAAATTTTACGGTGTTGGCTTTGTTGTTAAAGAACGGGAGACCAACCGCGTCCTGCTGACCGAACAACGGAAGGGTAACCTCTATGTCGTTTCTCTTCCGTACGAAGCTCATTTTTCCACTTGATTCCAGCGTGTCCCTGAAGACGTTTGGCACTAGCGCTTGGGACACCCTCAGGCATCTTCCTTACAAGTCCTAAAATCTAAAGGGCTTATTCAAATTTCTAGTTCTAACAAAAATTCTTCCTTCTGTGACAGTTGCCAATTAGGCAAACTTTGCAAACTTCCATTTTTACCTTCTAAAACTATTACTCAGAATGCTTGTGATAAAATTTACTGTGATTTATGGGGTTTTGCCCCTATAGCTTCTGTTGGTAAATTTAACTATTATACATGCTTAGTTGATGTCTTATCTAAATTTATGTGGCTTATTCCTTTACGCCAAAAGTCAGATTTTTTTGTCTACCTTCTTACTTTTTGAAAAATATGTTAAGCGTCAATTTTGCAAAAAAAATTAAAATTTTCCAAACTGATGGAGGCGGGAAATTTGCTAATATCCAATTTACATCTCATTTACAAAAGCAAGGCACTATTCATCATTTTTCTTGTCCTCATACCCCTGAACATAATGGTATGGTTGAACGACGTCACCGCACCATTCATGAACTTGGGATGACTATGCTTTTTCACAGTGGCGTTCCAAAACTCTTCTAGGTTGAAGCTTTTGCCACTGCGACTTTTCTTATTAATCGGCTCCGTTCCAACACCATTGACTTACAATCACCCTTCTCCATCCTTCATGGCACCTGTCCTGACTATAGTTTCTTACGTGTGTTTGGCTCAAAATATTTTCCCTACACTTGAGACACAAAAAAGAACAAATTTGATCCTAAAACCTTACCTTGTGTTTTTATAGGTTACAATGATAAGCATCAAGGTTACAAATGTTATAACCCTCCCTCTAGTCATACTTTCATCTCACGTCATGTTGTGTTTGATGAGTCCACTTTTCCCTTTCAACAGCCCGGTAACCTTCACCTACCTTTACTTACCGAGTAGGTCCTTTCCACCTTTGATATGTGGATTACCCCTCCTACCCCTTTATCCGACTCCACCATACCCGAACCTTCCTCATCCACCATAGCAGCGGATATTCCTCTTCCTCCTTTATCCACTTCAGCCCATTCCCTTGCACCTGACCCACCCTTCATTAGTGCAAGTAGTCTACCTGTATCTCTGTCTTTATCCCCTAATACTGCCTCAACTACGCCCCTGCTACCAACTGATCGTCCCACCACTTCGTCAGTGATCCCTGCTACCACCATTGTCACACACTCCAAGTTTGGTATTCGTAAGCCTAACCCCAAATATGCTCACTTGCATGACCTCGTTTCCATTCCCGCTAAGCCCAAATCCATTCACTTCGCGCTTAAACATCCCAGTTAGTACAAGCAATGCATGATGAATTACAGGCTTTACATGTGAATAACACTTGGACTCTTGTATCTCGTGATTCTATTATGTCTATTATCGATTGTAAATGGATTTTCAAAAGCAAACTCAAAGATGATGGCCCTCTGGATCAGTTGAAAGCTCGATTAGTCTCTAAAGGTTGTCATCAAGAAGATGGCATAAACTACCGTGAGACATTCTCTCCTGTTATCAAACAAAGTACTATCTGCATTGTAATCACACTTGCTCTCATCAACTGCTGGAGTATTCAACAATTGAATGTCAAAAATGCATTTCTTCGATGATCTTCAGGAATCTATTTACATGGAACAAGCTCTAGGTTTTATCCATCCAACTCATTCTTCATATGTTTGCAAATTAAATAAAGGTCTTTACGGTCTCAAATAGGCTCCTCGTGCTTGGTTTGACAAATTTAGTAGTTTCTTATTAACTTATGGCTTTCTTTGTAGCACTGCTGATTCTTCATTATTCGTTTATCATTCACCATGTGGTACTCTTATTTTACTCTTGTATGTTGATGATATTTTATTGACTGGCTCCTCTACTGAATATCTTCTTGAATTTATTTCCACTCTTCATAATCAATTTGCCATGAAAGACCTTGGTTCTCATCACTATTTCCTTGGTTTACAAATCAGTCCAGCCACTGATGGCCTCACCCTCTCTCAAACCATAAAAATAGTGGAAACAAGTTGTTTGAAAAAATGCTTTAACCAACATGAGAGCTTTTGAGAGTCTAATGAGGTTTTGTATACATGTAGATGTAGTTGTTGGTTGTTGCAGGAATATCTTGCATAAAACATGGAGACATGTTGCACACTACAAGGGTAGCCGTTGGTTGTCTTCTATGTTAATATGCCCCTGCAAATTGTGCCAAGGGATGAGGCCAAGTCAGAAGATGTAGAAGAGCAAGTCGGCCAAGGGACTTGTTCAAAAATGTGTTTCTTCACGGTGATCTTCATAAATCTATTTACATGGAATAACCTCCAAGTTTTATCCATCCAACTCATTCTTCTTATGTTTGCAAATTAAATAAAGCTCTTTATGGTCTCAAATAGGCTCCTCGTGCTTGATTTGACAAATTTAATAGTTTCTTATTAATTTATGGTTTTCTTTGTAGCACTGCTGATTCTTCATTATTTGTTTATCATTCACTGCATGGTACTCTTATTTTACTCTTGTATGTTGATGACAAAATTAACACTATAAGAAAGGCCAGGACGGGTAAGGGTAAGGTATTGAAGGGCACCGACAATACTACGATAGTGAGCAGGCTCAGAGAAAGGTGTCTGAGAGGTAAGTCCTTTGGTTTTTGGCATCATGGGCAATGTTTTAAATACCGTACTGGCTGTCGTACCGGTGAAGGTACTAGAATGAAATATTTCAATACCGATACCATTTCGTGTACCATTTCGGGATAGTCGATATATAAATAAATTATATATATAAATTATATTTCAAAATAATAGTCTATATATGAATAAATTATACATAAATACATAGATAAATAAATTATAAATAGCCTAGTCTGAATTGGGGGTCAAACAATGAGCTTGTAGCTTGAAAAAATGAAAAAAAAATAAGGGCCGAAATATCGGCCGGTACATGCCGGTACACAAACTGGTATAAAACAGGCAGTGTACCTGTATCGGACCGGTGGCCAGTACGAAAAATACCGGCCATACCAGCCGGTATGATACGAAACTCAAAACATTGATCATGGGACTGCCCATAGGTTTATAGTCATGCATCTTATCTCAGTCGAAAATTTATGCATTCTCCTACTGAAGCAAATTATAAAATGGTCAAGAGCATACTTTGGTACTTGAAAGGTACTCTTGACCTTGGTCTTCATTTCAATTCCCATTCTACACTTGATCTCTATGCCTTTTTCGATGTAGATTGGGCAGGTTGTCCCATTACCAGACGCTCCACCACTAGCTACTGTGTCTTTCTTGGAAGCAACTGTATCTCCTGGTCTGCAAAAAAACAACACCCAGTCTCTCAGTCAAGCTCTGAAGATGAGTACAAAGCAGTGGCCCATACAACTGTTGAGCTAACTTGGATATCTTTCTTATTACGTGATCTGGGCATTCACCTCACATCCACTCCGTTGTTACTCTGTGATAATAGTAGTGCTCTCTATATGACTGTTAACCCTGTCTTTCATGCTCAAAGCAAACATATTGAAATTGATTATCACTATGTTCGTGAACGTGTCACTCTTGGACTCCTTCATACTCGGCTTGTCTCAGCTTCTCATCAAATAGCCAATATATTCACCAAGCCCCTTGGCCGACCTGCTCTTCTACATCTTCGGACCAAACTTGGCCTCGTCCCTCGGCACAATTTGCGGGGGCATATTAACACAGAAGACAACCAATTGCTACCCATGTAGTGTGCAACATGTCTCCATGTTTTATGCAAGATATTCCTCCATGTAATGTGCAACCTATCTCCATGTTTTATGCAAGATATTCCTCTAACAACCAACGGCTACATCGACATGTATACAAACCCTCATCAGACTCTCAAAAGCTCTCACGTTGGTTAAAGCATTTCATCAAACAACTTGGTTTCCACTGTTTTTAAATTATAGTCGAAATTCCATTTCCATTTTTGCCTTTGTGCACTTTCCAGATTCACCTTTTTCTACTCCTTAATCTTTGAGCTGAGAGATAATTGAGAGCTTTAACGTTGTATCTTCTCAGCTTTGTAAGAGTTGTTGGGTATAAATTTTCTTTGCAGTTACTTAGTGCCGTCAGATTGTTGATTTTTGCTCATATAATGTTGATTTTCCACTTGCATATCCTCTCGATTTTGATGGATTTGTTGAGCAATTTTTTTGCATTTAAACTTTGTGCCGTAAGATTGCATATAATGCAATTTTTTTGCATTTAATTGCATTTTGGCATTATGACTAGACCGTGTGGATGATTACCACATCTTTTTTCATGGATTTCCCAGTTCATTATGTTCATTACTTTTTCAATGTTGATGTTATGTTTGTTTTATTGCTGCACATATAAGTTGAGAAATATTGTCTCAACTTGGTTCGGAGAGATAACAGTAGTGAAATGTTTGCATTTGGCTATTCTATTGGTTGCTTTAAGGGTCACTACAAGATATTTGCCTTTTCACGGGGAGCAAGATCCCCGCAACTCTCCTGTTTTCTCGCAACAAACCAATGAATGCTGCGATTTGGCTTCATCGCTAATCGGCCAAAAGTAAAAAGTCTGGTCAGAGAGATTTTGGAGAGAAATCATGGGCGACCGCAATTGCTCCACCTTTTCCGGCCGACAACAACGCAGCAAAATACGATCCCCAATTTGGTTTCTGTAGGCAACTACGTCTGCGACATCATCGCAAATTTCCTTCATTTAAGGCAATTTTGTGGTGTTGTATCCGGCAAAATTTGGCGATTTGGGGCATGCCGGCAATATGCTACTTTCCAATTACGGTGAATACCTCACACAGCAAGAATCAACGGGACAACATGTGGTGATTTTGGGGCGCCGCTGTGAATGCATGATTTGGAGATTTTGGGGCATGCAGGCAATAAACTACTTTTCTATTGTGGTAAATACAGAACACAGTAATTTCTAAGGGAGCCCTTTCAATATTTGGTTTTTGCCCCTTTCCCATATGCGGTGAATAAATGAGCTGATGCCGCTTCAAATGCTTGTAGCAAATTTGATGGGCTTCCTGTCAATTTCTCACCAACTTGCAAAAATAGAGTCATTTCGATGGGTTTATGGAATGCACTAATTAATACGTTATATATTATGGATGTTTTGAACCCAGGTACGTGGCTAAAAAATATCCTGATTCTGTCCTAGTAGCAAATTAATATATCTTTGAGATATATTAAAGATATATTAATAAATTCTGATTTATAAATCAAACACCATATATTTTACTTCCATTTTCATGTGCATTGCCATCCAGATATAGTACAAGCTTGAATCACCACATTTAATTTTTCCTTTCACATCATACATTATAGCAACAAGTACATACCTAATTCTCATACAATTGCTTAAATTCCTAAAAACATACTACATACCACTAAACACAAAAATACGTTACTCCTCATTGGATATTGCCTCAACATGGCTATACATTAAACCTGGGAGTGAAGCATTCAGCAGGCGTACTATTGGTGCCTAAAAAGATTACACTTGGTTGATATTATGAACCTTTTAATTGGATATGTCTACCTGCAAATTACAGAGGTTCAAATAATGTCAAAGTGCTTGAAGTAATTATTGATGTCTACCTGTAAATTAGATAGATTCAAACAATTACAGAGTGTATGCCAGTCATTGCGTGTATAAACAAAACAAATGTAAACCTTACAAATTCTACCTTAGTCATCATGAAAACGTTATCAAGATTAAATCTCTTAAACTTTACATGCATATTCAACATAAATCTCTACCGTTAGTCTATTACAAGAAAAATTACCAAACATTTATTGGTGACTAGTATACATCTCACAGAATGTAGGGTTTTAATATCACCACCATCATAACTAATCTTATGGAATACAATGATCAACTCTCTCAATCGTTACCGACAAGGCATGCAGTAGATTGATTGTTTAAAGCATACTTACAAAGTTTTCTCATAACCTTTAACAAAGTAACTTCACCAAGCAACATGAAGGAAATATTCATTTTGGATTTTATATGATGCCATTCCAGCAAGTATAACCAACTTCAAAATCCTGCACCATTTTATAGACAACTAATAAACAAAATATGTATAGGCCAGCAAAAGTTAGCAATATTGTATTTTTCATGAATACATCTTAACAAAATATCAAAAACTCCTAAGTTTAGAAACCCATCCAGCTAAACTACTGCAGGAGTGTCTCTGTTAGACACTCTTTCAGATGGAGGGTCAGACATGTGAAAGTCCATCCTCTGTGCCCTCCTCAAGCTCAATCTCATCTAACTTCTCGATCATCGTGTTCTAACATGCAAACAATATATCTAATATGAGTTATAATTAGGAGAACTAACTAAACTGCTTATTCTTATCTATGAATGGAACAACATAGTATAAGAGGGTAAGTTAGAGAGCACGCACATAGAGTGTTTCTTTCATGGGAGTTACAAATGCCCCTTTCTTTTTTGACCATCTAGTTTCTTTATAGAAGCTTACCAAGTTTGATGAGCTTGGACCCTTCAATCACATACATGAATATTAAGGACTTATTTTTGTTTACACACTAACAATGACCAATGAGCTCAGATTGGAAATTGATTCTATATGCAACTTCTGAAAAATGGAACTGTCATGTTAAAATACTTAGAGAATAGGGTGATCACCGTGGCTCTTTATGTGAAAAATCCATCATACATGAAGTTGCAACATTTCTACAAGCTTAAACTTTAATCATCAACACATAAAAATATAAGTACTCTGAAGTGAAATAAATGGGATAAAATGCCTGTTTGAGTATTACTATTTTACTTTCTACATTATCCAAACAACCAAGGTCATCCAAAAAGTCTACTTTCTTTCTCTATGGTAAAGCCCCATGCAGAATAAATAAAATTCCGAATAAAAAATAATAAGTAAAAGCCATGTTGGTAGACCCAGGTGGAGAAATTTTTTTTCATGCAATCTGAATGGCAAATGAAAAGCTTTTGCAAATCCATTCATGTTTGGTTTGTGGTTGTAGACAGGTTGAAATAAGCTCATCAAAATAAATTTTTAAACTGGGGTGAAATAACCTCATTTTACAGATTATTAAAGCTCTGAAAATTATCCCTTACAGATTTGTGAAATAAACAAGAGCATTTCAGAAAATCTCTAAATTGAGCTTACTTCACTAGATTGTATATATATGTTTGCATAAATAAAATTTGAGAGCAATGAACAATAACTTTCCACCTCGGCTGAGAAAATCCTACAAGAAAAGTTTAGCTTCACCCTAATAATATTACCAAATATTATATCATCAATTAGATTTTCATGAAACTAATAAGTAATGGACTTTTAAAACAAAAGACTAAGTCGAGCTCACAAGAAAATACTTACTACTAGGATCTCTTAGTGCTTAACGGTGAGTCTGAATGAAATCAGTCTCCAATGGCATCCACATGTGCTGCGTCTTGAAAAGAACTCATGGGTAAGAGCATCCACATCCGGTTGAGTATAATACTGTTCTAGCTAAATTTTAGGGGAAAATTTAAGGATGGGATGAAAAAACAGTCCCCATCCCATTCCCTATTTTAGGTCGCGATTTTAGGGCTACTACAAGTCTCCCCCATATTTGGGGAAGAACTGTACATCCCCCAAAGCTTTCCCGAATCCCTTCGCGATGTTGGTCCAGCTTGTTCTTCTCTCTCCACTTGCAGTTTGCTCATCGACGTTGCCCTCTGTCGCACTTGTTGCCACCATTCATGATGGTTTCTCTTCATCGGCCCATCCCATGTAAGTTTTTCTTATGATTGAAGGTATTGATCTGAAGCCCCCCTCCCATGGCTGGACTCTATCCCGTATAGTGCAAGCACGATTTTACACAAAAATCTCTCCCAAAGGCTTAATCTGATGCATATTGTGATAGTATAATTTTGATTTTACCCATGGATCTAAATTTGGCCACTGAAATTATGTTTCTAATCTCGGATTCCTACGACATTGCAAATCTGGGTTTGGCATTTCGATTGAATTAGTCCTCTTCATTCACTGTATTTGAGGCTCTGTGTAATACCTGTTCGACTTCTTGGGCATTTTCAGGAAGATCTGCTTATGTTTTTCATCAATGTGGTTGGCATTGATTTATTTGTTTCTTGTTTGGGCATTTTTTATTTCACTGCTCTAGAATTTCTATGTTGGCTTGAGAAATCCCATCTTTGATTTGGTGATCTTTTATTTGTAAGTTCCTTAACTGCTGTGAGCAATTTCGAACAATCCGAAACCTTAGTTCTTTGTATGTGAGCTGCTGTGCTTGATTTTTTGCCTACTGCCCTTGGAACCATGAATCCATTATACGAATGAGTTTGCCTACTTGCCCTTTGAACCATGAGACATAATGCTTATGAATTTGGCTAAGAACTGAGAGTTGTGCTTATATGTGTTAAAATAGTTCTCATCCACCGTGGGTTGGTGGGGTTTAGTGCCAACCAGTGCTCCAAATTGTGAATTTACTAATTTATGCATCAATTGTAAAATTTCAATTATATATGCTACTACTTGTCTTTCATCTGGCCTAATTGTTAAGATTATGCTAAAGATAACCAAACACCTTAGTAGCCAAGCAAGCCCTTATTTTAACCAGTTTTATATGGATGGTAGGATTGACTCTTTTTGAAGTTTTGGAAACATAGGTGTTTATCTTTGGAAACCAAATGGTCTTTAGGGAAATCTCAAAATTTTCCTTAAAAGGATACATAGTTTAAATTAAGAGGAATCTATTTTTTTTCCAATTTAAGTATTATTGTGTGCACTTAAGAGTTTGGACCATGTTTTCTTGATAGAAATTGGCTCGATTCAAAATTTCAGTTGTATGAAATTGATAACCTCTTCATATTTACATAGGTGGTTTAGTTGTGTTGTTTTTTGTGCGCATAATTATATGGGTTAGATTTGTGGTACTTTAGAACTATCTGGTTAGGAACTTAAAAAAATGAATGATCTGAATACTTGGTACATTTTTAATACTCAAGATGAATCAAATATATATGGGAGCAGATGGCATGTATGTCACAGATGCCATTGGGCCAAAATGTTGTTTAAAAGGCCTCAAATCTAACTATATGATCATGGGGACACTGATTTCATTTGTTGCCGTCGACATTGGGGCCGTTTGCCTGAAAAAGTCATTGCATTATCTATGTATTTATAGAATCCAGTATGTTTTCATCAGTGTGGTTGGTATTGATTTATTTGTTTCTTGTTTGGGCATTTTTTATTTCATTGCTCGTTTGGGTTTCAAGTTAGCTTTTATAATTCTTACTTTCTTGTCTATTTTCATGGTTGGTTTTACAAATATTCAAGGTTGGTTTTGCAACTAGTCCTGGTTGGTTTTGCAACTTTTGTGTTTGTGCATAATTATTAATTATCATGACATTTGTGTATTAGGTACCGGTAGCTCTCTCTCTCTCTAGAAAAGAAAACCAGACCCTCTCTCTCTAGGAAAAATCCTCTCCGACCCAGCTAGAAGGGGTGGGAGCTTCGGCTCCCTTCCCCCTCTCTCCTCCCTCCCTCCTCTCTCTACTTTGTAGTTAGTTATGTGTTTATTTTTGTGTTTTTTCAGATCTTTAAAGGGAGAATCGCCGATCTAGGACCTACTGGCCACTACAGGCCCAAACGCGCCACGCCATGGTGTTGCCCAGCCGCCGATCTACAAGACCACTGAAAAAGGCGTCAAATGGAGCGGCGAGTGGCCCGCACGCACGGGTCGAAGATCCCAGAGTACTTCAGCGCGTGGCCATCACGCTACACCAGAGAGCCCTCTGAAGTCGCCACGCGTGGCGTTTCTGGCGTCTACGAGTCTAGTTATTCCAAGATCGATCAGCGGTTCTCCATCCAATTAGTCGTGTGGACTGCACGCTCCACAGCAGCCCCTTTTGTGCACTGCTTTTGCAGTGTGCTGCTGTGTAGTGCACGCGCTAGTGCTTTTGTTTGTTTTTGTTTGCATTTCTCTTTGTGTAAGGTTGTTTTAGATTAATAAAAATCCAAAAAAAAATTGTTCTCCCTCCGCGTTGTCGAATGGTGGGGTTTGGTGTACCCTACCCTGCTTTGTCGAGGTATGGGGGCTGTGTATCTTCTGTCGTGTACAGAGGTGGTATTGTCTCTAAGCAATAAAATATAATCATTACAATAAAATATAATCATTAAAATTTGGGGGGAGAGATGAGATTTCTCATCTCTATCTCATCTCATCTCATCATTACATCTTTTTCAAATTCCCATATAAAATATAATAAACAATTCAATTTTTTCAAATTTTAATTTAACTTTTTCAAATTTCAAAACAATAATAATATTAAAAAATAATATTTTAAATTTCATCTTAATACTATTCACAAAATTTTTAAAAATTCTCATCTTATCTCAACATCCAAACCTAACCTAAGACTTAGGTCTTTAGAGTTTTACCATCTGGACTAGACCTTTTCAGACACATATGTGTTCTGAGATGCTCTTAACGATTGTAATTGACTTGTTTTCAAGTCATATTTGTATGTCCTATCTTAATGAAGGAGGAAGATCCACTTTTATCAAAAAAAAAAAAAAATTATCATGACATTTGTGAGTTGGACTTACTTCTTTATACACTTCTTAGGCATAGACTATTATTAGTTTGTGCATCATTTTTTCTAGTATCATTAATTATCACTACTAATTATTAATGTTAATTGGCATATTTAATGGTTATTAATGTTCATTGGAATAAGTTGTCTAGTGTAAAGCTGTGATGATGGGATGTAGGGCTCCATGGGAGGGTATTATGAGACAAATTAATTAATGGGGCTCCTTTGATATGGCAGGGTAATCCAAACCCGGATGGCTACCAACTATTTTGTGACCGTTGGTGCAAAAGACAACCGAGGTAGCCATTATCTTAGTTGAGCTTTTGTCTCACACATGATGTCTATTATTTAAAGCATTCTGAGCCACATTTAAAGCACACAAAGTGTTTAGGGAATAGATGGGAATGCTCTTATTTCCACGTTTGCTAACTGTTTTTGTTATTTGAGTTGTCTAAATCCCTCGACTGTGATGATCAGAAAATCCTTCGAATGGTGAAGTGACACTTTGGCACACACATCCATGGCATGGTAACCTGGATAGCCAACAAATAGTGGCAACCGGTTGTTACAGCCATTGCGTGGTGCCAAGTGTGGTGATATGTTGCTATCGGATTCCTAAGCCGACTACCAAAATCACTTGCAAAATGTAGTTTTTAATTGTCTAACATGTGTAGCACATTTCTATGTCTAAAAAATTATAGAGATGGATTCACAAGAGCATGGAAATATGTTCTTCACCAACCTCCTGACTCAGCAGCCTGAACTTGACCACATTTATGTTGGTCAAGGGGAACAACATCCTGTGACTTTGGATGACTCTCCACCCTCGCCCCAAGTAGAGCCTCCCTCTCAAAGAAAATCAGCCAGTGGTGCAAACTCCACCTCCGAAGAAAATAAGTTACTTGTCTCCAAATGGCTGAATAGTAGCATTGATACCATCCAATGAATGGACCAAAAACACGCCCAACTATGGGAAAAAGTTAGTCAATACTTCAATGACTATAAAGAAACAACAAATGAGTGGAGTGTTGGGTCATTAATATATCGGTGGTCTGTCATTCAAAAGGCAACGAACAAATTTTGCGCTAAGCTCGCCCAAGTTGAAGGGTTGAATCAAAGTGGCATGACCGAGCAAAACAAGGTATAAGCATCCGTCTAATTATTATTGACAGCACTTAATTATCTTTTTAAGTGTCCTGTTTCATTTATCTTTAATGGATAATTAATTATTTGATTTTCTTTTTTATTAAACCAGTTTGACAAAGCGAAGGTCATGTACCAAGCGCTTGAGAAATCGGCCTTTTAGTTCAAGCATTGTTGGCATCTATTGAAGGACCAACCGAAATGGAATCAGCGTTGCGCAAAGGATGGGAGCAAGCGAAGGTCAACGATGTCCCCTACATATTTGCGTACCTCAGCAGTGGCAACTAATTCACCAATTGATTAAATGAGTGGAACAATGGGCAAGAATCTGGAAACTAATGATATCATCAAATTGGATAGGCCAATTGGGAGAAAAGCTAAGAAATGAAAACGTAAGGCCCAAGGTCGGGCATCAGATGAGCTTGTGGAGCTCAGCAAGCTTAAGTATACTCTCCTAGAAGAGTCATGTGCTCAGGAGAAATGATTTTTCTGACTCAAGGCCGAGAAGATGGCATATGATCGAAAATTGGAGGGAAATAAAAGTAGACAGGAGGACGAGAGACTGAGGTTGGAGGCAAAGAAACTGGAAATCACCCAGTGAGAAAAAGATGAGTGGATAATGTTACTCGATGTGAGTACGATGAGTGAAGTTCAGCGGGTATATTTCCAGCAACTTCAAAAAGACATATTGGCGCGACGCAATGCTTCCCAAACTTGAGGCATTTATTATTTGTAAATAATACATTTATTACTTCTTCATCTAATTCTAATTTATGTACCAATCACTTTGTACATCTTTCGCACCGTTGTTATATTATATAATTTGTACGTTTGCAAAGTTTTAATACTCAAGCCGAAAGCATGGTCGTTGAATTTGATAAAACAGGGATAGATGTTGCTTAATAACAACTCAACATTACAAATTAAAAAACTATTACAGCAAATTAAAATATTACAATAACTTTGAGCATGCTCTTAAACCAAACATGTTTTTTAGAATGAAAATTCTGGGAACTTTCATATATAGTCGCTACTAATGATAAAATAGAGAATCCAACACAACCATGGAAATTCTATTGTTGGGAATAGAATTGCCAATTATGTTCAATTAAATCTGCTTGTAGTTGATGATGTGCCGAGCTGTCTCTAATTTCATGATGATGCTGAATGAAGTTGACAAATTCATTTGTTGGATTGCGCAACAGTTTTGGAATATCATCATCAAGTTGATCATACTCCATGTTCAAACCCTGACTATCATCACGCTCGTCCTCAATGATCATGTTATGTAGAATAACACATGCTTTCATTATCTTTGTTAGGTCATTGACTTTGAATAATCGGAAAGGTCCACAAACGATTGCAAATCGTTGTTGAAGTACCCTGAATGCACGCTAGAAATCTTTTCTTGCGAATTCTTGTGCTTTGGCAAAGTTTTTCTTCTTATTCCCTTGGGGTGATGGAATCGTCTTCACAAACGTTGACCACTTGGGATAAATACCATCGGCAAGGTAGTATCCCATAGTTTAGTCGTTGCCATTGATTGTGTAATTGACTGTGGAGCACGTCCTTGGGCAAGTTCCGTGAAAATAAAAGATCTCTCTAACACGTTAATATCGTTATGTGAACCGGCCATACTAAAAAATGCATGCCATATTCAGAAATCATATGAAACAACTACTTCTAAAATAATAGTTAGTTCACAGATGTGGCCAGAGTACATACATTTCCAGGCAGCGGGACAATTTTTTCACTTCCAATGCATGCAATCAATGTTTCCCAGCATTCCTGGAAATCTCCGTTGTTCACCAATCACAAGCAATCGAACAATATCATTGGTATTTGGAGACCGCAAATATTCATTTGAAAAAACAGTTATGATTGTTGAGCAAAATTTCTTGAGGCTCTCCATTGCAGTGCTTTCGCCAATACAGATGTATTCATCCATAAAATCTCCAATTACTCCATAGGCCAGCATTTTAAGTGCTAGGGTTATCTTTTGCATAGAAGATAAACCGAGTCTTCCGACATTATCTCTTCTTTGAACGAAGTAGGGCTCGTAAGCTTCTACCTCATTTAGAATACGGAGAAATAGGGGACGTTTTTATCCAAAATCCCCTTCAAAATAGATTGGAGGAATATACTGAATTTTCTACAAAATAGTCACGAAAAAGGCGCTCTTGCCCTTGAATATGATCACGCCGAATAAACTTACGACGTTGGCGATTGGCACGATGTCTAGATGACTCTTCATCAGCCTTGGCATTAATAACAACTTTCAAATCATCATTCGATAACAAGTATGTGAGTAATTTGTAAAAGAAAAAACGAGCCATTTGATGAAAGGAGTTAGAGATAAATCTTAGGTTTTTGAGAAAATGAATGCAAGCAGGAGGCGTATTTATAGCGAAAAAAGTTACAGTTATATATAAGATACAAAATATTATCGTTGGAAAAAAGACAAAAAAAGTGACCGTAGGGGAAAAGATAAAAAATGTTACCGTTGGAAAAAGAAAAAAAAAAAGTTACTGTTGGATAAAAGACAAAGCATGTGTACGAATTTGCAGGAATTCAAAGAGTTACCGTTGTACTATTTTTCCAAATATTTTATCATCAATACGCGGATAGGTATTATGGTTAGACATATTGGAAAAAAATATTACTGTTATATGAAAATGAAAAAAAGGTCATCGTTACACTAATGCAAATCAAATATTAGTAAAGTATTAGGCCAAAATCATATTAAAAATACAATTACGTTGGAAAATGTACATATTAAAATAAAGGTATTATTTTTAATACCGATGTTGAATTGAAAAATAATACTGTATCTAGGAAAATAAATCATATAAGTATTTAGAAAATGTGATATTTGAAAAGAAAAGAATAAGACAAAAGAGTTAGTGGGTTACAAATGGAAATGAAAGTGAGAGAAAAAAGTAATAAAGAAATAATAGAAGAATATTATTTTAATAAAATAGAGAAAAGATAGGGAATGAGATGTAGAAGGTTTTTTAAAAATAAGTAAAATTTATGATAAAATTATAGAGAGTAACTAAAATTTAGAAAAAAAATATAGAGAACTCAATATAGATGCTCTAAGCAGATTTCTCTAAGAATAATGCTACGCCCACCGTTTGTCCATCCCGCTTGTGCATCCCCCTTGATGTGGCATTCCAGTGGCGTGCGGAATTGATTAAAAAATGGCATCCCAGGTGGCATCCCACTCTACCTTTCTTCATTTCCCTTTCAAATTCCTCTGTTTTCTCTTAACTTAATCCTGAAAATAGGAACTGAAATGAAAACTCTTCTTCTCAGTATTTTTGGGTTTTATCTAAACGTTTGGAAGCCCATAAGATAAAATGCCCGTTGTTTTGGGATTAAATCCTTTTTTTTTCTCTTATATTTTAGTTCATTCTAGGGGAGGGGGGGGGGGGGGC
>QEOT01005881.1:156898-180652 GCA_003123785.1 Pterocarya stenoptera
GGGGGGGGGGGGGGGGGGATACAGGTTTCTAAGGCGTTTCACTTCTTTTTTTTCCTAAGATTTGATTTTTCTATATGGTCTTGGTTCATTTTTCCATTGTGAAATTTCTTTGTACAGTTGAAGAACGAATTGAAATTAGCTTCTATAAACCTTGATTGCCTTCATGAAGTGACTTTGCACTAAGTGACAGAATTCAAAAAGTTAGCAAAAACTAATTTCCTTCCAATTTTGCCGCCTAGATTTTTCTGCATCCCGCATACGTATTACTCCATTTTTATTGTTTCTCAGTTTAGTACTACTTGCATCTGACAGTGGGACCCAGCTGGAGTGTTTGGTTTGCGGAGAGAGGTATGGGTTTTCCGTCGATTTTACCGCTTCAAACTTAATGCGATAATAAACATGTCGCCGCAACGAGGAATTAAGTTGCTATGTCAACCACTTTCACGGACTGGTTGTTTGCAACGAGATTAATTCACCGCAAAAGGTATTTCTTATGGCGAACTTCGGTTCCGCCACTACAAAAATGCAGCTACAATAACTAATGGTCTGTTACATCAAATAAACACTCGCCTCAAATTTTTTTGGCAGCAAAAGCCTCATTTTCTTGTAGTGGGTGTTCATGTTACCGGTTTGCAATGTATTTTTCGCATTCTTCATTTTGTTTGATTGATAGTAGTTGAAATCATGCTCCAGGTTGATAACACCTCAAATTCTCTAATTAAGTGGGTACAGTAAAGTGAAATATATCTTTTCATCAAACACAATTACTGACAGATTAACATGTCTAATTAAGTGGTTTGACATACACGAGACATATAATAATGAACATGACTCAATTAATAATTAAGTGGTTTGACATACACGAGACATATAATAATGAACATGACTCAATTAAAAACTGTCAATCTAACCAAAATACTAGTCAGATCAAGGGTACAGTAAAGTGAGCCAGAATTCATGGTTGTTTCTTTTGGGCATGAATAATCCACATCTCAGCTTAAATAAGATATAGTGAGCCAGTAAAGTGACCCAGGATCAAGAAATATTACCTCCCAATAAACTCTAGAAACCCCCTATATTGCAAGCAACAGATTCGGGCACCCTATATTCATCCTCAAAATAATCTCACGTTTCAACTCAAACCATCAAATTAGAGGCATAGAGTACATAAACTCGAGACAGAGGTAGAGAAATCGTGTTTCAGAAATGCGAGAGAAATAGAGGGTGAGAGCTATATATAGTTGGTTACCTGGTTGGTGCCAGCGTCGTCACTTGAAGATGTTGTTTTGGTGTGCAATGCACGAGCAAAGCTTCAATCTGGAGAGGAACTATGTTGTGATGAAAGGCAAAGAAAGGGAGAAAATCAAAAAGGGACCAAATAGGAAAATGCGAGAGAAATAGAGGGTGAGAGATACAGCTCATTACCTGGTCGGTGGCAGCGTTGTCGGTTGACAATGATGTCGTGGTCGGTGGTGCGGCTGTAGAGGCTCTGGGGAGGACGAGAATTGTTATGAGAGCAGTCAAAAAGAGAACTCAAAATGGTTACTTACTGGCCGACGATGGTGGGGGAGATGATCGGTAATAACCAAGTCAACGCTGATGGCAAATGTAGTGTAGCAGGTGTACATGTACAGCACGAGAAGGATTTGGCAGAACTCGAATAGCAAGATCGGAATCTTGTCCGAAAATACCCTAGGAGGGGCACGTTCAAGAGTACCCAGGAACTACATATAAGGGACTGTAAGTAGAAGGACTCGGAGTGAAATACATCATCTTTTCTTTTTGAGTGTTTATATAAATTTATTGGGTTTTCCAATTATAAGAAACGTGGCTTATTTTAAATATCCAAATTATATTTGAATTCCTAACAATTTATAAACCTTTTGGATTTAAAATATATTCTTTAACTTTTATAGATGATACTAATATATTAATGTATGCAGCTCGACATGAATGCAAATGATCTTTCATGAATGCAACTCGACTCATAGTCATTGATGATCGGAAACTTAATTGAGCTAACACGAACTTAAATGAACAACGTGAATTGTCAACCGTAGCAAGTCCCATTACTTATTTAATGCTGTCATATTACTGGATCCCGAATTTTTTGGCCCATAATGGATCTCAAGCCGAAAACTGAATAAGTGTGCACAATGAAAATATTGTTTGATCCCATGCAACAGGCCCAACAAAATGGATGTCAAACCCAAACCGAATCGGTGCACAAAGAAAAGATTGTTTCGGCTCAATTCAAGAGGGCAATGAATCGCGTTTCCGAAACTGACGGTGAGCTGGCGTCGGGAAACGAGAGAGATCCTTACTTAGGTCTCCTCGATGGGCAATAGCAAAATACATAGGTTTTGTCCAAAATCTGGGCACCTTCCTTTGCATAGAAAATAGTTATCATCGATACCAACGCAAACGTCCAATGGCTCACAAAGTAATAAAGCGTCTTGCCAAAAGGGAAGTAACAAACACAAATGGCCGCCAACTGGCCTAAGGTATAACTCATCAATATATAAAAGGTTGTTGATGGGTTGAAGCTAGAAGCAATAGATTTCGAAGCCAACGTGCATCAGAGCGCGCATCGATCTTCAAAGGTGATACATACAAAACATAGCATGGCTTCTCCCAACACCGCAGTAGTTGCAGCATGTTGTGCAGTACTTTTGGTTATGGTGGTTGCTGCACATAATGAGGACTCGTACCTCATGAGTGGCAACTGGGGCGCTCCTGCTCCTACCCCAAATACTAATTCCACGACCGTCCTCCCATATTCAACAATGGCGACTGGATTCCTTGCCTTGATTGTTACTTTTCTTCTAGTGATCGGGGCGAGGCTCTAAGCATGGCTGTCTTGGCAGCTCGATATCGATCACTTCGTGCCTTGGGGTTTTTGTTGTTGTTTGCGTGCACGACTACTTGGGAATTTCACTTATTAGCTTATAAGTTTAACTACGTATAAACGTACCTTTCCTTTGCTATGAAATTAGGTGGGATCGACAATTGGAAAAGCATATGCTTTTTTAGTTGTCGATGATGTCTAATAATGTATGTGCTTATCAATAAAAGAATTCTCATTCATCATCGCATGACCTTTGAGGAACCCGAATTATCATGAATGGGCGCGGGCTACTAGCTAGCTAGCCATGCATCTTTCCTTGTACTCCAACGCTCATAATAATAATAAAAAGCATGTCAAAGTTTGCGACTGATGTTGTATGTTAAAACTTAAAACCTGATCAATTTGTTTAGTTTTTAAGTTAATTGTTAAAACTTTGATTAGTTTTTAAGTTATAAGTCCCAAGTTGTGAATTTTTTTTATAAATGTCACTTCATTTGTGTAAAATATATTATTTTATCTAGGAATTTCTTATGGGTGCTGTTACGTTGCTCGAAGCATGTGACCGAACAGTGCATTTGGCTTCCTATTTTTAATATTAAAAAAAAAAAAGCCAAATACAAGATTCGGTCACCCCTTTGGGGCATAGAAGCATTTTCCATTTCTTATTCCATATGATTTCAATACTTTTAGTAAAATATATACACAATTTCATCACTTGAGAGTCTCATCATGAATCTCGATGTTGCAACTATATGTACCGTCGCCTGCCCTTTTATAGCCTTACAGGAACAAAGACAGATTCACCTAATAAATACTTATTGGTAAAAATGTGATATATATTTTCCTACTTAATTGGCCGGTACCAATGCGACTCTATTTGTAAGGCTTTTCACATTGCAAGTGACCAATAGGATATTGGTTTTCTAAAAACCAACAGAAAAAAAAAAAAGGCTAAACAAAACAGTCGGTCTCAAAGAACATGCAATAAAATTATACATGGATATCTCAACAAAATGCGATCACATTATAATATGCATATTTACTACTGCCATCGTCATTATTTGGGAAAAGAAGGGAAATATAATCGTATACATATATGAAATCACTGTTGTCCAAATAATCTAAACTGATGAGATAAATAGATTTTATTATTTATTTTATACTTTAACAGTCAATATGCACTAAGCCCGGCCTCTATATGCATCTTTAAAATCATATCTTTTAAATATGGATTTTGCATATCAAGAAAAATTCTCACATTGGATTATGCATATTTGAACCAAATAATAATAAAATACTAATTTTTTATTTTTTTTATTTTTTTCTTAAAATTATTTTTTTTATATTTTACAATTAGCACCATGTGTTAAAAAATACCAATTCCATATATTTAAATATTACCAATTTCATATATTAAAATCACCAATTTTATTAATAAATATTAATATGTACTAAAAACACTTTGTATCATCAAATTAATACAAATTTCATATATCAAAATTATCTTAATACAAATTCCACAAAATTGATTTTAATGGGTAGGAAAGGGAAAAAACAATAAAATAATATTTAGAAAGTGAATAGTGTTTCTTCAAATTTGAAGAAACAATATTCATAGCTATGCAAAATTTTGAATATGCATAATCCAATGTAGACCAATTTAGAGAGATATTATGCAAATATAAAGATGCATAAGTCATTGCCAATGTGAACATCCACATTGGTCTATGCATATGCATATGCAAAACTATATTTGCATAATATCACCTTAAAATCATCTGCATTGGTTTATGCATATGCATAAATATAGCTAGCTATGAATCTATTCACTCTCCAAAATATATTTTAATCATTATTTCTCTCTCCTTCCACTCTTTCTCTCTCAATATTTTCCTCTTCTTCCTCCCTCAACAACACAACAAACCTTCACATGATACACATTCATTTTATTATTATAATATATTATATATTCTTCTTTTTTCATTTTATTATATTTTTAATATAATATATAAAAAAATTATATTTTTTATTATTGCATTTATATTATTAATGTCAAATGTATGTAGTGAATACTAATTACAAAATATATAGAAAAAATTTGATTTTAGAAAATAATAATAATAAAATAATATTTTATATTATTTTGTCTCAAATATGCATAAGCCAATGTGGGAGTTTTACTTGAATGGCAAAGGGGTTATGCAAAAGAGGTGATTTTGCATATGTATATGCATAGACCAATGCTAATGCTCTATACTAGCACTAGATTATGCATCCGCATATGCATCTACATATTTGCATAATATGACTTTAAATAGGATTGCATTGGATTATGCATATCCAAAAATTTACGTAGTTATAAATAGTGTTTCTATAAATTTGAAGATACACTGTTCATTTTTCAAATCTTATTTTACTACTTTTTTCTCTCTCCTCTCTCTCTCTCAACACCAACGAAAACAAACCATCTCTCAAAATATTTCTTTCTCCTTGCTCTCTCTCTCTCTCTCTCTCTCTCTCTCTCTCTCCACCAATGGAAAGAAATCCGAAAGAAAAAATAATTTTAGGAATAAAATAAAATAATAATAATTTTTTATTATTTGACTCAAATATGCATAATCCATTGTGAGAGTTTTTCTTGATATGCAAAATCAATCTCTAAAATATATGATTTTGCATATACATATAGAAAAAAGATTCATCCACCTAAGTAATCAAATTAGGTGGATGAATTACCACTTTTTTAAGAGCAAGGAATCTTTTCTTGCTAAAGGGCCCTACTAGGGTCACCGATAGGGCTGTAAAATGAACAGGCTACTCGACAGGCAGCTCGAATTCGACTCGAGTAAACTCGAATTCGACTCGAATCGAATATTAAATGAGCCGTTCGTAAACATAGAATTAGGCCCGATTATTAAACTATACAAACTCGTATAAAGCTCGACCGGCTCGATTAATGTTCGTGAACAAACTCGTATAAAACTCGGCTCGACTCGTGAGCTCGACTCGTATATATTTATACATCTATATAATAATATATATAATAGCCAAAATTTATATATATAATTTATAATATAATATTTATTCTCAAGTGTATAGACTTGTCACTTAGTCTTCTAGACTTATAGTCTATTAATCCACTACATATACTATATATAAATTTATAATATTAACTTATAGTCTTATAGAACTATAAGTTATGATGAAAATATGAGTCCAATAAATATATAACATTATAAATTTACAAATTACACCATATGGTCCATATTATATATATATTCATATTAGTATATGTATATGTATGTTAGAAAGTTGGTATATTGATATTAGTAATAGTATATGTATGTTAATATGTTAGTGGTGTTAGAAACTTAGAAACATGGTGGACCGGTGGTGTTAGAAAGATAATACATTCATATACTATTACTAATGTATGGTGGTGTATGATATACTAATATGCTAATATAGTAATAATAGTATATTAGCATATTATTAATAAATGTATAGTATTGTTAATTTATTATTAGTATAGTGTTACATAATATATAACATTATAAATTTACAAATTACACCATCTCCTTACCATATTAGTACAATAGTATTAGCACATAATAGAACTATAATATTATATTATGAATTTATGACTTATGAGTAATAAATTATAATGTTTGATAAAATATAAAGTTTTTATAAAACAAATATATAAAGTTAGACAATGTTATCTCTATGAGGAGTATTATTATTATTTTTTTATATATTTAAAAAAAAATATGAACTTGTGAGTCTGTGAGTCTGTGACTATTTACTATTATTAATCTTATTACTTTATATATGATTAATCAATAATCACTAAAATCTAGTAATATTGTATAATTTGTATTCATAAATTATATAAACTATAGTAATATACATGTTTAGTGTTAATGTCTATTATTATGTTTTTAATATACATGTTTCTAGAATACTAGCCTAGTGTTTTTTTACAACACTACTTGCTAGTTTTAAAACTTATAGTATATATAATAATATAGCAATTAATATGTATTAAAATTTATAGACTATAGTATTTTTTTAAGTAGAATAATATTTAAATTAATTTAGACATGTATTATTTAAATTTTTACTTAAGGTAGAATGGTAAGAAATGTTTTTTGACTGTAAGGACTGTAGACCGTTGGATCAACCTATAGATATCTTAGATGCCGTTGATTCGATTACCCTAGGGTTACAAACTTAAGTTTAACCTACTTTTGCGCCGTTTCACTCTCAACTCTCAACTCTCGACTCACTCACACTTTCACTCACTCCTTCAGACTTTCTCAAGAAACCCTAGACTCGCACTTCGACTCACTCCTTCTCGAATCTCTTCTCTCTTGTTTCTGGAATGATGGAATCAATGATTCCTGAATGCTTTCTTGTTTCAGCCAGGGGTAGGGATTCACGGAATCACGAGGGGCCTTTTGTGATACCGTCTCGGTTCGTCTGTAACTGCGAGAAACCCTAGCAGTTGCAGATGCAGCCGGCGGCCGTATTTTAAGGGAGCCGTGGCTGTAATCTCAGCCTCTGAGATTGCAGCCGGTCCTCGAGAAATGGGTCATTAAATGCATGCATTTATGACTCCCAACCAACTGTTTCCCTGATTCTCTAGTTTGTGGTTCTCTGGTTCGTCGATTCGTCCGTCTATG
Source organism: Pterocarya stenoptera (assembly GCA_003123785.1). Lineage (NCBI taxonomy): Eukaryota > Viridiplantae > Streptophyta > Magnoliopsida > Fagales > Juglandaceae > Pterocarya > Pterocarya stenoptera. Next base: position 164,432 of record QEOT01005881.1, read on the forward strand.
AGTCGATTACCCTTGTTTGTAGCCATTTGGTTAGGATTTAGGAACTTGGCAGATTTGATTGGTCTCATCTAGTTTTAATTTATAAATTTATCTAAGTATTTTCGAATATTCATTCTGGTTCTATCCTAACTCTTTATACATTGTAGTATTGTTAGTTGTTACTTGTTAGATTTTAGATTTTGTAGATCTAGATCTAATCATCTAAGTACAAAGTACGCCAAACATGCTCTGTGCTCAGTGGTGTGACATTGTTCTGCCATACGGTTTTGATAGCTTTGTGAGTCTGTGACTGTCCAATGTCCATCACTCTGATTGATAAGTTTATGAAGTGTAATCTATTTGTTATGTGTAATGATAGAATATGCCCTGTTAGGATTTAGGCTGTGTTGCTAATATGCTATTGTTTACAAAAACAAATATATGTTTCGAGCTTTATCCTTCATATATGAGAATTGTGGGAAAACAAAACTCTGAAGAGCTTGCCTACAGATCTGTGCTTGATTCCTTGAATCAACATTTACAGTCCACTGTGAGTTTAACTTATTCCCCCTCTTACCTGGTGCTATGTTCTATTTATTTACTATAGATTTTTAATTTCTCATTTGCTTCTCTGAGTTGTCTCGGGTTATTTGTGTATATTGTTGATTGGAGTGTGGAGATTTGGTTCTAGCTGTATGATCTTGCTCCCAGTATTTAAATATGCTTTCTTTTAAATGTTTTGTGTTGATTAATCTGACCCTATTTGGTTCTTGCTTAATGCTTGTTGTTCTTGCTTGAAGTATTTAATGATGCTTTATTGTTCATGTTTGGTTTTTGTCTTGAGTATTGAAAGATGCTTTATTTAACATGTCTTGGACTTGGTTGGTTAATCTTATCCAATCTGTTCTATGTTTATATTCTTGCTTCAAGTCTTTAAATATGCTTTCTTCAACCTGTTTTGGTTGATTAAAAATTATAATCTATGGTTCTTACTTCAACTAATTAATTATGCCATCTTCAACATGTCATATATGATTAATCTTTTACAATCTGTTTTGTGTTTATGTTCTTACTTCAAGTCTTTAAATATGCTTTCTTCAACCTGTTTTTGTTTCATTATAAATTATCATATATGGTTCTTGCTTCAACTATTTAATTATGCCATCTTCAACATGTCATTTATGATTAATCTTTTACAATCTGTTTTGTGTTTATGTTCTTACTTCAAGTCTTTAAATATGCTTTCTTCAACCTGTTTTTGTTTGATTATAAATTATCATATATGGTTTTTGTTTCAACTATTTAATTATGTCATCTTCATCATTCTTTGGTTGATTAATCTATTTTTTACAATATGTTCTGTGTTTATGTTCTTGAGGTGCCTTGCTTTTGGAGGCATATCGAGCCACCAAGGCAAGAGTCTACTGAAACTGTTTGAGTCAAAATTGTTTGACTCTTAACATGTTTTGGTTGATTATATCAACTATACCAGCCTTGCCTTTTGGAGGCACATTGAGCCATCAAGGCAAGGCTGCCAAGGCAAAACTGTCAAATGTTCTTGACTTTAACATGTTTTAGTGTCCTTGCTTCTGGAGGCACCTTAAGCCATCAAGACAAGGTTGTTTTCATTTTAGTTGATTAATATAACTTGTGTCTTATATGGTCAATGTTAATATGCTTATTTTGTGTTTCTGGTTTTGTGTTTTAAAAATATTAGACCCTAGCAAATGGACGATCGTATGAATTTACTGGTTGATGCGGTGGAGGACTATGAAAATGAAAACTCTATTGGGATTAGTCATGTAGACCCCATATCTGATGATGGTGGAGACACTGCAAATACTGATGCTTTAAATACTGTCTCTACCGAGGGCCCAACAGATGTTCAAACAGTAGCCAATGAAAGAAAAAAGAGAAAGAGGACTTCCAATGTATGGAATGATTTTGTCGAACTTGAACGGGATGGAACTAAACAGCCTCAATGTAAGTGGTGTAAATCTTTTTTCAAAGCATCTCGATCAAGTTCTACGACTACACTACGTAGGCATTTGCTAACTTGTATGCCATACATGGGGTCTAAGAAAAAACAAAAAGTCTTAGCAGTTGAGTCTAAGGATAAAGATGGTGGCTTCACTGTCTCAAATTTTACCTATGATCGTAGTAGGGTCCGAGAGCTTGCCTCTCATATGATACTTTACCATGAATATCCATTTTCTTTAATGGAGCATGTGTTATTTAATAAGTTCATGAGTGCAAACACTCCATATTGGGAAAAAATGTCTAGGGCTGCTGCAAAGAAGGAATGCATGATAACTTATGAGGCTGAAAAGACAAAGTTAAAGGCTTTGCTTAAACCTGTTAACAAAGTCCATATCACAACTGACATGTGGACTTCTTGTCAAAAACTTTCATATATGGTAGTGACATGTCATTTTATAGATACTGATTGGCATCTTCAGAGGCGTGTTTTGAACTTTTGTAATGTGCCTCCCCCACATACTGGCCTTCTTATTGCTGATGCTTTAGAAAAGTGTTTCCAAGGTTGGGGAATTGAGAATAAAATAAGTTCAATTACTGTTGACAATGCAAGTTCTAATGATGTTGCCATTAGGATCTTGAAAGATGATTTTAGATTAAAGAAAACACTGTCTGTAGGTGGGAAATTGTTTCATGTACGTTGTTGTGCACATATTACTAATTTACTGGTGCAGTATGGACTTGGGGAGATTAGGGAGATTGTTGATTGTGTGAGAGATGGTATAAAATATCTGGTAGCATCAGAGAGTAGGCTAAAACAGTTTAGTGAAATTGCAAAACAGTTGCAATTACCCTCAAAGAAACTGATTTTAGATGTGCCTACAAGATGGAACAGCACATATTTAATGTTGGATGCTGCAATTCAGTTTAAAGAAGTTTTTCCTAGATATGGTGATAGAGATAGTAGTTTTGAATGGGTTCCAACTGTTGAAGAGTGGGGGCAAGTTGAAAATGTTTGTCAACTACTTGCTATTTTCAATGAAGTAACCAATATTGTATCCGGAAGTGATTACCCAACAGCAAACTTATTCCTTTCTGAAGTATGGAGAATGAAGGACATCTTAGGTAAGAAGAGTAGAGATGAGAATGAATACATGAAATCAATGGTAAGGAAAATGAGTACTAAGTTTGAGAAATATTGGGGGGAGTGTAATCTATTGATGGCAATCGCTGCGGTGTTAGACCCTAGATTCAAGATGGTCCTAATCCAATTTTGTTTTCCATTAATTTATCAAGAGCCGGACGCTTCTAAGAATATTGATCACGTCTCTCAAGTGTTGCATGAGTTATATGATGAGTATGTTCGTGAATACAATTCGACTCTTGAGGCACAAAGAGAGCAGGAAAGTGCTCGAACAAATGTATCCAGTTGTTCCTCAAGTGCTGGGAGAAACATGCAGAGTGGCCAGTCTTTATTTAAATCTTTTGTTAGAAGTGTTGATACCGTGCAGCCTTGTAAATCAGAACTGGACAATTATTTAGAGGAGAGTATATATATCTGTGAAGAGGGTTCAGATGCAAGTTTCGATGCCTTGGAATGGTGGAAAGCAAATAGTCTTAAGTTTAGAACTTTATCCAAATTGGCCCGAGATATATTGGCTACACCAATTACCACAGTTAGCTCAGAATCAACATTCAGTGCAGGAGGCAGAGTCATTGATCCTCATCGAGCTTCTTTGTCAACTGAAACTGTCCAGATGTTGTTATGTGGGTCTGATTGGGTTAGAGCAGTATATGGGCTTAAAAGATCATCAACAAATTCTGTAAGTGTAATCTATTTATTTTAACTGCCTGTTGCTATTTAACTATTTTATACTTACTATTATTAATTTATTTACAAAAATACTAATGCCCGTTTTTTTCTTGTTAATAGAAGGACGTTCCATCAGAAACTCAGATTCTCTTGCCATAGCCATAGGCCCATACAGACTTAGATTCTGTTTTTTTATCATGTTTAATCTATGGAGCATTTTCGCAGCTTTCTAGTTTTATGATTTGTCTAGTCTGTATTGTTTAATCTACATGATTTGCTATCTGATATTTGGACAATTTACTATGTAATATTTGGACAGTTTGGTTCTATCTGATTTTGTTTTGGATGATATGAGTCATGACAGTTCAGGTAATTTCTAAGTTCTAACTCCTCACCATCCAGATTTCCTAAATTTCTTTAAATGGCAAATTAAATTTTGCATTGCTAACATCCCTTGACAATATTACTAAGTTAAGAGTACTTGAGTAATGATGCAAGGGAATAAAAATTATATTAATATTTTTGTCTGTATCAGTGTGTCTGTGTGCAGGTTGTCATGGTGATTTTCTTCAAGTTTGGGAACTTGCTGACTTCTATTATGGTTCACTCAGATTTTGTATGAGTTTGGTATTTTCCTGTCATTATGATTTTCTTGAAGTTTGGTAAGTGCAGTCTGCAGTTGGCTATCTGATTTTGTTGGCATTTGGTAAATTCTTGTGAACTTGTTTTGGTAAAAACTCAAGTTGTCTAGCTTTTATTTTCTAGCTGTTTGTGTTGAACTGTGGTAACTTGTGAACTTTTTGGTAACTGCAGTTGTCTATCTTGGTTGTCTGGCTGATTTTGTTGAACTTTGGTAACTTGTTGTGAACTTGTTACTAAACTTGTAACTTCTTTGGTAACTTTTTTGATAACTGCCTGTGGTATTATGTATTAGTGTATGCCTATTGAGTATTGCATACTGCTACCTGCTGGTTGGCAGATTCTTATATCATATGGGCCTGTGGCTGGTAACTGTCTGTTGTGTTAGTATATGCCTATTGAAGTTGTCAACTTGTCTACCTAACAGTTTGTTGTCTGGGTGATATGAGTCATGCCTATTGCTGGGGCGCTATTTTGGATCTGTTTTGTGGTAGTTCATTTGGACCTTTGGTAACTTAGTTGAATCCCTAGGGCCACATCTTTCTATCTGATTTTGGGAACTTGCTGACTTCTGTGACTCTGTCATTTGTTCATTTGGACCTAATTCACATATTTGTTTATGAGATTGCTTGTATTTTTGTAGTGTAATTTGTGTAACTTTTAAGATATAACATTGATTTTTTACGCAAATTAAGTTTTGCATTTTCTGTTAAACATCCCTTGACAGTATTACTAAGTTAACAGTACTTGAGCAAGGGATTAAAAATCTGCCTAACTTTTTTATTGTATTAGTGTATGCAGGGCAACAATGATATGCACTTCTAGCTCCATTCATCAACAAATGAGGGCTGATTTTGTTTACAGCCCAATTTTTTTCTTTTGAAGTTTGATGTATCTTATATCATAATTTATTGTTGTAAAGTATTTTTTGATTCACTAGTTCCATTATGATGTAAAAATTAAAAATGTCATTTAATGTACCATAAGTCCATAGCCATAATACTCTTGAAGGTGATATGATGTAAATTTGTATTTAATTTGTTATTTTATTGATGCATTTAGTTTAATGTTATATTACAAATATTAGTCTTTAAATTTAGTCTTAAACGAGCCGAGCTCGAGTCGAGCCTGGGCTCGGCCCGATAACTGAACCGAACTCGAGCCGAGCTCGAGCTCATTTCCTCACTACACGAGCCGAGCTCGGACGATGTAATGAGCTCGGCTATAAACGAGCCGAGCTCAAGCTCGACTCGAGTAGTGAACGAGCCGAGCTCGCACACCCTAAGCTCGCTCGAGTTCGGCTCGTTTACAGCCCTAGTCACCGACAAAGGATACAAAATTTGGTGGTGAATGGTATATTGTGTTTCTTTTAGAGTAGTGCTACTATGCCTCCTCAATTTGTTTACTTGGTGTACCCTTAGTGCAAATTACAATTTTCTTCTTTTTTTTAACTTTTTTTTTCAAACATTTTTAAAAAATAAAAAAATACCAATACGCTATAGTCACCTCTTTAACCATTAAGGAACAAAAATTTTAAAAATAAATACATGAGCAGTCAAAATGAAGGGGCAAATTGAGGAGACATAGTAGTATTATTCTTTTAATTTTTTTTTAAGCATTTGTGTGTATTTTTTTAAAAATACTAAAAATAAAACACACAAATGTTTAAAAAAAAAGGAATTTGTTACACTTTTTGGGTAAACCCTTGTTTGCATAAAAATATATATGCAAGTGCACAGAATCATAACTGGTAGTAAAGTATTTTAAAGAAAACGGTTATCGAACCTACATGGAATAATTATGCTATTAAGTATTGAAATTAACTAAATTAATTACTATTTGGAAAACTGAAATTTAAAGAATGGTTTATCTAAATTAAACTGAAGAAAAGAACATTAAAATTAAGATTTTTAAAAATAATAAGAATAGATCTAGAGCGTTTGACTTCACCTAGCAAATCCCACATAGTTTAGTCTCACTTGTTATAGAATCTCAAGTTGATAATAAAAATTCCTTAACTATTCAATATTTTTTCTCGAACAATACCAAAAATATATCAAACTAATAACTCAATATCTACATGTGAATTTAACTAAATGGAGACTCATTAAATTCTTTGAATTTTTCTTGAAAATCACACTAGTCGCAGTAAAGCATCTCGGCTTTCACTCAACTAATGGTATTTAATCCAAGAGCTCTGATCACAAATCACCTCTCAGTCTCATTGCAATCCAATAGATCGAGCAATAGTTAGCTAGAAAAATTGCAAGCAGTAAAAACAAGGAATAAACACTCAATCATGAAAATATCGAAAATAAAATAACTTAGAATATAAATTGTGTATTTAGTGCTAGGCTACATCAAAGTTCTAGAAATTAAAATTAGTTCATAATGAAAAAAAAAAACAAACGAAACTCAAAACAAAGCTCCGATTTAGAACCCCATCTATTCATCCCACAAATCCAGATTAAATAGATGTTGAATTTCAAATCTAGAAACAAGATAATTGCGGCTACCATCCCGCCTAAAAATCTAAAAAATAATCTCTAAAGATAGATGTTAACATAAAAGGAAATATCCCAAGAATAACTGGATTGTCTAAAATGGAAGATTCAGTGATATGCGGCATGAATTGCGGAATTCGGGAGGATTTAGTCACCATACAGATTTATTGTGGAACTCAAATTTGCTAGTCAGCATATTTATCTTGCTCGGGAGGAATTATTCTACCGAGTAGATGCTGTGTGAGCTAAATATACTTGGCGTGGAGTTCACAAATGAACGAGCGTGGAGGTCACAGAGACCACACTGCCCTCCCCTCGCCTACCTAGTAGAAAGACTCCCGACCAAGATGAAAGACTACTCTCGCCAACCTACCGAGTGGTAAAGCTGCTCACTTTTGCTGGTTGTCACCCACGATGTCGTTTAGGTTGGTCTTTTAAGTCGATCGGTTAGACTGGTCGCCAAGTCTTCTTACCTTCCAAGAAGTAAAATATTTCGCTCATCACAAAACTCTTGTCGCCAATTCTGATCGTCATAGGGTCTCCTAGCCTACCGAGAGGAACGATTATTCTCTTTGCTTCCCTCGGTACAAGGCTCTTCACTCGAATCTCCTCGGCTCTCTTTGGATCTTGTCCCCTCTCTTCGGTCTGGATCCTTAGTCCATTCTTTTGTACCAAATGCTCTCCTTTTACACTAAATCTTCTCATTCCTTCAAATCCAAGAAAATAAATAAAATATAAAATAAAATAAATAAAATTGAATGAAAACTGACACTTTTCATAATTGAACGAATAATAAAATCATATAAAAATCCTACTTATCATATACCCCCATAATTAAGTTTTGCTCGCCCTTGAGCAAAGAATAAGAGAAAGACAATTAAAACAAGCATTGGTTTGATTCATAAAATTTATTGCCTCAAAGCATTCTCTCTTCTAACATAAACATCTCTTCTTAATCATTGTGAATCTCTCAACATACCTCTCTTTATTATACTTTCTAGTATCTCTCTCTTTATCCCTGTATTTGGCAAGTTGGATTTTTTTTTTGAATATAGAATATTCCTTTTCGCCTACCTTTTTGGATGTCTCTCGTCGCCCTTTTCTTGTCGGCCACATAGTATACGCATTGGCTTTTCACAACCAGACTTATGACTCACGTCGGCCTTTTCTTGTCGGCCACATAGTAGATGAGTTTTTTTTTTTCACACCCCCAACTTATGATTTTGATAACCTGGCTATAATGAACTTTACTTGTAGACCCACTACCTCTCTCGTCTTTCATGCTCTTGTGAGTCTGTGACTTTGTGTAAACTTAGTTCTCTTGAAAGGTAAGGAAATCAATGTTTAAACTCAAGTAGGGTAGGGAATATAAGGTTTACAAAAAAGAAAAAAAATTGTAAGGTTAAAATATAATTCAATAAAGCTCAAAGGGGTGACTAGGGATAAAGATAATAAACAAGTAAGCTTGAAATACTCAATCGGTCCAAAATGCCTTAATCATTTTTCCAGTAATATTCTTTTTAGGATTTCGCCTCAAGTGTAATTAAATAAGTTCTAGAGTGAGTTAAGATCATACAAATTCACAAAATTCACATAAAATGTCTCTAGGTACACAAAACAATTAATGATCATAAGAGGCATTTATTGAACATAGGAAACATCAAATTAAGTAAGATCAAGTAAAAAAGTAACAACTAGACTTAAGCAATGAGAATTTTTCCTAAAAATTATAATCAATTTCAATCATATTCTTATCATAGGCTTTTTATTCATCAAACCATATTGTTTTTATTATCATTATTATTATTGCTATTTTTTTAATAAATAAAATAATATCATTTCCCCTCAAACTTAAATATCACATTGTTTACAATGGAAAAAAGGAAGAAAAATTAAAGCAAAGAATGAGAAAAGGTAAGAGATGCTCCCCTAATTTTTTTTTTTTTTGGTCTTCCAATTGAATATTTTTCTTGAAGGTGCAGCCATGTACTCCTTAGAGATCTCCCCGGCCTCTTTGTTCCTTAAATTTGATGGAAGCGGTTTGAGTCCAGGCTTGGGTGGTTCCTCAAATGGTAGCGTTTGAAATTCAGCACCATAAGGCATGTTGGCCATGAACACTTCTCAATCGCCTATTTGAAAGCAAGAATGTACATCTTCGGGAGGACATTTCATGTTTTTAAATACATAACAAGTGACCTACTCCTCGCCGACCCTCAAAATGAGTTTCCTTCATTGGACATCACTTAAGTTTCACCCCGTCGCCATGAAAGGTCAGCCTAGTATCAAAGGGATCTCCTTGTCCTCCTCCATGTCGAGCACGATGAAGTTAGTCAAGAAGATGAGCTTATCAACTTTCACCAGTCCATCCTCAATGAGTCTTCTCGGGTATTTAATATGTCTGTCCGCCAACAGTAGAGAGATGGTTGTCAGCTCTACTTCTCCAAAACCTAGTTTCCTGAAAACAGAGGGATGTAAGTTGCATAGAAATTTATCAAAATAGAAATTTCTTATAGTGCAAGGGATCGTGAAACTCTCCGAATCTTTCAACTTAGGCGACAGCTCCTTTTGTAAAATTGCATTGCTTTCTCGGTTACCATCTCAGCTTGTTGATCAGTTGCATCCTGCTCGGCTTATTTCACCTAGGACACGTTCTCGGCAACTTCTACATCTCGTTCGGTATTTACCATTCCATGCTCCTCCAACTTCCGCTTGTTTGATAATATATCCTTATTTATTTATTGCTGAAAAGGAATTGGTGGATCATAAATTGAAGGAGAATAAGTTTCAGATATAAAATCCCTGGATTTATTGGGTTCTACAGCCCCTTTATTCTCCTTAGTCATTTCAACTTGCTGGTTGGTCATCCTGATCGGATTCTTTCCTCTCAGGCTCCACATTTTCAACTTCTACATCTCACTCAATACTTACAGTTTATGGCTGGTCATATGTCCACCCACTTCGCAATGCTATGGCTTTGACATGCTCCTTTGAATTGGTCACAGTATTGCTCAGTAAAGTCCATGTTGTCTTCTCGATAAGCATGTTGGAAAATTGACCGATTTGCGCCTCAAGATTGCAGATGGATGCCGAGTTGTTTTGGATCACCATATCAGTCTTTTGCATTGCCATATCAGTCTTTTGCATATACTGCATGAACATGTCCTCAAGTGCCGGCTTCTTCTCTTGCAATGGAAACTATTGAAGTGGTCTAACCGGCCCTTGGTTATTGCTCCATGAAAAGTTAGGGTGATTTCTCCATCCAGGATTGGACGTGTTTGAATAAGGATTGTTGTGATGTTGGAAGTCGGGCATGTAATGGGTTTGTTCATAACTCGGTTGGGCAAAAGGGTTCCCCACTTGACAATCTACACTTGAATGATTTCCTGCGCAATAATCACAAGCATCATTAGTTTGAATAGCATTAATGTTCATTTGACCTATTTGTTGTGATAGATTTGTCATCTGCGCCGCCAATATAGTAATAGCATAATCTCTAAACATCTTGTACTCCTGGTCAGCTATATTAAATTTGGAGGCGGCGACCTCTGTCTTCTTCTCTTTATTGTATGCCTTGTTATTTTTTTCTTTTTTTTTTAATAAATAAAATAAAATAAAATCCAAAATAGTAAAAATCTAGCTGGTATCAATATCAATAACAAAGAATTATTCCCTGGCAACGGCGCTAAAAACTTGTTCGCATAAAAATATATCTGCAAGTGCACAAAATCGTAACAAGTAGTAAAGTGCTTTAAAGAAAACGGCTATCGAACTCACATGGAATAATTATGCTATTAAGTATTGAAATAGACTAAATTAATTACTATTTGGAAAACCAGAATTTGAAGAATGATTTATCTAAATTAAATTGAAGAAAAGAACATTAAAATTAAGATTTTTAAAAAGAATAAGAATAGATTTAGAGCATTTGACTTTACCTAACAAATACCACATAGTTTATTCCCCCTTGTTATTGAATCCCAATTATCCCAAATTGATGATAAAAATTCATTAACTATTCAATATTTTCTCTCAATACCAAAAATATCTCTAACTAATAACTTCATATCTCTATGTGAATTTAACTAATTTGAGACTCATTAAGTTCTTTAGATTTTTCTTAATAATCACACTAGTAACAGTAAAGCATCTCTGCTTTCGCTCAACTAATGGTGTTTAATCATATAGCTCTAATCACAAATCACATCTCGCTCTCATTGGATCGAGTAATAGTTAGCAAGAAACTTGCAAGCAGTAAGAAAAAAGAATACAAATTCAATCATGGAAATATCGAAAATAAAATAACTTGGAATATAAATTGTATGTTCAGTGCTAGGCTACATCAAAACTCTAGAAAATAAAATTACTTCATAATGAAATAAAAAAAAAAGAAAAAAAATGAAACTCAAAATAAAACTCCGATTCAGAACCCACTCTATTCATCCCACAAGTCAAGATTAAAAAGATGTTGAATCTCAAATCTAAAAACAAGATAACTGTGGCTACCATCTCGCCTAAAAATTTGAAAAATAATCTCTAAAAATAGATATTAACATACAAGAAAATATCCCAAGAATAATGGGATTATCTAAAATTGAAGATTCAGTGATATGCGACTTAAATTGTGAAATTCAGGATGATTTGGTCGCCAATTAGATTCATTGTGGAACTCTGATTTAGCGGTCAGTATATTTATCCTGGTCGGAAGGAATTATCTCACAAAATAGATGTTGTGTGCTCTGAATATACTTAGCATGGAGTTCACAAATGAATGGGCGTGGAGGTCATAAAGATCACATTGCTCTCTCCTCACCTACTGAGTAGAAAGACTCTCGACCGAGATGAAAGACTCCTCTCACCAACCTACCGAGTGATAAACTTGCTCGCATTTGCTGGTTGTCACCCACGATGTCTTTTAGGTCGGTCTTTTAAGTCAATCGATTAGATTGGTCACCAAGTCTTCTCACCTCCCGAGAAATAAAATATTTCGCTCATCGCCTAACTCTTGTCGTCAATTCTGATCATCAGTGGGTCTCCTTACTTACCGAAAGGAATGATTATTCTCTTTGCTTCCCTCGATACAAGGCTCCTCGACTCTTTTTGGATCTCGTCTCCTCTCTTCGGCCTGAATCCTTAGTCCCTTTTTTTGTACTAAAATGCTCTCATTTTGTACTAAATCTTCTCATTCCTTCAAATCTAAAAAGTAAAGAAAATATAAAAAATAAATAAATAAAATTGAAAAAAAACTATTACTTTTCATAAATAAAATAATAATAAAATTATATAAAAATCCTACTTATCAAGTATGCTTTGTCGGTGGCCAAAGCACTTTCCCTTGCTAAAAGCCCTAAAAGTCACAGACGTGACCGAGTTTGGGAGGCCATTGCAAAAGCAACCATTACATTTACGGCATTTACATTCCACGAGGGAAAATACGTATTAGTGTTACAAATTCTAGCCGAGATTAATTGTAAACCAAATTCAATATAAAAAATTCTGAATATAGTTTATCAGAGCGTGAAGGGTCTATTCTTGTATATTTGAAGTGACCTTATAAACCTGCTCTGTTGATATGTTTAGATATTGAGATAATCTTAGATGATCTGTAAATAGTAATAAAAAAATAACTATAAAATATTAAATAGTAATAGAGTCATCTCAAACACTCCACTACCCAAACAAATAAAATATTTGATGTAACCGGGATTTATAGAATTTAAAATGAAGAAATTATTTCTATTTTTGTTCAATTATTTAGATAATAAATGGCAATTTCAATATTTTAGATAGTGATAAATGGTAATATGATAATCCTTCTAATAAAATGGTGCAACACTATCTTCTACTTAAGACAATTACAATCAAAAAATTTTATTTTTCATTTATCTGTCGATCATTTAATGATATATCTAAAATTTCGAATGATGAAAACAATTAAAAAAAATTGCAAATAGCACCTTTGAAGTACGAACGGTATGAGTTGGACCCAAGGAAAAAGGCAACAATTTCTGTACGGATTTCGAACTCCGGAGTAAATCTGTAGTTCCCAGTCCTCTGTAAAAAGAAGCTATGATATATAATATCAGTTTCCATCCGAAGCCATCCACATTGACTCTAATGGATCAACAAGATCACGCAAGGAATGCTTTCAGATTACAAGGGCCAGCCATTCGCATTAAGCATTCATGAAGCAGAAGATAATGTTCAAGGCTATAAAGATTTAAAATATGTAGCACCACGCCTTCAATGAAGGGCTGCTGAACCTGAATCAAGCGAAAACAAGACAGCTCCTGATCTATCCCTACTGATTCCCTAAGGTAAATTTACCACATTTAGGGAAAACAAATGAAATCGAACTGCTTACTAGGAGCTACCCATGACCTGGAAGCAGGAATTTCTTGCCATATTTTCCCACTTCTTTAACCCAAAAAATACATCCCATTCAACAAGTTGCGGAAATGAAAGTACATGAATAAATTAGGCAATTTACAGGTATGATGGCCAGCCATAGCGATACTGCAAGAGAATGGCCAAGGCACTGGAAAGGAAGAAGGAAAGAAAGAATCCTACATTACAACGAGCTATATTGTCACCCTTGAAATGCTAGAATGAGCCATCCCAGCGGAATCATCAGGATAGATATACTAGGTTGCTGCAATTGCTTATTAGCCTCATACTTTGCGTGTGGAGATGCCAAACCATTGCAACGGATATATGAGTGCAGGCTGCCTGATTTAGTTTCACTGGAACATTCTTAATAATTTAATCAATATGGTAAACCAATATCAAAATGGGAACGCAAAATGTCCACAAAGAAATGGTATGTTACAAATCTCACCCTCTTCAGCAAGGCTTTCTCTTGTCAACCTTCAGGTGAATATTATACCATTTCTTTTTCTTAGGCCGATCCCTTGTTGTAGATCTCTTCTCTCTCACCTCTTCATCTTCTTTGGCTTCCTTGAAGGAACCTTTGTTCTTGCTCTTACTGGTACTCCGCTTCATTGGAGGAGCAGTTGTGTACGATGCATGTATTTCATTCCTTTGCTTGAGAAGTTCATCAATCTGCAAAAGAAGCACACAGCAAGAGCAAGCAAAATCAACGTACTGAAACCTCACTTCTGAAACGGTGTTTAGACTTTTTCTTTTCTTTTCTTTTTTTATGATAAGAGTTTAGGCATGACAAACTCACTGCTTGCATTTCTTGTGCATATCTACTAGTCATCTCAGTAAATTGTGCCAGAACCTGTTAACACAGTGAAAATTAACAAAAAGAAATATGTTTGTGTGTGTGTGTGTACAAAGCATACACAATGATTACTTCCATGTCTAGACCTCTCGGTATTCAGTTTCAAACTTTGATATTTCCACTCTTTTTGTTAGAATTTGAGCTTCAACAGCTCTAAGATACTCCTTCTCTTCTCTGTAAGGTGCAGCACAAAGAGCCTCTATTGTGTAACTTGCACTTTTAAAAAAGTTGTCACCTGGAATATATAGACCAGAAGAGGAAGGCGGTTGTCAGGTTCAATGCATGTAGTCAAGAAATATAATAAGCTTAACGGGAAACACCTCAACTAACTGACCATAAACAGCAAAGAAATGAGTGCCAGCCTTCAGTTCAGTTATTTCGCATGGCTGAAATCCATCCAGCTTTTTGAAGAAGGCAGCATCAGGATCTTTTGCAGCAGCCATCTAGTGCAAAGAGAAACCAAAAATCAGACAAAAAATTATGGACACGATAGAAGTTGAAGAGTATATTCATCAGCTCACTGAAGTCGTCGTCTGATCCAATCGATAAACAGGAAAGCCAAGAAAATACATTCCAGCAGATGTGATCTTTCCCGTCTTGACACTTTCCTCCTACAGGAATAATTGTATACAACTTGAGCATAAGAAACAGACTGTTATATACCATGCAAAGCAGCAAATGGCAACAGCATGAGAAAAGGCTAATTTGTGCCTTAAGGTCCTAAAACATATAACCCACCCGTGGGTAGCCCAAGTGGTAAGGGTGAACTTGTGTGAATGAACCCCATGTCACGGGTTCAATTCCCCCTGGGATTAAAATGTGATTTAAGTGGGAGGCCATGGTAATAGGTTGCTGTGCTTGTCTCCCCGGCAATTTAGGTTCCATGGGTGAGTCCTAAGGACTACCGTGGGGTGGTTCCCCCGTCATTAAAATAAAAAAATAAAAATAAAGAAAAAGAAAAAATAGGTCCTTAAAACATATATGATACATTACGAGGGTTCATTTGTGCAAAAGAACCATCAAAGACCGCAAAAGACATCATAGTCGTTACCCTATGATGTTTGTGTGGGTATATACAGTAGTGCAGCTGCTGAATACAAGCAATGTAACCCTGTTCTTCATCAACTCCACTCTCTCTCTCTCTCTCACAGACACACACGCATGCACGCACACACAGAACGTTTTATTAAGGTACTGACATTCTCTGCTAGATAAACCTAGCTATTTCAAGAGAAAAGCAACTTCAAAATTTAGTTTTTTCAAAGGGTTAGATCATTCAAGGCAGGGAATAAGATCTACGATCGTAAGAGATGTAAACAATAAATCGGATAGAACTTATGCCCAGACACACAGAGACACAAGCACATGATCCTGTAAAATCAAAAGATTGAAATCACATTTGAAAACCTTTGACACATCAATTATTGTCAAATGTCAATCACTCTACTATGCTTCAAAGCTCATTAGGAAAAAATCAAACAGAGACTTATAACTGCTCAATGATGCTCTTTTCATAAGTAAATGTGACCAGGAATACCACCCGTTATCAGTTATCATTGGACAAAACTGCTCAATGATCCTTAACCCAAATAAAATGAGAGAATAAGAAATGCTTGATACCTGCAGCGCTAGGCTTAATCCACCGTTCTCTTCCTGATCGAAGTACAATAACTGTAAAAAGCCAATATATTAGTGAAAATAATGATGACGATTCACAAACAAAAAATACTATTATTTAGGTAATTCCTCGGCATATATTGTATCACCTAAATGCCGAGTACATAGTGAGTCTAGCATAATATAGATTTTAGGCCAACAAAATAAACTATAATTCCCAAAGTCAATGACAGAGTCAAAGTTAACAAATACAGGATATAGATTAAACTTCAGAGTTTAAATGTCAGAACCCATGGAACTGAGTAGAAATAGTATACACTAACACCATAGAAAGTGATTAAGAAACGGTCTCTGATTTTTTTTTTTTTTTCCTTTTCCCAGCTGGCAAGGTAAAGAAGAAGCTCCCAGATCAGTGTACATTTTCCAAAAACCATGACACAAGTATCACG
>QEOT01005881.1:181686-221641 GCA_003123785.1 Pterocarya stenoptera
GATTCACAAACAAAAAATACTATTATTTAGGTAATTCCTCGGCATATATTGTATCACCTAAATGCCGAGTACATAGTGAGTCTAGCATAATATAGATTTTAGGCCAACAAAATAAACTATAATTCCCAAAGTCAATGACAGAGTCAAAGTTAACAAATACAGGATATAGATTAAACTTCAGAGTTTAAATGTCAGAACCCATGGAACTGAGTAGAAATAGTATACACTAACACCATAGAAAGTGATTAAGAAACGGTCTCTGATTTTTTTTTTTTTTTCCTTTTCCCAGCTGGCAAGGTAAAGAAGAAGCTCCCAGATCAGTGTACATTTTCCAAAAACCATGACACAAGTATCACGGCAGCACCGACTCAATTGCATTAGAAATGGATAAATACATGCCCTTGTTACAGTCTCGAGCTGAAACAGGTGAACTTTGTTGTTAGACAATGAAATCAAGCACCATATTTTTTTTATAAGTTAAAAAAGAAAAAAGACTACATATTTTAAAACATAATATTTAGTAATAATGACAAAAGCCAGACTGTCCGCAGGCTTATTCGTGGAACTGACCAGACACAAACTTGAAGACACATAACTGCAAAATTGTCCCTGGCTGAATTATTATACTTTCAGAACATTTTGAAAGGCCTAGGGAGTGGAAAGGAAAGGGTTCAAGCTTCAGCAAAGAAAATAGGAATCAACAGTCTAGATCCAAGGCTGTGACCATAAGTGGTCTATTGGCAAGCAAGAATGAAGATTAAGGCCTCGTTTGAACAGTGAGATGAGATGAGATGATCTATGAATAGTAATAAAATAGTTTGTGAATAGTAGTAAAATGGTTTAAGTTAAGATATTTATGAGATTTTAAAAAATGAGAGAAAAAAAAAATGAATAAAACTAGTACAAAATTAAAATCTTGTTATAGTATAATTTTTATTATGGGATTTGAAAAAATTGAATTATTTTGTGTTTTATTTGAAAGTTTGGAAAAGTTGTAATGATTAGATAATGATTAGATGAAAAAGTTAAAAATTTAATATTGAAAAATATTTGTGTTTGTAGTGTAGCTCACCACTCTACTCTTTAGGAAAGCAAAAATGTGTATTAGAGAGAGAGAGGACCTAAATGGCAATCAAAGAGAAAGGTTTCGTTTGGTTACATAGATGAGATAAAATGATATGAGAAATCTGTAAATAATAGTGAAATAGTTTATGGATAATAGTAAAATAGTTTTGAGTTAAGATGTTTTATGGAATTTTGGGAAAGGAGAGAAAAAAAGTTGAATAAAAATATTATAAAGTTAAAATATTATTTTTTAATATTTTGTTTTGGGATTTGAAAAAGTTCTTTTTTTTTTTTTTTTTTTTAAAGTTTGAGAAAGTTGTAATAATTATGTATAATTAGAAGAAAAATTTGAAAATTGAAAATTGAAAAGTATTTGTGTTTGAATGGCGTTTGGTATGGGTGACAATATGTGAAATAATCCGTGAACCCAACATGAACAAGACATGAGATTAACGGGTTTGGGTTCGATATAAATAGATTCAGATCAAAACAGATTAACTCATTCAAACACGATTAATAAGCGGGTCAACCCGTTTATCCCAAAATCAAACCGCAATAACCCGTTTAAATTTTATTTCCAAATTACAATTTTATTATTGTTGAATTGTAATATTGGTATTTCTTACTATGCTTATGTTTTTATTATTGGAATTGTAATTTTGGACCTATGCAGATTTTTGTAATTATTTGTAATATTGGTTTTATTCTAAGTTGAAATTTCAAAAATATTGATATTTTTTGTTAGCGAGTAGTCTTATTGTTTTTTTAAATATTGCGTTATTTCAATGTGTTCGATTAAGGCTTCAATGTTTGACTCGTTTAGCTAAACAGTTTGAGTTCGGATTCATATAGTCGACTGTCTATGACTTGACACGACACGAACACGACCTACAAACAAGAATTGCCACCCCTAGTGTTTAGATGTTGAGATGAGATGAGATGGAATGAGATGGGTTGAGACCATCTGTGAAACTAAACGGATCTGAGAAAAACACCTGCATTATTATGCGTCCGAAGTACCATAACAACAAACCAAGGAACATTAGTTAATATGCAAGTTAAACTGATTGATAATAAAACAATAAAATAATAACTGGAATTCGAGGCACTTCAACCATGGAAGCCTCATGTTTTGAAAGTAAACAAAGAACCATTACTGTCTTTTGTTTCCTCTGTAATTTTAACCGTGAAGAAGTTACTCAATCACTTAAAAGTTATTCCAAAAATGTTAAAAACAAGCCAACCTTCGTAAGACTAGAAAAAACACAAACCAATAATAAACAAGCCAACCTTCATAAGACTGGAAGTAGAGATCCAAATCTCTATGAATGATTTCTGGTCTACTAGCAGCAGTGTGTTGGTGGCCATTAAGTAGTGACACAAAGATCTGGTTTCACCTTTTGGCTGTCAACTACATTCTTATAGACTTTGATTGAGTGGGATCGCTTTGCACATAGAGTATATTAGGCTTTCAATGGAAGAAGATGGTGAAGATGTTTCTCTCTCCTAAAGTTTTTCTCTCTGTACACATGTAAGATGGGTGTAATATTCCAATGATCTATGTCGGAATTAATATTCTATTAGCCATTTTCTGAGTTCTCAATGGTTACTTGATAAGGATGGGGTATTCAAAACACTTAATAATAGAAGCAAAGGTGTTCGAATTATCCTTGGAGGGGGGAAAGTTACTTTCGTATCACCGAGAGAAGTAGGAAGGCCATCAAGGAGATGGTTTTCAGCCACACTAGTTCTTGTTGGTTAGCAAACACAGTGGAAGAGTGCTCATTACCAGAGGGAAGGAAAGATTTTTTCAAGACATATCGCATTGGGACTACGACACTAGTTGCGCATTGACGGGCCAATGCTTTAGGACGTTACTTGGAAACCACTGATTATGGTGACAGAGGACGTCGAGGCTTGATTGTGATTCCAGAAGGGATGGGAGGTAGGGGTTGGAAAAGCATGTCTAAGGAGATAAAGCATGCGTTGTCCGTACTACCAGCAAATAAGGTCCCTGTGGTGACTTGAGGAGGTAGGAAGGGGAAGGAGATGGACAGGCAGACCAGAACGTACGCAGAGGTTGCAATGGGCGGTGGTGAAGGACGAAAGGCGGCAGTACACGATGGTATGAGTCAATGCTTGGCGTTACAGCAAGGAGAAAAGGACAAAAAGAGGTATTGTCGTCGTGCTGTACTTGAAAGAGGTGGTGGAGGCATGTCCAATGTCTGCACATGGAAAAGTGAGGAGCAAAGGGTATTGTTTGGACTAAAAGAGGAAATCACAGGTGTGAAAGGGGAAATTCGTCTACTAAAAAGGTTGTAGAAGATTTTATAAGTAGAGTGGACAAGGGCTTGAACTCTAATCTAGGCTTGGGCCAAGGCCAAGGTGCTAAAAAGAAAGATGGGCCTAGGTCAAGGCCGAATCCCCCTAGGGTTGGATAAAGCCAAACTTGGCTTGGGCTTGGGCCAAAAAGGCCCATCTCGCTCACCCAAAATGGGATGGCACCTGAAATAGACTGGCCTTACACCCAAAGGACTTCACAGTTCAAAGTGGGATCGTTGTCCACTTTCGAGCCCACGAAATGGGATGGCACCTAAAACAGACTGGCCTTACGCCCAAAGGACTTCACAGTTCAAAGTGGGATCTTTGTCCACTTCCGAGCCCGCGAAGACGCTGGCACAACAGCCAGAGGTGTTTATGACTCCTCTACCAACCAAATCAGGGGTAGTTCCTGATGAAAATCTAGCGTCGGGACTAACTGAGAAAGAAAACAGACGACACAGCACGACGATTTACTGGAAGTGCCGATACCCAGTGGGATGTCACAGATCAATGTGTCAGTGAACTCCAGGCTGCCTCCCATTACCACGGTTGCAAGATTGACGTCCTTGACGCTGGACATAGAGATTACACCTCAGTGTTTGGTGGATGTGAGGGTCGCAATGTCACCGAGAGGTCAGAAACAAGGGGGATATCACAGAGAGGGTCGCCGGAGAGTTCTATGAAGGAGATCGACCACAACATAGTACATATGTCTATTTTGGCGCTGGAAAAAAAAACCTAGTAACGTCGACAACCTGTTCTGTTGTTTCAGAAAGTGAAGCATCAATGGGTGATAACGTGAATGAGAGGCGGGAGGTAGAAAGGGAATGAACATTGGTTCTCTCTGGGTCCAACATGGGCGAGGAGCTACAACAGAATGAGGAAAGCAGATTCTAGCATTCTTCCACACTCGCCTCAGGGAAGATTCCTTGCCATTTTGATAATATGGAAGGTAAGGAAGCTAGGGATGATCCTATCCTTATTTGTACTATTCCTCCTTGTTTATCCTCAGATTAGGTCATGCAAAAAGTGGAGAAAATTCAAAGTTGTGTAGGGATCTCCTATGAGGGTTTTGAAGAACAATTCAAGGCACTCCTAACAGCAATTTGAGGCAAGACACTACCACCATGGTATGGGGTCAAAACGAAACAAGGAATCAAGGAGGCTATCTTGGTCTATTAATTATGAAGGAAATGAAGGGAGTGCAAGCCGAGGAAGGAACAAAGAAAGGGTTGTAGTATTTGATAAATGAAGCCCAAACTTCTTATTTGGAATGTTAGGTGGCTAAACGAGATAGATAAACTCCTCCACATAAAAACTTTTTTAAGACAATGAAAGGTGGACATCATTTGTTTGATGGAGACTAAATTGAAACTTATCACAAGAAGTATTATCCGAAGCATTTGGGGGTCAATGCCATGCGGGATGTCACAAATCAATGCGCCAGTGAACTCTGGGCTGCCTCCTGTCACCATGGCTGCGAGATTGACGTCCTTGATGCTGGACACAGAGATTATGTCTCGGTGTTTGGTGGATGTGAGGGTTGCAATGTCGCCAGGAGGTCAGAAACAAGGGGAGATATCACAGAAAGGGTTTCCAGAGAGTTTTGTGCAAGATATCGACCAGAGAATAGTACAAATATCTATTCTAGTGCAGGAAAAAAACCTAGTAATGACTACAACCTATTATGTCGTTTCGGAAAGTGAGGCATCAATGGGTGATAACGCGAATGAGAGGGGGGAGATAGAAGGGGAAGGAACATTGGTTCTATTTGGGTCCAACATGGGCGAGGAGCTACAACAAAATGATGAAGGGAGATTCCAGCATGCTTCTACACTCGCCTCAAGGAAGATCCCTTGCCATTTTGATAATATGGCAACTAAGGAAGATGGGGATGATCATATCCCTATTTGTACTGTTCCTCCTTGTTTATCCTCAGATTGCGTCATGCAAAAAGTATAGGAAATTCAGAATTGTGTAGGGATCCCTTGTGAGGGTTTTGAAGATCAATTCAAGGCACTACTAACATCAATTGAGGCAGGACAGTACCACCATGGTATGGGATCAAAACGAAACAGAGAGTTGAGGAGGCTATATTGGTCTATTAATTATGAAGGAAATGAGGGGAGTGAAGCCAAGGAATGAATAAAGGGAGGGTTGTAGTTGTTGATAAATGAAGTCCAAACTTCTTATTTGGAATGTTTGGGAGTTGAATGAGATAGATAAATGCCTCCGAATAAAAATTTTGTTAAGACAATGGAAGGTGGACATCATTTGTTTAATGGAGACTAAATTGAAACTTATCACAAGAAGTATTATCCAGAGTATATGGGGTTGTTAGTACGTAGGCTGATCATATCTAGCTTCAAATGGGGCGTCGGGTGGAGCCTAGGTAATGTGGGGTAAAAGGGTGGAGGAGAATCTCAGCGAGTTTGTAGGGGAATACTCAATAGGGTGTTCGTTTACAAATTATAAAGATGGTTTTTTGTGGGCCTTTGCTAGGGTTTATGGTCCTAGTCCTAATTTGGATAGCGAGAGGCAGTTATTATGGGAAGAGCTTGCAGGATTGTGTACTTGGTGGCATGTCCCATGGTATATTGGCGGGGATTTCAATGTGACAAGATTCCCGAGTGAGAAATCGGGGAAGGGATGATAAAACCATGCAATGGTTGAATTCTCTAGTTTCATATTCAAGATGGAGCTTATGGACATCCCTCTTGTTGGGGGTACATCTACATGGTCTAATAATCATGCCTGGTCTAAATTGGACAAATTTCTTATGGAGCCATCCAAGGGGTACAAAGGCACTTTAAATTCGAGAACATATGGCTAAAAACTTATGGGTTTGTGTAATTGATTAGACGATGGTGGAGCTCATACCAGTTATAGGGCACTCAGAGCGTCATATTGGTCAGTAAATTGAAAGCTTTGAAGAAGGATTTGAAATCATGAAACGAACAAGTATTTGACAATGTAGAACTACAAAAGAAGACCTTACTACAAGAGTTACAAAGATTGGAGGGTGTATTAGTAGAGAACACCCACAAAAGCCAAGTCATTTCAGATTTAGAAAGGATGATCCTAATGGAGGAGATTTCTTGGAGGCAAAAGTCAAGGGCATTGTGGCTTAGGGAGGGGGATAACTGTCCAAAGTTTTTTCACCAGGTTGCCAACACATATAGGAGGAATAATGTCATCAAGCATCATATTGCTAGACATTTTGAAGAGCTCCTTTCCGAACCTTTTGATTGGAAGCCTAGATTAGATGGTCTATCTTTTGAGGCAATTGATCAGACAAGTATGGTTTGGCTTGAGAGACCCTTCGAAGAGAAAGAGGTACAACAAGTAATTAAGAAAATGAATAGAGAAAAGATCCAGGCCCTAATAGTTTTACTATGGCACTTTTTCCAGACTTGTTAGGAGGTGGTGAAAGAGGATGACATGCTGTTTTTTCATGAATTTTTCACTTTCGAGAAATTTCAGAAGAGTTTAATGCTACATTTATTGCACTTGTCCCTAAAAAGGCTGGTGCAATAGAGGTACAAGAGTTCTGTCCCATTAGTCTTGTGGGCAATATGTACAAGATAATTTCAAAATTTCTTGCTAATAGGATGAGCATAGTCATGGATAGAATCATCTCTAAGTCTCAAAATGCATTTGTTAAGGGTAGACAAATATTGGACTCATTCTTTATTGCTAACGAATGTTTGAACAGCAGGATCAAGTCAGGAGTCCCGGGTATTTTATGCAAACTAGACATGGAGAAGGCTTGTGATCACGTTAATTGGAATTCCTTTTTTATTTGTTGAGGATATGTGATTTTGGGGAGAGATGGAGGGTGTGGATGAGGCATTGTGTGTCAACAGTTCACTTCTTAGTCTTAGTGAATGGTGATTTCGTGGGTTTCTTTAACAATTTGCAGAGGTTGCGACAAGGCGATCCATTATCACCCCTCTTATTTGTTATTGTCATGGAAGCCCTAAGCAGAATGTTGTCGGCTTCAGTTGAGGGTGGTTTTCCTCAAGTTATTCAGTGGGGAATACTAACCATGGCTCTACCATTCTTTCGTGGTCATAATCTTCCCTAAGGATGCTGTCCAAACCAAAAAAAAAAGCAGCCTTAGGAGGTGCTTTACGCTGTCAAATGCTCTTCCAAGGAAAATAATTACTAGTTTGAGTAGTGAGAGCCTCATAGAAAGAGCGTACAAAAACTTTTCCTTTGTTGGAAGGCCGCCACAACAACTTATCCATCATTGTATGTATCAACAGGTCCAATGGTGTATAGCATGTTAAAGAACTCAACAAGGACTAGGGGTGTAAATCGGTCTGGTCCAGGGAGTGATGGACCAAAAATTGGTCCATCATTTTCCCCGGACTGGACTGGACTGGACCAAACATCCATAAGGACTGGACCGGACTGGTAGCTATCGGTTCGGCCCAATTATTTTGTTATTTTTTCATCTTTTTTTTCTTAAAATTAATTAATAAAAAAATTATTTAAATTACAAAATTAAAATTAAGTGAATTATTAATGTAGATGATGTAAATAACTCATTAAAAAAATATTTTACTATAATTATATTTATGATGTTCATAGTTATTACTTATTAACTTAAGACTTCACTCTTTAGTGTGCATAATTATTAATAATGTTATACATTTTATATATGGTTAATGAATATCAAATAAATTCATTGTACATAGATTATTCATGCTTGCTTGCAACTTAAGTATTTAAAAAAAAAATACCTAATAATTTTAATTAAGTGTAAATAGTAGAGTATATATGAATGTATGATGTATTAACTATTTACATATAATGACATAAATTATCACATGATTTATGATTTATTATTAATTGATAGCACATATTATTTTATATTTTATATGATTAATGATAATAAATTAAATGAATACTACATCATTAACTAATATGATTACTATATAAAAATAATATATTAAATTCCCTAGCATAAAAATAAGAATAATAATAATAATATATTAAATTATTAAAAATATTTTAAAAATATATATAGGAGTTCGGTCCGGTCCAGTCCAAAATTTGAAAACCCCAGGACCGAACCAAATTTTTTCGATCCACAATTTGTGAGACCGAGACCGACCGGTCTCAACTTCAGTCTAGTATGGTTCGAACCGAACCATTCGGTCAGATCGGTTTTTCCGGTCCGGACCGAACTCTTACACCCCTAACAAGGACACCTACTTCCCAATCATGTGCCTTCCCAATGAAGCTATCATTCCATTGCTACGAACCATTAGTAATTTCCCCGCAAGTTAGCCACCAAAGCATCTTGTTCTCCTGCAATTATGAAAATAAAGGGATAGGCATCCTTAGAGCCATATCTCCAACCCAAACATCATGCCAAAAATTGATTCTATTGGCATCCCCCATACATAGCCTAATGTCGCTAAAGAAAGACCACCAACCTTTCCGGATATGCTTCAATAGCCCTACTCCATATGCCCCCTAACTTCATTAGAACACCAACCCCTCCCTATGCTCTCATACTCCCATAATGCTTCCATCTCATAATTATATCTCCACAACCATTTCCCAATAAGAGCCTTATTGAAGGCCCTCAAAATGAGAACCCCCCAACTTGCCACCCCTCATTGGAGAGCACATTTTGTCCCACCCAACTAAGTAAAACTTAAGTGCTGTTTAGATAGTGAGTTGAGATAAAAGTTGAAAATTGAATAAAACATTGTTAAAATATTATTTTTTTAATATTATTATCGTTTTAGAAATTGAAAATTTTGAATTGTTTATTATATTTTGTATGAAAATTTGAAAAAGTTACAATGATAAAATGAGATGAGACAAGACACTTTCACTATCTAAACGGGGCCTTAAACTCGTCGCCAAGTCCAATCCACAAAAAAATCTCGTTGGAGCTTCTCAATTCGAAAGGCAACACTAGCTAGAAGATGAAATAATGACAAGAAATATGTGGAAAATTTTGAGAGGGTACTCTTTATTAATGTAATCCGACCCCCTTTAGACAAATACAACCTTTTCCACCTAACCAGCCTATGCTCTATCCTCTTTAACACCTCATCCCAAATAGTCTTGGCTTTGAATGATGCTCCCAGTAGAAGGCCAAGATACTTCATAGGCAGCAAAGAGACCATACAGCCCAATATGTTGGCCAGCCCCCTAACATTGCTCATGTTACCCACAACAACCAGCTCCGTTTTAGAGAGATTTATTTTTAAACCGAAGACCGCTTCAAAACAAAGCAAGATAGCCTTTAAAAGATTGAATATGACATTGATCTGTCTCGCAAAATAACAATGTGTCATCTACTAGCTAGTTGGAGAAGGATCATGGGGATACCACAGATCGCATTTGTGTGGAAGATGGCTCCCATTTTTCTACTTTGGTGCATCTGGAGTGAAAGAAATGATAGAAATTTCAAGGATCATGAGCGCTCCTTGAACGAGTTTAAGAGTTTTTTCTGGAAGACTTTATTTATGTGGGCCATTGCTACAGACTTAAATGGTCTCAACTTCCATGATTTCCTTGTAACCGTTTCTAGTTTCTAAATTAGGTGTAATTACATGTATACTTCTTATGTACTTAAGCCATGCCTATCTCTATATCAATAAAACATCTTCTAACTTACAAGAAAAATAATAAAATAGAAATAGCATGCAATTTTTATTGCATGTGAGTTAGAGGGTTTATTAACCTTGAACTTGCTTTTGTCTGACGATTGCACTCGACATACAAATCCAGCTCGAGCTTCCTCTTCTGTTATTGTAACAGAATAGAAGTGAGCAGACTGCTTCTCGACCTGTTATTAAAAAGCAAAAAAGTCAAATCAGCAATACTACAACTGGTACGGACGAGGTATTGAAAGAGAAAGACAACTAGAGTAAGAATAGCTCACCTTCTTAGATATAGGTTGGCCCAATGGAAGTGGGCGAAGGGTGATCACACCATTAAGTGCCTCCTCCAAGACTGTAGCTGATACAGTGGTCTTGATCGGCACACCAAGTTTACTGTTATGTAGAAAATAGTGAAAATAATACTTGGTGCATAGAGCTCATGAAAATCAAAAAGAAAATTTTCACCATTAAAAACAAGAAAAGGAAATAGTTAGTCAAATACCTAAAAAGTGCAGCAAACATGGTGTTCACGGCTCCCAAACTTGAAAGATCTAGCTCCAAGTCTTGACTTCCTGAATCAACAGCCTGGGCAAAAAACAATATATCATATTCCACACCAGCTTTCAATAGTGAGCTAAGCATAAAACAAATTATTGCACTCTTAATGAATTGTAAGTAACCCAGTAGGGACACAGTTGATCTTCTTGACTTACAGAGAGTTAGCAATGTCAAAAAATGGCATTAATATCTCACCTCAAAGCCAGCTGTGTCATACTGGCGTCGTTTATCTGGATCAGACAAGATATTATAGGAAAAGGTGACCTCCTTAAACATATCAGCTGCTTCAGGATCATTTGCATTCTTATCAGGATGGTACCTGAAGATATCATGTTCAATGCTTTAGGATCATTTGCATTATAGCACAATTAGCCTATTTGACAATCTGAACCACATTTGTTTGGAGCAGTGGAAGGCAATTATATTGCAAAAATATTGGCAACACAAAATGTAGAAAACATGA
This sequence comes from Pterocarya stenoptera, assembly GCA_003123785.1. Lineage (NCBI taxonomy): Eukaryota > Viridiplantae > Streptophyta > Magnoliopsida > Fagales > Juglandaceae > Pterocarya > Pterocarya stenoptera. Next base: position 192,727 of record QEOT01005881.1, read on the forward strand.
ACTATAACTAAATACAACCAGTTAAAAATTACCATAATCCACCAGACAATAAAACTTTGACTGAAAACCGACTAGCTTCAAAAGGCAAACCTCAGGGAGCTATCGATCTACTGTTACAATGAATCAATGACACTCCAACATGTCTTAAGCGCTCTACATCTGGCACATAAAGAGATGGGAATGTGTTTCTGGTCAGATTTCTCTGACTTGTCAAAATATAGAAATAAAATCCACGGATAAACCACTGCTGGATAGAAATCAGGGTTTTAAGGGGGAACACAGTTGTCATATACTGGGATATTTTCCTTAATTTGCTTTTTGCTATCATATTTAGCGTTGATGAAAATACAGATGCTCTGCAATGAGATCATTTGGAGGTTCAATAGATCTAACACCTAGTCATAAGCCTTCACATGACATTAATCCAAATCCCCGTAACATATAGTTTCACATGTACACCAGCACTTCTATTGACTTTTGATTCACACAATCTGGAGTAGCATCACTTTTAGTCACTATTGATTCACACAGTTTTTTTTTTTTATCGGTAACTATTGATTCACAACAGGCTTAGTTCGAGGTTTTGCTCCACACAATATTCACTTGGATGTTTACAATGGGGTTTGCTAACTCTTATCTTCCACATCCTGTTTAAACAATTGCCAACATCGTGAATTGCTGAGACATCTTCAGTTGGAAGGATGAACTGTTTTCTCTCCCCCGATCTCTCTCTCACACATGAAACCCCCCATTGAAACTCCCTTCTTCTTCATAGATCACCAGAGAAAGGGAGAAACTCCCCTCCCTCTCATAAAACTAGACCAACCCTTTCCTCTTCCCCCACCTCCTTTTGCTTGTTTCTCCACTCTTTAGGTTCATTTTTCTCTAGTTTCCTCTTTTCTCTCTTGAGACATTAGAGGCTAGATCTAGGGCACTTGGTCCATGTTCTCACTGCATATCAGCCACCAATGGAAGCACCATGTCACCTTCAACCCCCACCAAGCACTGTAACATTCCATCCCATTGGTGTCTAGCCGCTACATGCCACCCACTTTGCCCCATTTTTAGCCTTTTTTACATCACTCTCTCATTGCTGACCACCAGTTGGTTCTCTAGCCTTGTTTTTCTACTTTATTGGTCAGCCAGGATTTTTTCTTGACTTCTTTTTCCATAGACTTAGAAACTCATATTTGCACTTATCCACCACCCACATGCCCCATTGGAGGTATCATCTTTTCCGGCTCCACCACCCCAATAACCAGCTCCAGCTTTTGGCCAGAGCAAGGATACATCGCATCCAGTACACATGGCCACCATGCTCTGCTGCCGCAGATCACCTGTCATCTCCCTTTGCCAGGATCTTCATGCTTCTCCTTATGCTACTTTTACCAGGAGCTAACTTAGTATGCTCTCCAAGGATGTGGGATGTAATGTTCGGATTAGCAAAACTGCCATATCCAGGATTAGCAATAAACTCGGAAATCACTGTGTTTTGAAAGCACGATGTTCTTCGGCTTCTTTGCATCTACAGTAAAGATGAGCTAAATCGAGCAAAATTCTTACATTATACACGTATAATTAAGATATGTATGACATTCAAATACGACATTGGGCAATAAAAACTCCAGTTTTCGATTAAATACCATCTCAAATGTACGGCAATCAGAAACCTTTCATACGTCCACACCAAAATTCTAAAGAATTAAAAGACTCAAACCTCTGAACCGCAAAATCTCCAACACTAACTTATTCAACTTCAAGGAGGACAAAGTCGAGCAATAATAATACAGGATTCAAACTCCCCCCCACCCCAAAAAAAAAAAAAAAACTTAGAAATAATGCCTATATGTAGATGAAAATAATTTGAAATATACAGTTGTAACATACTTAAGAGCCATCCTTCTGTATGCGCTTTTGATTTCTTGATCCGTGGAGTTCCGCGAGACGCTGAGAACCTCGTAGGGGTCCCGCCGGAGCAGCTTGGCAGCATCATGCTTCTCGGATTTCGATCTGTGGGTCGGCATTCTCCAAAGTAATCGGTTATTCTTCGTTAAAACCCTAGAAATACCACCGAATCCCCCCTCCTCACTCCAAAAGAAAAAAATAAACACAAAAGTTCAGGAACTTGGAAGCGCAACTTTTTCTGAATTGTCTCTCATTCTCCACGAACTATCTCATAGATCATCATGGGTGGCTTTCGAAGCTGGGACACCCCTAGCGACGAGAGAAAGAGACACTCCACTCCAAGCTGGAAGCTCGGTAGAGAGGGGAGAGAGAGAGAGAAAGACGATAAATTGGAGGGGAAATTACAAATCAGTAGGTGTTTTATTATTTTTATATTACACTTTTTAAAAAATTTTGAAAACGAATTTTGCTTCCGGGTAAAGTACGCTGGGGGGGGTGCGTAACACGCACGAGGACTGCTGATGCGATTGCCACGTGGGCAGTCCCGAGTGCGCGTACGGAAGAGTGTGTCGGACGTAATTGAAGAGTCTATTTGGCTTTTTCCAATAAATAAAAATAAATAAACAAATAAATGGTTGGGGTTGGGATTTGAGTGAGTTTTAGGCATAATCAATGCCAAAAAGGGTAGAGTATTGAAATCGCAATCAGTGGTTGGGCCAAACAGAAACTTGAGCTTTTGAGATTAATGTCATCATTCATGTTGACACTTGTTATTACTCTTTTGGGAGTATATTTATGTTACTGTTTTTATTTCTTAAAGTTTTCTCGAACACCAACGGTTAAGGCATTCAATTAACGCAATACTATTTCTGTATTCTTCAACTCGACTTAGGTTGCGTTTGGTTACACAACTCATCCCAATTCATCTCAACTCATCATTACACCTTTTTTAAATCCCAATACAAAATATAATAAATAATTCAACTTTTTCAAATCCCAAAATAACTTTAATATTAAAAAATAATATTCTAACAATATTTTATCATCTCAACTCAACTCAACTCAACTCACTTCAACATCCAAACCCACCCTAAGTCTCGTTTGTTATGTCGAAATGAAATGAAAAAAAAATTAAATATTAAATTAAATATTATTATAATATTTTTTTGATATTATTTTTATTTTAAAATTTAAAAAAATTAAGTTATAAATTTTATTTTATGTAAGAATTTGATAAAGTTATAATGATTAAGATTATATTTGAGTAGTGAGGTATTTTGAAATATTCTATGAATAGTAATAAAATAATAATAATAGAATATTAAATAATAATAAATAATAATAAAAAAATTTGATAAAAAATAATAATAAAATAATGAGATAAGAATACCTTGACACCCAAACTAAATCGAAATGAAATAAAATGAAAAGTTTTGTGAAAGTGAACTAGGCTTAATCTATCTCAAAATTGACAAATTTTTTGATAATTTAGGAATCCGACACGATACGAGATTAAGAGTTAAAATTGATTCAATATACAACACAAATTACAAAGGATATTGAGGAGGGAGAGTGTATAGTTGTCAGTGTAATTTTGTGGTCTAATTTATGATGACATTTGACATTAGTGTGTAACAAATGTATACACCTGAAAAAAAGGATGGCTGGTGCATTGATGAGATATTGCCACATCATTGTGTTTATTATTTTGAAAAAGTTCTTTTCGTATAATTGGGATTATAATTATTAGAGTCATACAATGAGCAACTGAGCTCATCGAGATGTCTCCCATCATATAAGTAAATAGGAATGTTATGTACAAGTTGTTACTACATATTTATAATTTTTTTATAGAAGATTTTTTTTTAAATGAGAAAAATATTATGCATCAGTCACTATACATTACACTATCATTTCACTTTCATACCACTATGTAATATATGACATATTTATAATTATCTAATAAATAATCATCTATTTATAATAAATATGTCACATCTTGTATAAGAGAATGAAAACGAAATGGTGATATGATATATATAATTTTTCCCATTATATTTGTTATTATATATGTGCAGTCTTTTTTTAGAGAAACTTGCATTTGTTGTTCCATGGTTAACAGAATCATTTACACGATCCCGTATTCTATCATCAAAATTAAAAATCTTTTGTTTTTAAAAGTATTGTTTAATAATGGAAGAATGAAAATTATCAAAAATTAGGGTTCATAATTTTTTGAGGTTGGAATATTTTTATATAGGAAAATGGGTGACAAAATATAAAAATTCCATATTTTTTTTCCTATTGTTCTATTGTTTTTTAGAAATATTTTATTCACAAAAAAATCACATAAAAATAAATCTACAAACTAATGTAATTTAATATAATACGTTAGATTGTAAAATTATTTTTATTATAAAAATATATATATAAATGTATCATATGAAGCACATCAATTTACGAGTTTAATTTTGTGAAATATTTTTATGCATGTAATACTTCTCTTTTTTGAGACGACAATTCCTCTCCCTTCATGGTGACATCCCAATTGTGATGGCTGCTAAATTATAGGAAGCACTAACCCATCTAATAACAAAATACAAAAGTCAGCCTTTAATATTAGTCACACTGTTCATGATCCTTATCAACTTTCTTAATAAAATAGTATTAGTATCTTTCAGAAAAGAAATATCTGTTCAACATATTTCAATAGGGGCACTATTTTATAGAAATATTTATCACTTGGCCACCCTTGTGTTGTCAGCCATTGAATTGGATGTATATAGCTACCTAATCCACCTCTTCTTGTGGTAGGTTAGGATTTTTCAAACTGATTCGTCGTACAATAAAATTGACCTTGAATCGGCATAGGATCATGATCATGAAATTAATACTTTAATCATAGAAAAATTCTACCTTTTATATTACAAAAATTCTATTTACAAGCATATTTCTTAATATACTAAAAGAAAATATATTTGTAACCGTGAACTGTGCAATCGCTGTATAATCGCTTTAAAAAAAATGATATCCATATGAAAAAAAATTAATTTTTTAATAATCAACTTCACTTTTTTTCCAAATATTACGTAACATTTATGCACTTCATAATTGTATGTAAAATTACTCATATACTAAACATAGAAAGCTTGACACTTTAGTTTATAATATCAAAAAAAAATATTTGTATTTAATGTTGTTATAATTATTATGATCACATAATAAACAGCATGTTGTTTGACTAATTTATAAGTAGCAAAACTCTATTAATAATGCAATTTGGTAAAGAATTTGCATTCATGATCTTATTCATATTCCAAAGTAATTTAATTAATGCACGGTGTAGATGTATAATTAATGCAATATGACTATCGAGAGAAAGCAGCCAGCTTGATGATGCATGATTGAGCACCAAGCTGTCTTTGTGCAGGGACCTACACCAGACCTTTCTTCCAAGTTTCTGATCTACCAATTCGACGTATGCATATGTATAGAGAACGTAAATGGATTAAATAAAAATAATTTTATAAATTGATGTAATTTTATATTATCTGTTAGATATATTTTATAATAAAAATAAATTTATAATATGACGAATTGCATCAAATCATATCAATTTATATAATTATATATATAATCTTTTTTTAATTAAAATATTTTCTCGTGTGTGTATATATGTGTGTGTGAGCGCCTTCTCTTCATTTCTTTGCGGTAAAAATTATTGTCACTGCCTCATCATTTCTCAATGTTATCTTCCAGCTCATTCCTTAAGAGTTTCCTAAATCTTGATTGCTATTACCTTTCAATCTACGTTAAAATCTCTGTCAATTATAACACAGTTTACTGAATATATATTATATACATCCCCCCACCACCCAAAAATGATAAATAATACTTTCTACACTTAAATTATAAGTGTCATGTGACGTCACATAATTTGTTTGATTATATTCTCAAGCTGTTAAGAAGTTATTAGGTATCATTTAAATTCTGAATTGAGATGATATCAGTTGAGATAAAAGTTAATAATTAAATAAAATATTATTTTTTAATATTAAATAAAAGTTAAGAAGTTATTTTATGATTTGAAAAAGTTAAATTATTTATTATATTTTATGTAAAAATTTAAAAAAATTGTAATTATGAGATGAGATGAAATATTTTTTATATCCAAATTGGGCCACATATGTACCGATCTTGTTAAGACACTTTGAGTATCTTATAATTTTTTAAATAGTAGTAAAATGATATGTGAATAGGAATGAAATAATTTGAGTTAAGATATTCTATTGAGTTTTGAAAAATAAGAGATAAAGATTTGAATAAAAATATTTTAAAGTTATAATTTTTATTTTGAAATTTGAAAAATCTGTAATAATTAAGTAATGAATAGATAAAAAAGTTATAGATTTAAAATTGAAAAATATTTTGTGTTTAAGTGATGCTTGATAAGGAAATTATGAGCACTTTTGAAAATCTCTAATTTCATCCATCTACCAGACACATACCCTTAACTGCTAATATATATATATAAATATATATATATTTATATATATAGATAGATAGATAGAAAAATATAAATGAAAATATTTTAATAGAAGGTGAATGTAACTTTTATATTAAAAAATATATTTTTATTTAAATAAGTTTAAAACTTGGCATTATTTGTTAGATTATAATTTTATGCACAATCATATTACAGTTTTTTTTTTTTTAAGTCGTAATAAAAGAATCTAGGTTTTGTTCATATATACGTACACGAGCTTTAGCATCTACTCAGGAGGATTTTGCCTTTAAGAATGGTCATGAGAGGGTGACCAAATACCCAAGTACCTAACCACGCACTAAGTACTGCATGTGTTGAGATCAAAACGACAAACAGACACAAAACGACAAAGACGTGGCACCTCAATCATATCCCTAATAATATCCCTAGTACAACGAACGGTTTACCAATTTATATTTTGTCTCTCTTGTATATTTTTTATTTATTTAAGAGCACTACTACAACCACTTGAGACGGGTTCCAATAAGATAAGGGTAAAAAAGTTTTTATTCATTTATTTATATTTTTAAATATTTTTAAAAAAATATAAAATATTATTAAAAATTACTTTCTTAATCAATAAATTAAAAAATTAAAAATTATTGAGATCCAATCAAGACCCAACTGTTTGTAAGAGTATATTTTTCTTTTTTTAAACGAAATGCCGAAAGGTAATTATTTATAAAATAAAATAAAGGATAGGAACAATGCGGCCTCGAGATATTACAAAATAAAGTGGTAATTTTCCGCATTTATTTCGCTTCTAAGCTCAGCCCATAGGCACGAGATATTACTTGATCCATCCCAACAAAATTGGAAATTGCATCGGCCTATTAATGGGCACGAGATCCAATTGAGGAAAATGATGGGCTTTCCAGCTTGAATGAGCTAAACATAAATTGGGCCTTGGGGTAACTAATTTTTAAGCTAGAAGGCCAAGCCCGATTTGGATTGAAAATTCATCTTAACTCATCTCATCTTATCATTACAACTTTCAAAATTTTAACATAAAATATAATAAACAATTCAACTTTTTCAAATCTTAAAACAATAATAATATTAAAAAATAATATTCTAACAATATTTTATTTAACTCATCTCTGAATCCAAACAGGGCCTTGAGTAGTAAGGTATTTTGAGATTTTCTGTAAATAGTAATAAAAAAAATAATGATAGAATATTGAATAGTAGTAATTATAAATGAAAAGTGTATGAAGAATATTAATAAAAAAATGAATAGCAATCGTCATCACGCCACATCTTTCTATAAATAACTTGCTAGAGGTAACAAATATTTCCATCTTCATTTTTATATATATTTTATTCTTATATTGTTACTGACTTAAGCATCGGAGTTTACACAGGGTGACCATCGCTGTCTCTTCATCATTGCAAGGTTATCCGTACGGTTGGTAGTGTGAAACACATCATTTACAGTGGCGTCGGCTGTGGGATCCTTCACAGACTTCAACGTGATTTTTACATGCCAACCATCACACGATCACAAGTCGACTGAGATCTAGGACCGAGCATGATGGAGGTGGAAGGAAGGTTAGCAGAAGCAGAGGAAAGGTTGAAACAAGTGATGGCGGTTGTTGAACAATTGCAGAAGGAAAACAGGGAATTAAAACGACAGAGCGATAATCCCCCTGCCTAGAATGGGCACCCTGAAGGAGATGCACACAGTGTCGGGGGGGTTAATAGTGAAGAAATGGAGAAGAAAAAGATGCATGATGAGCTACGCAATTTGGTAGACAAGTACGAGAAGATGGCGAAGAGGATGGGTGGCTCTTCTTCCCTGAAGCAACTCCTCACGCACACGAACCTCCCTTACAGCGAGGAGGTCATGTCGATCCCTCTACCGGCTAAGTTCAAAGTGCCACAGATCAATCTATATGATAGATCTAAAGATTCTATTGATCACCTCGAGAACTTCAAAGCGCACATGACTCTCCATGACTTTCCCGAGGAGGTGGCTTGCCGCTCCTTCCCATTGACATTGAAGGGAATAGCGCGAAGATGGTTCAGGACTCTTCGCCCCGGATCAATTAGTAGCTTTGAGGAGCTTGCTAAGCAATTTTTTACATAGTTATGGCAAGTAGGAGGCGCTGAAAGCAGGCGGCCTATCTGTTAACCATAAAACAGAAGGAGGGGGAGAACCTGAAGACTTACCTAATGCGCTTCAATAAAGAGAGGCTCACCACTGACGATCAGGACGAGAAAATCGCATTAGCCGCACTGCTGGGAAGAATTTGGTCCCGAAGCCTGTTCATGGCTGAGCTAGCCAAACGGACTCCATCTACATTAAGGGGATTCATGGACCGAGCAGATAACTTCGTCAATACGGAGGATACCTTGCATGCTTTACTTGTACCGCGAAACTTAGGAGGCAAAATTAGAGAACAAAAACCAGAGTAGTTATAAAGACAAAGACAGAAAGACGAACGAATGAAGCCACCCTGATGACACACGAGACCGATACACCGATCGCCAAGACCAGGGCACCGATTGGTACATAACAACCACAATGTACATGAAAATAGTAAAAACTCGAGGAAGGAGGAATCCTTGCCTAGAAAAGGCCATCACCATTGCACTTAACACCAAAGCTATTTCCGTTGGACTGAGGATTGCATCACCGTAAATAAGTAGATTGAAGAAATGACTGGAAGTGGGGAACTGGAAAGAATGCTGGCTGATTACATCAAACCACAGAAAGAGGAAAATCGAGAGACCCCAAGTGCCAAAAGCAGAAGGAGCAGAGAATGAATAATTCTCCATAACCCAGAAGGAACCAAGAACAGGCCCCCTAGAAGAAATCTGCGCCATAGCAAGCGGATTAGCTGGGGGTGGCGCCACAGTGTCTGGTAGGAAAGCCCATGCCTTCAGGGCAAGATATTACTACGTATACATGGCAGACAAGCCATACAAGTACCCAAGGCCAGAAACAATGTCGACCATCTCATTCAGGGACGAAGATTGTGAGGGGTCATGTACCCCCATGACGACGCCTTGGTTGTGACACTGATGATAGCCAACTACACGACCAGACGTATCTTAGTCTACAATGGAAGCTCTGCCGACATCCTCTTATGGGACGCATTCACTAGGATGGGGACCAACACCGACAGGTTATGACCATCACCTTCACCATTGAAGGAATTTTTGGGAGAAGTCGTTCAACCGATCAACGCCATCGGGCTCACAGTAACAACAGAGCAAGGAGCCTACATAATCACCACCATGACAAACTTCTTAGTAGTCAAAGCCCCGTCATCCTACAAAGCTATAATAGGGTGCTTGACCCTCAATAACCTCAACCCGGTTACCTCTAAATACCACTTTAAAGTGAAATTCTTGATAGAAGCAAGAGTCGGTGAAATCCGAGTCAAATAAACATTGGCTCGAGAATGTTATGTCCAAGAATTGAAGACAGGGGTGCCGACAGTATGTATGATAGGCGGTTTAGAGGGGCACTCGCCACTATCACCCTCGCCGCCACCACCACTCGTAAGCAAAGAACGAGACATGAAAGCTAGGGATGAAAAGGATTTGTTGCAAGCCAAAGTGAATGAACCTTTAGAGATAGTGCAGCTGCCACAACAAGGGTTGGTACGAACCTTCCACTAGAGTATCGAGAGGACTTGAAGCAGTTATTGATTGAACATAGAGATGTATTTGTTTAGAGCTACGAGGATATGCTCAGAATCGATAATTTAGTCATAAAGCACAACCTCTGTGTTGATCCAAAAGCTAAGAAAGTGTGGCAGAATAGGAGGTCGTTCAACATAGAGAAATGCACGGCCATAGCAGAGGAAATAGATAGACTTTTAGTAGTAGGCTTCATACGAGAGGCACACTACCCGAAATGGCTCTCTAACGTTGTACTAGTAAAAAAAACCAATGGCAAATGGAGGATGTGCGTAGATTTCACCGACCTTAATAAAGCTTGTCCCAAGGACAGTATTCTACTCCCCCGAATTGATATCATCGTGGATACCACAATCGAACACCAATTTTTAAGCTTTATGGACGCTTACTCCAGGTACAATCAAATCAGGATGAACAAAACAAATGAAGAGAAGACAACGTTAATAACCGACAGAGGACAATACTACTATTGGTAATGCCTTTTAGACTGAAAAATGCTGGAGCAACATACTAAAGGTTGGTTAATTGGATGTTCAAGCACCAGATTGGGAAGACTATGGAGGTATACGTAGACGACCTACTGGTGAAAAGTAAAGAAGCTGTCCAACACTTAACAAATCTTAAGAAGTCCTTCAAGGTGTTGCGAAAATACAAGATGAAATTGAATCTACTCAAATGTGCATTCGGAGTAAACTCAGGCAAGTTCTTGAGATTCATAGTCTCGCAAAGAGAAGCTAACACTAAAAAGGATCGAAGCAATTTTGAAGATGGTGCCACCCCGAACCATTAACAATACTCAGCGCCTAGCAGGAAAAATAACAACCTTGAATAGGTTCGTATCACGGTCCATAGATAAATGCCTTCCTTTTTTTCAAGTTCTAAAGCAAGTGCACCCCTGGAATGAAGAGTGTGACCAAGCCTTTGAAGAACTGAAGAAGTATTTGGCCAGCCCGCCCCTACTAGAGCAGCCCAATCAAGGGCATATTTTGTGCGTGTAGCTGGCAGTATCCCCCCAAGCCGTATCAGCCATCTTAGTGAAAGAAGAAGAAGGAACTCAAGTGCCTGTGTACTACACAATCCATGTTTTACCAAGCGTCGAAGTTAGACACCCGTGAATAGAGATGCTGGCGTTCACACTAGTAGTAGCCGCCAGAAGACTACGAACGTACTTCCAAGCCCAACCCAAAATATTTTTGACAGAAAATCCTCTCGGAAGAGTACTACAAAAGCTGGACTCCTTTGGGTGTTTGGTCAATAGAACTCAGTGAGTTGGAAATCAACTATGCGCCCATAAACGCAGTTAAAGGCCTAGCCCTCCTAGATTTCATGGCAGAATTCAGTAGGTTCCCTATAGAGATCACGACGCCCCCTCCAGGCCAACCCTAGACAATCTTTGTCGATGGGTCAACATGCCGAGCAGGGGGTGGCATAGAGGTACATATCGTCACAGAAGCAAAAAAGGAACATTATTATATGGCGACGCTTACCTTTAGGATCATCAATAATGAGGCAGAATATGAAGCCTTAATAGCAGGATTATATGCCGCCAAGGCATTAGGCCCTAGTAGGTAGAGGTTAAAGCATATTCCCAAATAATGGTGAATCAGGTCATAAGGGCCTACGCCACCAAAGGGGTAAGGCTTAAGAAATACCTCGAACAGGTAGTGGCACTACGCGACCAATTCGAATACTTCTCTATAATGCAAATTCCAAGGACAGACAACTCAGTGGCGGATAGGCTAGCAAAGGCGGGGTCGACTAAGGACATTTCGGAGTTACCGTGGGAAGTGCAGAATGGGCTGATCGAAGTGCTGGTCGTCAGGATCGAGGTAGCATAGATGGGATCCGGGACACCAGAATGAGCAAATGAAATAGAAGACTATCTCGAGACAAGGAAGCTCTCCGAATGAAAGGAGGCGGCAAGGAAGATTAAAAGGAAAGCGGCGCGGTTTGTCAAAATCAACTATACAAAAAGAGTTTTGCAACACCCTTACTAAGGTGCATCTCACCCGAGAAAGCACAGTATGTACTCGCATAGATACACGAGGACGTCTGTGGCAACCATTCCGGCGGGAAGGCATTAGCAAGAAAAGCCCTGAGGACAGGGTACTACTGGCCCAACACCCTTAAGGATGCCAAATAGTTTGCCAGGAGATGCGCCCAGTTCCACACTGCCCACCAAAAAGAATATCATCTGTCATCTCCCCATGACCCTTCGCCCAGTGGGGAGTCGACTTGGTCGAACCATTCCCACCTGGAAAGGGCAGAGTAAAACACATGTTAGTAGTAGTTGACTACTTTACAAAGTGGGCAGAAATAGAAGCCTTAGCTACCATAACTGCTAAAGTCGTAATTAGGTTTTTGTGGAAGAACATCATGTGCAGATTTGGAATCCCTAGTGCCATAATCTCAGGCAACGGGAAGCAGTTCGATTCTAAGCATTACAGGGCGTGGTGCCAGGAACTCGAGATAAAAGCGAAATACTCATCACTAGGCCACCCACAGGTAAACAGATAAGCAAAATTAGTAAACAAATCCCTACTCTAGATTTTGAAGAAGAAGTTAGGTGACCGGAAGGGAGAGTAGATAGAAGAGCTACCAGGAGTCTTATGGGCTTACAGGAGCTCAGTGAAAACCCCAACAGGGGAGACACCTTTCACTTTGGCATTTGGAAGCAAAGCGGTCACCCCAATAGAAGTAGGTTTGCCCACTTATCGGACCAACCATTTTGATCAAGCGGAGAACAACCAAGCTCTTGCTGAGCAATTAGACCTCCTTGAAGAAGTGAGAAAATAATTAGAGATCCAGAATATCCTTTGTAAGAGGAAAGCTGAGAAGCACTTCAACAAACGAGGCAAGCCAAGGTCATTTAAGGTCTGTGACCTGGTCTTGAGAGAAGCGGGAGTCACTACCCAAGATGAAGGGAAGCTCGGTCCACGTTGGGAAGGGCCCTACATAGTAACAGCCACCAATCGCCCAGGATCACACTGGCTTAAAGACAGCGAGGAAATAGAATTACAACATCCGAGGAACGCCAAACACCTAAAAAGGTTTTATCCTTAGAAAGTTTATCTCCTTATGCATTTGCATTTATTTATCTCAGAAACAATTTTCTACCTTTTTAGAATGTATGTTTTTCTTTAGACTCTAGGAAACAGAAACGAGTAAGTATTTGATCAATTACTATGCAAAACGGACGTGGAGGTCAGAATACCCCACAACCCCCTCCAAAGGCCACCGAAAGTTGAGTTAGACACTTGTGGTGCAATCGAATAGGCATGGAGGTTAGAAGACCTCACGACCCTCTCCAAAAATAAATGAATTACACGCTCAAGGTGCAACTAAACTAGTGTGGAGGTCATAAGATCCCACGACTTGCTCTCCAAAGCTAAAGGAAATCAGGCGTGGTGGACAAAAAATCCCACGATCCACCCCCTAAGGGTTAGCAACCAAAAGGCAAGTTGAATACTCGCAACACAGCCAAAGCAGGCACGAAGGTTAGAAAGACCTTGGTAGCATCCACTAGATTGAGGCAGGTGCGAAGGTTAGAAAGACCTTGGTAGCAACACAGCAAAGTAGGTGCATGGAGGTCAGAGGACCCCACGACTCTCAAGTCTACAGACAACCATCCACTAAATTAAAAAAATAAGGCAATCTCGAGGGCGGGATTCCTAAACAATGAATCATGTTGCCAAATTCACAAAAACATAAGAAGAAATAAAGCAGTATAAATCCAGAGCCAAAAATCCAAAACTACATACAAACAACAAGGCCAATTCAAGGGCCACAAAAGCAAATCAAAATTGTCCACAAAAATTAGAGATTCACAAAAGCCCAAAACAAGGGCCCATCAAACATTACAAGTAAATAATATTTTTCACTCTTGAGGCGGGGGACGAGGAAGGTGTTTGGCATCACGTCCCGACCTATAGAATCTGCATATTGCCAGGCAGCGGCATCAAGCTGGAAGTCTTTCAAATTTAAATTCCTCAAGACAGTTTGAGGGTTGGCCAGTATGAGCATTTTCAAGCGTGCTAACCCAGCGCCATACCCATATCCAAAAGCCCTGTCCCGAACAACTCTGACGATGGCTAGCTAAGGATGTAGTCGAACAATTTCTTTGTTCACGACAATTATATGAGACTTTAACCTTCCCCATGCCTCCCGCAGCTCATTCACTCTCTTGAGACAATGTGGCCAAACTCTCTAGCACATGATCTTGGTGAGCGTCAATCACCGCACGATCCTTTTTATACTTGTCAAATGTGGCCTCTGCCTGAACCAACTCACCTTATAGCTTGGTGATCTTGGTGTCCTTCTCATGACGCTCCTTCCAGAACGCCTACTTCTTGTGAGCCAACTCCTTAGCCACTTTTTCACGCCTTTCTTCAGAAGAAGCCAAAGCAGTAGCTGCCTTTTTGTACTTTCTTTCAGTGTCTAACTAGGATTGCTTGTAGGAGTCCAGCACCCCTTTAAGGCGCAGTACCTCCGCCCGAGTGGCAACTCTCTCCATCCTCACTGCATGCAAGACAAAGTTGTCACGGACGTGTAGACTCTCAACGCGAAGGTGCTCAGAATGAAGGCTGGACGACTCCTCACAAAGAGAATCAAGGTCAGCCTCCAAAGACTAAACATAACCATCAGACTGTTCTAGACAACCTTGCAGGTAGTCCCTCCCAGCCCTGAGACGGTCGTTCTCTTGCTTAGCAAAGTAGGAGAACTTCCGCCTCTCATGAGCTTCCTCCTCCAAAGAAGTCATTTCCTCTATGATCCAGGATGCCAAAGCCTCTACATTTTGCATAAATACAAAAAAAGTTAGATAAATTCCACACAAACACCCAAGAAGGAGGCACCCACATACAAAGACAAATGAAAAAAAGAGGCCTTACCAGGGTCAACATTTTCTTCAGGCATTTGGTCATCTCCAAGATTAATTCTGTCGGAGGCACGGAAGCATAGGGGCCGGCATCCTCCACCCAACTGGTGTCCCTCGTCGCATTACCTTCAACCTGCACTAGTCACCCTAAACTAAGGTCAGGGGCCACGACAACTTCAGGAGTGGGCGCGAATAGGCCACCTTCAACACATGCGCCAACTTACTCCCTTATTGACTCATCTTGGCGAACGCCAACTAGTCCACCAACCCGTTCTTCGCCTTGGGTGCCTACTTCCGCGTTCACTTGATCTTCAAGGACATTGCCACCCTCACGAGGAGTGGTGTCCCCATCCTCGCTAAATGACGATGGAGTTGGTGAAGGGATGGACACCCTATCTTGATCTGTGGGCGGCATCTCGCCACCTGAAATAGTTGTAGGCAAGGAGTGTAGAGATGAGTTTAACCCCCCACGGGGGATCGCAGCGCCACCTTCAGCTTTGGTTGCGGTATCACAAACTACAGGGGCAGGGACATTAGGCACCCCTTCCCCATATATGCCTAAGGCAAAGGTGGTGTATATATCATTCAAATCACTCCAGCCACCAGACGCGGGGTCCACAAAAGGGGCTAAGGAGAATTCAAAAGAGGTGTCCATAGAATCATCCCCCGAAGGAAGTCCAAAATCATAAGCTAACAAGAGGTCCTCAATAGCCTGCTTCATCAAAGCACCCAGGTCGTCAAGACTTGGGCTCGCTGAAGATGGGGCTTTAACAGGTGACGTCGTCGGCGTAGCCTCCCTAAGAATAGCCAAACCCACATCCACTCCCTGCGCCAATTTCTCAGGGGAACTAGAAACATTATCAGGTGTTACGCCTAGTCGTGCTTCATTTTAGGCCCCCTCAGTCTGGGGAGCACTTCTTTTGGTTGGAGGGGGAATCGATTTGAGTTTTTTCCTAGAACATGGGTGTGACTGGGCACCGTAAAAAATCTATCAATATTAGAAGCAGAAAGAGGGTCCTTTGACCACAGACCATCGCGATTGTGGTCCTTCGCCCATTCACGGACAAAGATTACACGATTTTGTTGATTGTCAGTCAACTCCAATAATAGGTGTTTATCATTAGGGGCACGCCCCTAGTTAGCTGAAACAGGGTAATCATAAGCATCTCATCGGTGGGATACTCGCAATCGCTACTAGAAATCAAGAAAAACTTACTAGTCCACTGCTTGGCATTGGGATAATGGCCTTCGGCCAAGCTGCAAATGTTCCCCAATAGGGACACCATTCCTTAGAAAGAGAGAAACTCCTTCGCCGTGAGGTCGGGATACCTCTCTCCGATGGGCTCCAAGACACAATGAAAGACCACGTAGGAACACATCAGCATGCGCCATGCCTTACTGTGAAGTTGGGCAGGAGTGAGTTTCAAGAAATGCAAAACATCACAAACTAGGGGGATGAAGGGGAGATGCAGCCCTTGGGTTATGGCACAAACTGTTAGGGCTACGGCCCTATAGTAGCCCTCTTCGTCGATGCACCCCCTTTCTGGAACATTCATATTCACTGACTCAGGGATGCGGAACGACTCTCTCAACTCAACCGCCTCTTCCACGTCGAGAACCGAACGCCATGAGTACCTGTCGAAAGAAGTGGGGTGACGGGCAATGGAAGATTCGGCCTTCAATTTGGGGGAAATCTTGGAAGAACCACGACTGGCAGTTGCAAGTATCTGGAAGAAGGAATGCGAGGAAGATAGTGAAGAAAGAAGAAATGCGAGGAAGACAGAATGACGAAAAAAGAAATGCAAGGGAGACGAAAGAAAAAGGAAGTGCAAAGAAATGTGAGTAAGAAGAAAGAAGTGTAAAGATAGAGGTCTCGGGAGTGAATATCGTGCAAGCAAATTCATAGAAGGTAATCATGAGGATCTTGGGAATCCGAAAGGTTGGCTGCGCTGGCGGTTACATTTCTTTTTGAAAACCATTAATTAAAGGGAATAATTATGGCTAACGCAAGTTACGTCTTACCTAAAAAATAAAGGGTGAGGGCTCGTGCACGCCACCTAGCATAGACTATAGCCAAAAGAAGAAAAAGTATGAATAAATGCTTATAGACCAGCGGGGTAAGTAATAGATAAAAGAACTGGTCAATTTCCCATGTGCCAGTACCAAGGAAATTAGCAGGGTAATTGGAGGGGACATTTAGATTCCTGGGCTTTGAGCCCATCTTTAAGGCCAAGCTCATTAATAAGTCTAAGAAGGCTTATTGGATGCTTAAGGCTACGAGCCCTACAGAGATAGGGCTCATAACCACAATCATGGGATAAGAAACTCCGTAGAACTACGGATGAGGCTCACAGATGGACACAAATATCTTGAGCAAGATAACCCCTACAAAACAGGAGGTATCTTCTCTAGTTAATAATGGATCATGAAGGATAAGCACACGGGATTGGTGATCAGAGTTAGTTACCATCACGCCACATCCTTCTATAAATAACTTGCTAGAGGTAACAAACATTTCCATCTTCATTTTCATATACATTTTATCCTTACATTGCTACTGACTTAAGCATCAGAGTTTACACAGGAGGACCAGCGCTGTTTCTTCATCACCGCAGGGTTATCCGTACGGTTGGTAGTGTGAAACACGTCATTTACAGTTTTAATGTCTCATTTTCATCAAATAATATAATAAAATATGATATGGCATGTCAATTGGATGCAATATAACATAATTCCCAATAAAAAGCCATATAAAACTTAAAATTATTTTAAACAATAAATAATACAAAACCTAAAGTTAGAATTTTTAGAAATGAGAAAATTAAAGAAAAACAAATACCTTTTAAAAAGAAAAAACCAAAAATGGAAAACTCAAATCAAAGCAAAGAACTGAAACAACTAAAAAAATATTTTAAAAACACAAAATTCTAAAAAATTGAGAAGATTTACTACTTTAGAAAAAATGTAAAAACAATGTCAAAAAATGATGACCGTGTTGGAATTGAGGCTTAGCCTGTGATACGAAACTCAAGCTGTAAGACTAATTCTAAATCCAGTCCCCACCCAACGAAAACCCTGCATACTCTTGATGTGGAGACAACCACATATAATAAAATGAGTCATTTTTTCTAAAAGGAAACGTAGCGTATTGCCTCTTGGTGGGTAGAATGGGAGTTGATAATACACTGAAACCATCATTCTAATAGAAATGGTGCATATTGTACATGGGAAATACTATGTATCAACCAGTTTGAGTCCTCCTTTAAGGCAACAATGTATTGACAATGCCCTAAGCCTCAGAGTCCTCCTTCAAGGCTTACAGTGGTTGAGTGTGGTGGAGCAGTCAAGTCCTCTTTTGTGAGGTGGTGGAAAGGTTGCGTATTTCTTGGTTGAGTTATACAAGGCAATGTTGTGCATTGACCTAATACCCAGAGTCTTCCTTCATGGCTTGTGGTGCTCTAGTGAGGTTTTTCAATCGAGACTGCCTTCCCCTTCATGTAGTGGTTGAGTGACGTTTTCTAAAGCTTTCCAATCGATTCTATTGTCCTTGCCGTATTGCCCTAATTACCATCTTCAAGGTTTGTGGCGTGCGGCGTCCTTGAAAGTGTTTCTGCCACCGAGTAGAGACAGAGCTTGTGAGATCTTAAGAGTTGGTCTTGCAGTAAAAGGTATACTGATTTTCTATCCTTCAACACCTCTTTATGATTGGTTTCTTCTAAAGTTGTTTGATGAATGAAATTTTTTGGATGAAAGTGAATGAAATCTCTTTGATGAAAGTCATATGTCAGTATCAAGGATGAAATTTGTTGGTCCACATTCTTATGTGCAATACTCATAATTCCATCCTTCACTCTTTGCAGCGTCTATTAATGACCATAAATATTTGGTTGATGCTTTTCTTAGGACATTAACTTGTTGATTTGGCCCTGTACTTTCAGCACGTAAGCTTGGTAGATGCAGTTCTGCAAGTCTTCCATCATCTAGTGGAAATCCCATCATGCTAACATGAAATTGTAGTCCAACAATATCTCTTGCAGCTTTGCATATAGGGGATGCATACGACTCGCCCACGCACATAGGGGATGCATCTGGAATTTGGTTCTCTTGAGAAATACTTGTTTTCATGTGAAGTTTACGTTAGGATGAATATTAAGTTTTCTAGAAAATCAATTGGGTACTCCTTTAGCAACAAATAATTCATATGCATTTATTCAAACTAATGTATTAATTCCATACAAAAACCGCAACTCATCTTAAGTGTCTAAACTCTTACATGCTTGTTTAACAACTTCCTATTTTTTAACATGATTACCAACCATTTGCAGCTCATTTAAGTGAGCCTATGAAGTGCAACTAGTAGGGTATATGATATGATATTCTTAATGTTTATCATTCTTTTGTGAATTGCTTTAAGAATCAAGACCATTATAGGATGCTAAGCTTGAAGGAAATAATGAAGGTAGAAGATGTACTGTTAAGTCGTATATAATTTAACTGAGGTGCAACTTTTTAATTTTGGCATAGATACTATAATTTTATTTTAAGACCTAAAAAGGAAAGATGATTAATAAGGATGGAAAATTACTAAGCTTGGAACATATCTATGACTAAGTGTAGAAATGGATTTTTTTTTTGATAAATTATGGTAATGATTGAGCAATCAGTTCTAAGATGAGTGAGGCCATCAAAGTTTGTTTCATAGTAAGAATTGAATGAATCATTTTATTTAAAAAATCTAATAAAATTGAGTTGTGATTCTATCACACTACAACCCCTTATCGTTTTGTATTTTGATTATTCTATGTTATTAGTGGTTTCAAACTCAGAATTTTTTTTGTATAAGTTCTTTGTTTTCTAGTTTCTGTCCTCCCTTCACATTGTTTCTGCATCACGGGACTACTAACAATGGCTTTAATTAAAAATCCGTACTTAATAGTATAATGTGTTGATTGTCAAAATTCTTGATATTGAATTTCAACTCAATGTCCAGATTACTTGATAATATGTTTTGATTGTTTTCTTCCATTTAATGAACATGCTTACCATTGATGGCTTGTTTCGATTTTTCCTTGGTTTAACTTTTTAGGGTGTCCGTGTTATCGATTTGCAATGTTTTCATCACATTTTTCATCTTTTTTAATTGATCGTTCTTTGAATCATGCTCCAATATATTTATGCAAACTGATTGCAACTTTCAATTCTATCACACCCTATAAAATCTAAGACAACATTTTTTCGCTTGTCCAAAGTACAATAAGAAGGTTAATACTAATTACTAATTACTCTTGTTAGTAATTAATTTTCCATTTTTGACGTAATCTTAATTTTCTACATGTTTTTTACAAACAGTTGGCTACAGGAAAGATCATACTACAACTACTTTTATGGGCAGATATTGAAGAAGGAAATGAAAGAAAAGTTATCAAATAAGAACTCCAACATGCAAGAGAAGAGATCCAAAGTACAATAAGAAGGTCATTACTAATTTCTAATTATTCTTGTTAGTGTAATTTTAATTTTTCATTTTTTATATAATCTTAATTTCCTACATGTTTTTTTTTTTTACAAACGGTTGGCTGGAAAGATCATACTGCAACTACTTTTTATGGCTAGATATTGAAGAAGGAAATGAAAGAAAATTTATCAAAGAAGAAGAACTCCAACATGCAAGGGAAGAGATCAAAAAAGAGATGAGGACATCCAAAGAGTGTTGCTTCTTCTTAAAAACTAGGATGAGCTTCAAAGTCAAGTTAAAGATATTTGCCATGCAAGTATACTACTCTGCGTGTATTGAGAACTTCCGATTCTAATCTCGTGTTATTTGCTTGGATCAAGGTGAATTGAAGATTAAGGATAGTGAGTTGAAATTAAAATTAAAAGTTGAATAAAATATTGTTAGAATATTATTTTTTAATATTATTATTGTTTTGAGATTTGAAAATTTTGAATTGTTTATTATATTTTATATGAAAATTTGAAAAAGTTGTAATGATGAGGTGAGATGAGGTGAAACACTTTCACTATCCAAACAAAGCAGTATATGCTAGAAACTTGTTTGTACATTGTAAATGGGTTTATCAACTTAGCTAAGTTTGTTAGTATTTTCAATGTAGCCCAACTATGGTGACATGTAATATTTATGTTGTCATATGCAGTGTTGCTATGTTTTCAATGTAGTCTAATTGTACTAGACTTATTATGTGTTCAATACAGCAATGTTATCGACAAATTTTCAACTATAATATTTATCGTGTAATTTGTGTGAAAAAATCAACAACTCTATTGGAATTCCCTTATTTGCATAGACTAAGAAATATAAATACGAACCTAATGAAACCCAATACCACAATGCTATTACCTTAATCATTGCTATCTAATACAAGCACATCACAACTAACCACTGAAACTCAATATCATAATGGTTTCAATCATAACTAACCCAAATCAAATATCACAACTAGTTGCAATTGCGCTTCTAATCTATTCAAAACCTACCTACCAATGCCAACTTGGTCTTTTCATGAAAACGCAAAAGGCATAATAATATTATCCAACATTCAAAGTATATCGAGTTAACTTGAATACATATAAGTATCTCATTCAAACCTAACCAATATTCTACAGTGGTGTTCCATACAAGTATCTCATATAGAGTTACAAAATACATCAAGTACAAGAATACATCGACTTAATGAGTATAAGAATATATCCAGTTACAAGAATGCATTGGGTACAAACATACAAAACTAAATTATCAATTCTCGAAATCACCATGTGTTAAAAGTCCACCTGCAAGTAGTTTGAAAACAAAAACATTAGAAGAACTATAGCATAACTGTGTATAACACTTTGTTGTATGCCAGACAATAATACTTCATCTGTTGTTACTAAAACACCACTCGTGTACAATACATATTTCGAAAGTTTGCTTGCCTACATTTGAATACATAAACAAATTAAATATATTTAGAATTTTTTTCCCATAAATTGCGTGATAAACAAATCAAATACATTTTTTTCCTATCTTGCCATCGAGTTCGGACTGTTTACTTTTGGTCTGTAACCTCTTTACAACCTTCTCTATTATAGGTACCCTTTTCTTCGATAGTGGCCTCCATTTGCCTCTAACAACATGAGGATTCCACTTTTTTGGAACTTCCAATTTCAATATCAATGTCCTTACTACTCGTATTTGCAAGTATAGGCTGATGCTTTGTTTTAGTATAAATCAAATTCATTGCTTGTAACTTTTGTGCCATACATAGCGAATTATCTTCATTTTCTACTATATTTGTAGTAATAACTTTGTAGCATATCTTTATCAAAGTAGAATACCTACCAGTAACTGGTTTATTACTCAAATAATCATAACTATTCTGAATGAGAGTATATCTACGTTTAATATCCTTCCTCTATCTGTCCATAATGTACTTTGAAGGTAATGATTGAACATCCCTTACTGAGAAAATAGCAAGAATGTGCCTACATAAAATTCTTTTCATCTCAAATAGCCCGTACATGCACTTTGCATCACACTCATCTTTATTGAAGTATGCTTGATATGTAACTCGTTTGATGCACTTTTTGACTCGTAATTGGTTATTAACTTGATACGTTGAAATCGCCTTTTTTGTTTTGATGAAAATACAATGAGAATAGATTATCTTCATTACTGCGGATTGTACTTCCTTAAACTTAAAATCTGTATACAGTTCTTGAATTAGGTATACATGAGATTGTGCAATTGAATGAGTGAAAGTTTATTACCATCTCATTCTCTACTTTCTTTCTCAGCTCAGTACATTGTCAATTTAATCAACGAACTCTTTTAATGTGGTCCCCAAATGCACAAAACCATCAAAAAATATTTTCATGATCTCACTCTTTTGAGTTGTGCTCATTCCAGCCCAGAATGTATCTTTTAGATATACAAGAACCTAATACATTTGCTCACTATATAGATTTCAAAACTATACAAGCTCGTGCAAATTGTATGTATCAAGAAACACTTCCCAAGACTTCTCAAATTTGTTAGAAGTTTGACAATCATAAATACATTTGTGCAATGGAGTTGTTAAATCACAATTGTATTTAGAATGAGAACCCAACTTCTCTGGTAGTTTCACATAATGCACAAAAAGTATATGTGTTGGGTGTTTGGAAAAACTATTTCTATTACATTTTTCATAGCACTGTCTTGGGATAGCTTTTAAAGCTCTCACATCCATGCATTTCAACCAAGTTTCAAAGAACCAAACAAAGCTTTTAGTATCTCCAATTGATATCAAACATGCTCCAAAAAGTATTAATTCTCTATACTGATTAACACCTATAAAAAGAGTGAATGACATGCCATATCTATTAGTTAAGTACGTCATATCAATTGTCACAATAACCCAAAAATACCCATATGCTATTTTGCTACATGCATTGGCCCAAAAAACATTATATAATCTTTCATCGTCATTTAGATCTATCAGAACACATCATTCTTATATTGCATTCTCTCAAGATATTCCCGAAGTGCATCAACACCTTATTTACTAAGTCTAAGGTATCCGGTCTTGTTAGTATAATTTCGCGCATATTTTTCGAACTTAGCTCATGGTTGTGTATATTCTTGATGATCGTTATACGTAAGACATCATTAGCCAAAACTACATCAATCTTCGTCTTACAATCTGTTTTCTTTGTCAGACGTGGTTTAGAAACATTAGAAGTATGATTCCTTGCCTTTCCACCATGAGTACAACTAAGTGTTACATATCTAACACTCCAACCATCTTCCCTTTTACTTCTTCGGATAATTATGCCAGCCCAGTATGTTTTCCATATTGATTATAGTAGTCAAAGAGCTCATGCTCAATTTTAAATAACATCCCAACCTTGGTTCTATAATTTCAATATCATCATTTCCATGGCTGATCAATTGTACTTCCTCATCAATATTCATTGAATGCACAACTAAATCAATTGCAATGCCCTGATCTACACATTTCCCTCTCGAACCGTCAAACTACTGCATGATACCATAAAGTAGAATATCTTTAAAGGTATAAAGCAACTTGAATATCTATTATACTTGTTTAATATGTATAGGAAAACAAACATTTATGGTATACTTATCGTTCAATTAACTCATATTTCATATTTGAGCTATCTTGCTAAGTATTGCTTTAAGAAGAAAATAACGATTGTCTAGTAGATGAGGTGGGTTCTGTCATCCTCTTAGGATTACTTGAACATCCTGGTCCCTGGATAGGAAATTGATGCCCCAAAAGTATAGGAAATTTGTGGTCCAAATGATACTCCTGTCGGTTGCTGTAATTTACAATATCAAATCATAAATGTAACCTCGACATTCATTTGAAACATAAACACTTTCAAACCAAAGTTATCACATTTTTTCTCCATAAAAAGGGTTGGCATTTGGCTGTAGTGCAAATTAACAGTGGAAAAAATGTAGGTAGCACAGTCCCATGGTAACAATACATATAGCTATATGCTGACCAATCTAGATATAATGGTCTTCGTATTTCCTAAAATAATATCGACTAATGATTTATAATAAAATTATAAATCAAACTGATAACATGATTCTCAAATAAGACAAGAATACCCAAATGAATGTTAGGAGTGTTGGTAGGCCTTGTAGATGTGTTGTCTTCCCCTTTCCCCATTAACTTGCACACCAAAAATGGACCTACCCATGGTACAAAAATTAACATATTCACACAGTAGGACTCTATGTATTGACATCTTATTTTCATTGTTTTGCAAAGACTACAAATAAAAAGAAGTGATGCCTATATGCATGATCTACCTCTATGCAAACAATAATTTCATCTGTTATTAATCTTGCAAAACACTATTTAGTATTTGTAATCAACTTAACTTTTAGGGAAATATTTTAACCACAAATGAATAATAAAAAAAAAATCCTACAAATTGATGTGGCTTGATGTCGTTCGTCAGATTGTAAAGTTAATTTATTTTAAAGTAGATCTAACAGATTAGATGAAGTCACGTCAGTTTATAAGATTATTTTATATAATTCATTTGTGGATGTAGCGCCAGTACTCTAATTTTTATGTTTAGTTCTTCTAGAATATGTTTAGGATGGTTTCTAATATACCAATCAATCTAGTATTTTTTTGAAGGTTTTTTAACAACTTGTCTAAGAAATCAAAAGATCAGTATATATATATATATATGAAAATTAATCTTCGCTGGGAATGGCTCAAAAGCAAAGATTTTTCAATCGTTGCATCTGCATATTCAAAACCAAAAACTCAATTGTAACGATTCCAGAATTGCTGGGAAATATACATTTAGTGATTTTATAATCGCCGCAATTGAGTTTTCAAAATTGATTAGTCAATTGCAGCGATGTTTTGAAAACGCTGGAGATGTGGCTTTGTGGCAATTTTAGTCCTTTTGGCGACAAGAAATAATCGTCGGAATTAGTCTTTCTCAATGATTATGAATTGAATCGTAGATCATACCTGCATCGATGTTTTGTATTATTAGCGAGAAATAAAATCGAAGGCAAAGATAACATTTTAGTAGTGATTTTTGGCTTCTATTGGAGTAGATCAGAAGTGGAGGAATAATACTGACAAACATGCAGCGAGATGTAAATTGCTGGGAAAAGATAGGGGCGGCGATTTATATGACTTTTTCCAGTGATAATAATCACTAGAAAAAGTCACTTTCCTTGTAGTGAAAGGATGGAGAAGACTAAGCCAAATTAAAAGACGAAGAAGGATTAATAGTGATGATCATAATTTATAAGGCAGAGAAAGATGATGATGAAGATTAGAAGCAAGTTCAAAGCTAGCTAGCTAGCTAATAATTTATAATTAGGTAATTGCTAAGCCAAAATGAACAAGTACTGCCATATATATAATTAATTATTATTATTATTATGCTACCCCCATGTTATTTTATTAATTTATATAGGTTAATGAGGTATGATCATTAAAATAAGTTCACGACATTATAATAAGATCATAGCAACTACTTATAATGAATTAATTGCGTGTAAGTTTCCCAGCAACTACTACGTTATACGTACTCAAATTTAAAATGTGATTAATTGTAATTTAATTTAGTACTGATAACTGTACCAAAGCTGACCTGATCATCATCATCTTTTATTAATCATTAATATATATTAACTTTTTTTTTCTCCTTAATTATAGTACTATCGTCGCGCTACGTTAGTCATTGTTTGGTCGTGTCGACAGAGAGCAGCTGGCCTGTCTTGGTTCCACGAATACAATGAATAACTAAGATTAATAATGGTAGCTTGTTTTGTAATTTGTTATTTTGGCTTCATTTGCACGTGTAGTTGCGTCAAAGAGGACAGGAGGGAGCTATTATATACATATAAATATAAATATTGGTGGGATATTTTTATACTTTATATATTTTTGGCACATTTGAATATACCATTATATAAATGCATAAATATCACGTTAGGTACGTGACTTATATATATGAAATTAATGTTTATATAAAAAAATCTAGAAAAATAAAGCAAAATTAAATAATAAAGAAATCTTTGGTTTATCATGAATATATAACTAGGTTTTTTTAGTATTAATCTTGCCACCTACAAATCAAGATCGAATCGGTGAGCTGGTCGTCACCGTACCCTAATTAACAGTCAATTTTTATGAAATAAATTATTGAGTACGTGGTACTATCGGTGATGCATTCTTATCGTGTACGTATTAATTAATTAAGGAATAATCATCAGGTCTTGCTCCATGCATATATATTATATATATAATCTTAAACCCAATCCGGCCATCAAGTAATTTATAACTATATATATGTACAGTAACTAGTACTGATTGAACTAAACCTCCTATTGTTTAAAGCCCATCAACCCGACTTAAGCTTTAAGAACAATTCAAACAAATAAATTAATATTAAAGATCGCTTTTTAAACATATAATATAGTTCAATGGCATACATTAGAAAAAAGATGGCGTCAACTTTTAAATGAGTTAGTACATGTATTTAGTACGTACTATCCGTTTTTCAATGCTTAATTTTCATTAATAATTAAGTAAGAAAGATTATGCATGCTGCATGGTTTCGGAAATCCATCAGGTTATCTGAACTTGTCAAAAACCCAACTATAGGATTATTGAATATGAAGAAGCATAAGTACTATTTTAAGGCTTAATATTTCTTTAAAAAAATTTACTATGCATCAGTTACTATTTACTCTTACACCCAACACTTATGATAATTTTTTGATCATAAGGTGTGGGGTGTTTTTCATAGAGTATGAAAGTGTTTTTCATAAAGTATGGGGTGTGGAATAATGAATAATAACCGATGAGAAAAATTTTTCTTTCTTAAAATGTTCAAACAATTCACTAAATCAGGTCGGATAGAATAAGAGCTATTCTTACGGCTACTTAATCAACATAAATTAGAGATTGAGATTGAAAAGATTTGCAAAACGGAAAACTCTGAAAGTATGGTTTATTGATAAAATTCAAAAAGTCCTCTAACCCACAAGCTGGACTAAAATAGATAAAGAAATTTGAGATTAATTTTGATTATTTTTTCCAAAATGGCAAAATCCCAATTATTACATCAAAATAAAATATATAATAAAATAAGAATCTTGCAAATAATATGTCCAAATCGAATTAAAATAAAAAATATCTTAAATTGACGATTTGAAGGGAAACATAGCTGAATATTTCAGGCTCAAAACAAGAACCATCGGGTGTAGCCTAGTGACCACGACATGCGTGCCAAATTTTTTTTTTTTCGAGTTGGTCATATGTATGATTTTGATACTTATAACCAAAGTTATGACGAAAATATTGACGTACATGTGCACAATATTATCCCAATCCAAGGAATCTTGACATTTTTCCACCATATTTGTGCTGATCTACCTTCTTGAGATTGTCTAGCGCTATTAACATGAAATCTGCCAACTTAGCATCATCAAGCTCATCACTAACATCTTACAATGATTTTCTATAATTTGAATTTGTATATATATAACTTGCAGAGATACTTTACGGAACTTAGTTAATTTACGATCTAATTACCATTTATTCTATCCAAGAGGAAGTGAATCTTGAACCTACAAATTATTATTATTTTTTAATTTTATCGATAATCTTGAACCTACAATTTTACCTTCCATCCTACTCTTCTATGGAAAGAAGTATCTCTCGAAATTGAGTTTATTGGTGTCATCCAATATCCTCGATCCTCTTAATGTAGCATTAGCTTTTGTTTAAAAAAAATGTAACATTATTAGCTTTAAGAAAATTACAATTTGAAGATGAAGAAGAGTTTAGAGAACTTCAAAAAACCATTCTTCTAGTTTTTTGTTTTTTGTTCTATTTTCATCATGGATACTGAGTCATGGCGTTTGATTCGTGATAGAAGGTGCAACTTACCAACAGACAAGAAAAACGTGGTTGCGACCAAAAGCATAAAAAATGGACAGCAGCTTAATTTGATTGTTGGCAGGGCTATGATCTGCCAGTTTCCAAATTCATTGCTAATCCATATTCTCCACAATAAAAATCCCAAGTTCCAGGTGTTGTTTATAGAAAAAGAACATTAATTTTCTCAATCATCAGTTCTATACTTGATCTAGTACATTATACATGAGATGAAACTACTCATCAAAACAAATAAAATCTGTCTTCCCAGCTTGCCAGATTCGCCTTGGCCCTTGGTTCAGTTTGTGAGCACTGACTTGCTCGAGCCCGATCCGATCGCGATTCTCTGTCTTGGTTTGATATTCAAGACAGAGTTGCGTTATAATTGGCAGTTGCTGTATTGAGATTATAACGAAGTTTCATATAATTTTCCAGTTCTTGAAAGTCCTAAAAAATTAAAGCCAATGGAGAAGACATGGCATTATACATAACCTATATATATAT
>QEOT01005882.1:31168-59325 GCA_003123785.1 Pterocarya stenoptera
TTGTGGTCAAAATTAGGGGTGATAAACGGTTGGTCCGGACCAGAGAAACCGACCAGATTGGACCGAGATTGAGACCGGTCGGTCTCAGTCCATATTTCAGAGGACTGAAAAGTTTCGGTCCTGTCCCGGTCCAGGGCTTTTCCACCCCAGATTGGACCGGACCGAATGAAAAATAAAATAAAAAATATATTTTATATATATTATTTATATAATAATTGTACCATTTATTATGTAATTTTCATATAACCTATCACCATTAACAATATAAAATTTCAAATATGTTATTAACACTTGTTAATATTCTATCAATTAACTAATATATAATATCAATTAGCTAATTATATAGTAATTATATAAATTAATAATGTGATTTTTATTTTATTTATTATCATTGACCATTAAAATATTTTTTTTATTGAATTAGTTACGTAATCCACATTAATAAGTCACTTAATTTTAATTTAGTATTTAAAAAAAAAATTTATTAATTGATTTAAAAAATAATAATAATAATTAGGTCGGACCGAACGGACCGATAGCCATCACCAGAGCAAACTGGAGTGACCGATTTGCACCCCTAGTCAAAATCCCTTTTTTGCTGTTTAGGCACTAGAGTTGCCTTGTGGTCATCACTAGTGTAATGAATTCTGAAGTGAAGAAAAAGTATGGAAGGTTTTTAATGTTATTTTTGTTTTAAATTGTGGATGTGCGACTTTGAAGATGGTGGAACTTTGCATTGTGAGTTTGCTAGCATGTGATGGAACATGATCTTTTAGCCTCTTTTGGGGTATTTTGGGTGATTCCTTCTCAGGTGGTGTAATTCCTAACATGTTGAGAAGGACTGTTTGGGAATTGTTAGAGGACATGGTTGTAATTAGTGTAATTTGTGAGGGTATAATTATCAATTGTATGCAGTATATATATTATGGTACATCAATGAATAAAGTAAGAGATTCTCTCCATGTGTTTCTACATGGAATTAGAGCGGTTTGAGTACTTGGTGCTGCCATTGCGTGTTAGTTACTAAGGGCTGGTTTGGTTATACAAAACCAAACTATTTCATCTCATCTCATCATTACAACTTTTCCAAACTCCCATACAAAATATAATAAACAATTCAACTTTTGCAAATTCCAAAACAAAAATAATATTATAACAATATTTTATTCAACTTTTAACAAAACATCTTATCTCATCTGAATTGCATAACCAAACGAGGCCTAAGTTGACAAATCAGTTAGTTACTAAGTTGAATTTTCGAGGTTCTAGATTTGAGTTGGTATTTTTGGATCTAAGTTGGTATTTGTCACTAGATCAAAGCTCACCAGTGTCATTGTCATTCTCTATGCATCCCGGTGGCTCCTCCCTCTGTCATCGTCGCTTGTTGGAGTTTCCTTCGGAAGGGTTGGGTATCGCTGGCAACGTTGAAAAGCTTGGAGTGGTTTGGTTGCAGGTGTAATCTATTCAACCTTGAGTGTGGCTGCCCCGAATCCAGACTAAGATCGTGCTCCTATTCGGAATAAAGTCTGTCAGGTAACGAGGATAAACTAATACTTAGATCCCTTATTCTCGTTTAGGATAAGATAATCCGGGTTTAAGGATAGTTTGAAACCGGTACTGTATAAACCCAGTTCAAACCCGATACAGGCCGAGTCAAACCCGATTTTGGCCGATTTAGTACCGATATAGGCCGAGACATGCTGGTTCCAAGCTGATTAGTGACTATTTTGTCCGATACAAACTAACTTAGACCGATACAGAGCCAAAATTTGGTTGTTTAGGTTGATTTTTCGGGTACTTGAGTTAGATTTCTAGTTTTCCAGATTGTATTCCTCAATATTTTCATCCATATTTCATCTATAGTGTGAATTTTCTATCTCCAAGTTGAATTGTGATATTTTTCTGCATCTATGACAACTAAATTTGAGTCACAGTCTCTTGCACCAAACTTTAATATGCTTATGACTTCGGTTAGATTGGATGGAAAGAATTACATGTTGTGGTCAAAATCTATTGCAATATTTTTGGAAGGCAAATGACTTTCTAGCCACCTGGTTGATCTAAGACTTGACTCAAGTAGTTCTAAATTTGTTCAATGGGAACAAGAGGTCAAATCTTGTCCTTAATGTTGACCAGTATTGAGCCTAATATCTGCTCCAATTTGATACATTCTGACATTGCTCCAAGAGTTGTGGGGGCATCTCAAGCAAATTTATTTGGGTGTTGGGAACATAACCTATATTTATGAGGTATGTAAGTAGTTCTTTAGATATTATTCTCAAGTGATGAGCATATGTGAAGAACACAAGATGTATCAACCTATCACTTCTGATGTTTCACGTATGGAACAACAACGTGGATAGTTTAATATTATTCGGTTTCTTGTTAGTTTAAACCTGAATATGAGTTTGTGCGTTCTCAAATTTTGCTTAGTTCACAGCTTCCCTCGTTTCTTGAAGTGTTCTCCTAACTTCAATGTGCCATATTATCTAGACACGGATCTCAGTTGTTGTCTGATCAGATTAGCGAGAGATCTGCTTTGGTTGCCTCATATGTTGCTCTTGGTGAGTGTGGAGGCTAGGTGGTAGAGGTGCACGTGGGTGACGTAATGCCAAAGGTAATCGCACTCGAGGTCGAGAATCTCGTAAGTACACCCATTGTGGTCGCACTAACCACTCGGTGGACTATTGTTGGGATCTACATGGTAGACCATCTGGGTTCGCTAATAAGGACATTTGCCAAGATGCTACATCACAGTCAACGAGCGCCAACCCGACTCTATATATGATTAGCATATCGAAGGATGAGTATGATCAACTTTTGGGTCGCACATGGGCTTTATCTTCCACAGCTACTCTTGCCAACTTAGGTATAGCGTCCGCATGTCTTGTCTCATCCACTCAAGATCCATGGATCATTGATTCAGGAGCTCATGAACATCTGACCAATTTGTCATTTGCCTTATCTAAGTTAGATACTACAACATCTCCAAAAAGTGTCACTCTTGCTAATGGTTCTCTTGCTTAAGTTACAGGCATTGGATCCACTTAGCTCACTGACTCTATATCCTTGTCATCTGTTCTATATGCTTATAGTTTTCCTTTTAGTTTATTGTCCATTAGTAAGATTACTCAAAATCTTCAATCTTTAGTGACTTTGTATCCCTTTTCATGTATCTTTCAGGATCTCAAGACGGGGGAACAAGATTGGTACTGGACATGAAGCTAGCGGTCTGTATTATCTTGATGTTCAATAGTCACCCACTCGAGCCCTTACATCCTCCTCATTATTTGCTTATGAATGGCACTCTTTCCTTGGTCACCCATCTCCTTCATTGTGAAGCATGTCAACTTAGTAAATATCATCGTCTGTCTTTTGTACCTCGAATTGATAAATGAGCATCAAGTCCTTTTGAATCAGTACACTCTAATATATGGGGACCAATCAATATTGAATCAAACAAGTTTCAGTATTTTGTTACATTTGTTGATGACTATTCTCTTACGACATGGTTCTTTCTAATGAAAGCATGATTTGAACTTCTTTCCATATTCAAAATGTTTTGGAAAGAAATTAAAACTCAATTTAACGAAAAGGTTCAAGTTTTGCGTCTTGATAATGCTAGAGAATATCAATCTAGTGCCCTTTTTTCTTGAGTAAAAAATGAATTTTTCATCAAACTTTATGTCCTTATACACCCCAATAGAATGGGGTGACGGAACGCAAAAATCGTCATTTGTTAGATGTAACCTGAGCATTTTTATTGCACATGCTTGTTCCTAAACGATTCTGGAGTGATGGTGTTCTTACTACCTGTCACCTTATTAATCGTATGCCTTCATTAGTTCTTGATGGTTCCTCTCTCTTCTTCATCTTGTTCCCTTCTTCGCAGTTTCTCTCCCTCCCAAAATATTTGGGTGTCTTTGTTATTTTCATAACCTTGGCCCAGGTTTTGATAAGCTTGATCCACGTTCTACCAAGTGTCTCTTCATTGGTTATTCCTGGACTCAAAAAGGATATCACTACTATAGTCTTGTTCTTAGGCGCTATTTCACGAGTGCTGATGTTACCTTCTTTGAGTCCATACCTTATTTCGAACACATCTTTGAGTGTTGAGTGTGATCCTCTACACTCTTATACTTCCTTCTTCACACTCACCCAACCTTACCCAACCCTTCTCGGTGCCTTCCCCAGTTCCTTTACAGGTTTACTCGCATCGCTTGCGGCCGCCGACTCCCATGCCTCCACCAACCGTGTCTCTATCTTTAGATCCTGAGTTACCTAGTATTTTAGACTCTCCACCTATTGCTCTTCGCAAAGGTACTCGTTCTTGTGTTACTAAACATCCGATTAGCCAATTTGTTTCATATCATGCCTTATCTCGTTCATTCTTATGTTTTACTTCTCAACTTTCAAAGCTTTCTGTTCCTAAGATAGTTCAAGATGCTTTATCTGATCCGAGATGGAGAACAATTATGAAAAATAAAATGGATGCCTTTCATCATAACGGGACATGGGATCTTGTTCCACTACCACCTGGCAAACAACACCTGTTGGCTGTAAATGGATATACACAATCAAATTCCATTATGGTGGTTCTGTTGAACATGTGAAAGCCTGCTTGGTTGCAAAGGGTTACACTCAAACATATGGCATTGATTACGAGGAGGTCTTCTCCCCAGTTGCCAAAATCTCTTCTGTTNCCCTCCCAAAATATTTGGGTGTCTTTGTTATTTTCATAACCTTGGCCCAGGTTTTGATAAGCTTGATCCACGTTCTACCAAGTGTCTTTTCATTGGTTATTCCTGGACTCAAAAAGGATATCACTACTATAGTCTTGTTCTTAGGCGCTACTTCACGAGTGCTGATGTTACCTTCTTTGAGTCCATACCTTATTTCGAACACATCTTTGAGTGTTGAGTGTGATCCTCTACCATTACCTACTCTTATACTTCCTTCTTCACACTCACCCAACCTTACCCAACCCTTCTCGGTGCCTTCCCCAGTTCCTTTACAGGTTTACTCGCATCGCTTGCGGCCGCCGACTCCCATGCCTCCACCAACCGTGTCTCTATCTTTAGATCCTGAGTTACCTAGTATTTTAGACTCTCCACCTATTGCTCTTCGCAAAGGTACTCGTTCTTGTGTTACTAAACATCCGATTAGCCAATTTGTTTCATATCATGCCTTATCTCGTTCATTCTTATGTTTTACTTCTCAACTTTCAAAGTTTTCTGTTCCTAAGATAGTTCAAGATGCTTTATCTGATCCGAGATGGAGAACAACTATGAAAAATAAAATGGATGCCTTTCATCATAACGGGACATGGGATCTTGTTCCACTACCACCTGGCAAACAACACCTGTTGGCTGTAAATGGATATACACAATCAAATTCCATTATGGTGGTTCTGTTGAACATGTGAAAGCCTGCTTGGTTGCAAAGGGTTACACTCAAACATATGGCATTGATTACGAGGAGGTCTTCTCCCCAGTTGCCAAAATCTCTTCTGTTTGGGTGTTGATCTCTCTTGCTGCTAATGACCCTTATTTCCGTTGGATGTTAAAAATGCATTTCTACATCGCGACTTGCATTAAGAAGTTTATATGGAGCAATCACCTGGGTTTGTTGCTCAGGGGGAGTATCAAGGTACTATATGTAAGTTAAAAAAGACATTATATTACTTATAAAAAAAAAAGCATTATATGGTTTGAAACAATCTCCTCAAGTATGGTTTGTAAGGTTTTTTTATGTTGTTTTTGGCATTTGGTCTTCATAGATGCCAAACAGACCATTCGGTATTTCACCTACATAGTGATGCAAGTCACATTTTGTTAGTTGTATATGTGGATGACATTGTAATTACTGGGAGTGACTTTGCTAGAATTGCTAGGCTAAAACAGTTTTTACATGATTAGTTTCAGACAAGACTTGGGCAAGCTTAGATATTTCTTTGGAATTGGAGTCAATAGATCTAAAAAGGGTATTGACCTATTTCAGAGGAAATATGTACCAAAGCTTCTGGAAGAAACTGGCATGTTGGGTGCACGACCTATTAACACTCCTATGGAACCAAATCATAAACTCTTGAAAAAGGAAGGGTAGTTGTTTGGAGATCCAGGTATGTATCAAAGACTTGTTGGGAAATTGAATTATCTCACGATCACTAGACCGGACATCTCTTATGCAGTGAGTGTACTGAGTCAATTTTTACAAACGCACAAGGTCTCACATTGGGATGTTGTAATTCTTATTCTTCGTTATGTTAAGCGAGCTCCTGGCCTTGGATTGTTGTATCGACCAAATGGACATCTTATGGTTGAAGCCTTTTCAGATGCTGATTTGGCAGGATCTCCTTCAGATAGAAGATCTACTACTGGATATTGTACCTTTGTGGGAGGTAACTTGGTTATATGGAAGAGTAAGAAACAAGCAGTAGTAGCTCGGTCTAGTGCAGAAGCTGAATACAGGGCAATGACTCACACTACTAGTGAGCTAACATGGTTGCAACACTTCCTCCAAGAAATTGGGTTTCTAGCTCCTGTTCCTCTTTAGCTCTTTTGTGATAATTAAGCTGCAATGCATATTACCTCTAATCCTGTGTTTCATGAGAGGACTAAACACATAGAGATCAATTGTCACTTCATTCAAGATTAAGATACTAAGTGGTGATATTTTTGCACCTTTTGTGAAGTCTGCTGATCCACTTGCAGATATGTTTATTAAGTCATTGTGTTGTATTTGGTTAAAGCTTATTTGTTTCAAGTTGGGTTTATATGATATAAATGCTCCAACTTGAGGGGGAGTGTTAGAGGACATGGTTGTAATTAGTGTAACTTAGGGTATAATTGTCAATTGTATGGAGTATATATATTATGGTACATCAATGAATAAAATAAGAGATTCTCTCCATGGGTTTCTCCAGGAACTATCAATCTGCTCCATTGTGGAAGATGATCTCATCTTGCTTGTTATTGTGTCTATGGAGAGAAAGAAATGAGTGCAACTTTGAGATTGGAAAAAATAGGTGTCAGAGCTCAAAGTCTTTCGTTCTTAATACCCTTTACTTCACTAAAATGATGTTGTCTTTCTATTTTTACTTCCGTAGAATTTCTAGCTCTTTTTCCTTTTGCTTGTTAGGTTGACCTCTTATATGCTTTTTGTGTACTGAGATAACACCCTTTTTCATCGTTAGTAAAATCCTATCTTACTGTAAAAAACAATATGGATGAGCTCCAGGAGTGTTGTTGCAAGTCTAGAGAATTAATTCCAAGAGTGGCTGAGTTCTTTTTTCAATAATTGGTTACTGAATTTTGGGTGGACAGTTTCCATGTATTGCTTCACTACAGTTAGGTCCTGCATAATATCTTTGTTTTCCCATTAATGCCAGATGTTAGGTCCTGTGTATTATCTTTGTTTTCCTCTTGTAAAGGGTTTGCCTCCTTCTTGAGCCTCTAGGCATTAGTCATATATCAAAAAGCAAAAACAAATATTCAAGATTAGACTTGATTTAGCCGCATGTTTTGAATCTCCAGGTCAGCATCCTTGATATCAGATGTATTGCTATGTTCTGTATCTAAGTGGTCTTGAAGGTTTTTGTAATCGTGCTGGTCACATCCTATGGCTACTTTATTATGTGAAAAAGCAAAATCCAGAGAGTGTTTCTATGTAAAAACTGCATGTGAGGGCTAGCCTTTCAGTCCAGTAAAGTAGACATTTAATCTAATGATTAGAATTTTTGCAGCTTGTGGAGCTCCTAAAATCATGTGAGTATAGAACATTAGCTATTGGGGACGGTGGGAACGATGTGAGGATGATACAACAAGCTGATATTGGTGTTGGCATTAGTGGGAGAGAAGGACTGCAGGCAGCGATGGCAGCTGATTATAGTATTGGGAGTAAGTTAATATATACCTGTATTCATGTCTGCTTTTGACGTGCATTCATATCTGGATGAAAAAGTTGTTCTCGAGAAAGTTTTTAGGTATTTACTTGTGTTACATGTGATTTTTGTCTGTGTGTGTGTGAGTCATAGTAGAACTTTGAAAAACTTGAGTTTTTTATTTGTAGCATACAAATTTCTTTCAACACACACTCTAGGTTTATATTTCTGTAGGGAATGCAAAATGTTAGTTTCCATTATTAATTTTGCATTATGAACATCCTTGATCCTACATTTTTATCATGATTCTAAATTTTTGACGTATTAAATGGCTTTAAAATGAGTTCTCCATGGCTCTTCTTATTGTTGATGCCTGTCTGATGTTGAAAAACCACATACTTGAGCAGCATTAGAGAAAACTATTCCCTTCTTACCGTAATTGCAAAAAAGAAAAAAATCCACCCCCCAGAACTATATGTTAATTGAGCTTCGAACGTGTAAACTATTACCGAATGGTAACATTCTGACAGGCAGTGATAACACATCACTGTTCCAAATCAAGCAACTTAGTATCAGTTTGCAAGAGGTCAAGAATTAATAACAGATTCTCAAATAATACGTTAAGCTTCTCAAAGTGGATTGTAATCAACCATGCATGCTAATCTAAGAATTTGATGAAGATCTTGTACATCAAATCTTCTCGGGCAGGCATCTTTCTTGCTTGTGTTGTGTTGTGTTGATGAATTTCATTTCATTTCCTGTCAAAACCTAAAGATACCATGAATAGAAGATCCATTGAGCCAAAATATTTCATATTCTTGCCCAAATAATGCAGCACCTTTTGCACAATGTATTCTTGTTATCACTGAGATATTTTATCACCTTCAAATGTGATTCTTTTGTATTGGAAGTAAATCTTGCAAGCTTATTGGTGATTGGCTGCATGGACCCTTTTATGCCATTTGGCTCATCTATAGCCATTTCTCTAGCTACCAAATCGTTGTTGGGAATTTATGAAGGATGAATTTGGAATTACACTAGGAAAATGTTGTAAGTATGTTGGCTTAACTTCTTTGACCGCAGTTGGTCATTTTAAGTTGAATAACCTTCTTTTTATGTAATGTACACGTTGATTGATGTTAGATCTTTTGTAATCATATTACAATTATTTTGAAATGGTTTTATTGTCAACTTATATTAACGTAGATAGTTTGTGTATAATTTTCTATCCTATATGGGAGTTTCATAAATTGAAACATAAAACTGCTTCTCTTGGTTTGTCAGAGTTCAGGTTTCTGAAAAGGTTGATACTAGTACATGGACGGTACTCATATAATCGTACAGCGTTTCTGTCCCAGTATTCCTTTTATAAATCCCTACTACTATGTTTCATCCAAATCTTGTAAGTTTCCACATGCATTGGACCTTCTTTTATAAATTTTCATTTTTTTTTTCCTGATGCACTGACGTTTGTGAAACTTTCAGTTTCTCTTTTATCTCAGGTGTCTCTGGAACCAGTCTTTTCAATTCTGTCAGCTTGATGGCTTATAATGTTTTCTACACTAGTATTCCTGTTCTAGTCAGTGTCCTCGACAAAGATCTTAGTGAGGAAACTGTGATGCAGCATCCACAAATTTTATTTTACTGCCAAGCGGGGAGGTTTGGCTTCATGGAGCTATACTTATTTATTTTTGTCCCGTGTTTTGTATTTTTAACTGTTCTATTGGATAGAATTTGAACTTTGGGCAGATGGCAATTATGCTTCCTGTTGGTCAATAGTCATCGAACTCACTCAGCACCGTTTTCTTAACAGGCTTCTAAATCCTAGCACATTTGCTGGATGGTTTGGGCGATCTCTCTTCCATGTGAGTTGTGTTTGGTAGCTTAGTCTTTCTTTCTTTTTTTCCTTTTACTGTTGTTGTTGAACCCCTGGTTTTTCAGTTTACTTTTGAGTATATTTTCTTTCCCTTTTGGTGTTTGTCTTGTTAATTTCTTGTCTGCTAAAGTTGGGCCCCACTGGTTTCTTTGCTCAATATAATGATGCTTGGAAATTAGAACCAAATTCTCCCTCCTTCTCCTGTTTTTTGGTGCTTCTCTTGTATACCTCATGTATACAAAGAATTTGCACAGCCTCTTGGCATTATTATTTATACAT
Organism: Pterocarya stenoptera; assembly: GCA_003123785.1. Classification (NCBI taxonomy): domain Eukaryota; kingdom Viridiplantae; phylum Streptophyta; class Magnoliopsida; order Fagales; family Juglandaceae; genus Pterocarya; species Pterocarya stenoptera. Next base: position 41,206 of record QEOT01005882.1, read on the forward strand.
TCATTGCTCATCTAAAAAATATAGTTCAGATCATTTCATTTCATCATGACTGTAAGATATTTATTCCTATTATCAAACCTGACTTGATAATACCTGTTACTTTTACCTCTTCATGCTGGCTATGATTTTTTTTTTTTTAAATGTGCTATGTCCTGCAGGCAATTGTTGTGTTTGTAATCAGCATAAATGCATATGCCTATGAAAAAAGCGAAATGGAAGAGGTTTCAATGGTGGCACTCTCTGGATGTATTTGGTTGCAGGCCTTTGTTGTGACACTGGAAACCAAGTAAGCTTCAATCTCATTGGTCTTGGTTGCAAATGCCAATGTCAATTTAGTCCTCTGAACTAAAAAAATGGCCTTATCTATTGGCATTAGTAGTCTTTTTTGAGAAATTGTTCTGGTGTAAAACGGTTTCTAGAATTTTTTTTTCTATTATTATTTATTTATTTTTGGCATAATCCAGCTTTTGGTGCCACTGAAATCTGCTAGTTAATGGAAATGCTTTCGTGGCCAATGGAAAATTATCATTGTCTCTCTTCTCTCTCTTAGGTCTTTCTAGCCCTCCGCCCCCCTTCATCTCTCTCCTCTCTCAAAATCGTCTGTACCTTCTCTAAACCACCACCACCTCCCCTCTCTTCCCCATCCTCCATACACAAATGGGCTGCTGCAGCCACTCCAACCCACCTTTTCCATCAATCCCCAACCTTACTGCCAGCCAATATCACAAGGAAACAGCTCAACTCAATTGCTTCTAACCAAATGCCGTTACACATCCTACTCACAAAAGCCTTTTATTGTCGATTCAGACTTGCCCAGGATAGATCGGTTCTATTTGACCTCAATCAAACCTGCATTATTTTAAAATCAACTCTTGCAGAATCCGGCAAGTCTCTTCAAAACTTTCTTGTTCTCTTGTCTGGTCTCCTAGACCAATACTTCCCTCATTTCTCTCCCATCCCCTCCACTGCCACTTGCCCCGTCTTTTGATGTTTTTTTCAATGTTTTTATTATGTATTTACAAAAATTAGAAAACCATTTTAGGTTGATTCTCAATGTTCTGACCAAACAATGGAACAGAAAGCTGTGATGGCGTTTCCTCAATCACAGAAAAATGGCCACTCTTTTATACTGAAACGATTAGTATTGCTCATTATACTATGCCCCAGAAGCTTTGCTGAAAAATGTTGATTATTAGTTGTCTTCTCTAAGTGCCTGAACTCCTTTTTGGTGCATGCAGCTCTTTTACAATACTGCAACACATTGCCATATGGGGGAATTTGGCCGCCTTTTATATTTTCAACTTTATCTTGAGTGCCCTTCCATCATCAGGGATGCATACCATCATGTTTCGGTTGTGTGGACAACCATCTTATTGGACAACTGTGTTCGTAAGTTTCTTTTCAAGTTTATGTTTGTTTCATTTGCCTTTTTTTGTTGGGGATCTGGGAGGGGGGAGTGAGTTGAAGTTGGGTGAAAGTGGTCTCTCCAGGAAGTAACTACATCTTGCCTGTACTCATGGTACAAGGACAACCCCTGGATTTTTGTTTGTTTTTCTTTTCTTTTCTTATCAGAAATAAGGTTTATATTGTAGCGGTTTTTGTTTTGGGCAAATGATGACTGCATCTTTTACTATGATTTGGCTACCCCTTGTGTGGTCTCCTAAGAGATGAACCATCCATTCGCTCTCTTGTTTGACTAGCAAGGCATTGTGTTTTTCAAACCTGAACATATGCTCTTTAGATTCATTGATTTACCACCCATGTTAATCAAAGGACTAGATAGCTTTCAATAACAATTTCAGACAAAAATAAAAGGAAAAAAGAACACAGGCACACAGGCCAGGCCACCCTCTCTGCGATAATGCAGTGACACAGGGTTGGTAACCTGAAAAGCCAGCCTAAGAGAGGCACATCGCAGGAGAGGTGCCTAGACAGATTTTAGTACTGCAAATTTCTATGCTGATGATGCTTCAATTGTATTGCAGCTCATGGTGGCAGCTGGGATGGGTCCAATACTGGTTCTCAAGTACTTCCGATATACATACAGACCAAGTAAAATCAATATACTTCAGCAGGTCGAACGTATGGGTGGGCCTATTTTGTCTATCGCGAGCATTGAACCACAACCAAGATCTTTAGAGAAAGATGTTTCTTCTTTGTCTATAACTCAACCCAAGAATAGGAATCCAGTTTATGAACCTCTTCTATCTGATTCACCAAATACTAGGTCTCTTGGATCAGGAAAACCGTTCGATTTCTTTCAGTCGCAGTCCAGATTGTCTCCAAGCTACTCAAGCAATTGTAAAGACAACTGAATTAGACAAGTGATCAAGCAGCTTGAACCAAATGGTTTGTAGGTGCCAGACTTTGTAGCTCATTTTTTGTCATAAACGAGCTGCATCTGTAGCTCGTGTAGGTGACTAGAAATCCTTATTAATCCAACTTGCAGAAAGAACTGTACATAGATAATGTTGAATTTTCTGGTATAAAGTTTTGGATACAGTTTCTGCCTTGTGTAATTTGAAGAGAGAATAAATCAGAAGAGTCTGGTAAGAAGAATTAAGCATGCTGAGTGTATTTTTGGTGCTGAGATTGGCTGCATGAGAAATGTTCTAACTCCTAACGTGCTAGATTTATCATATAAACTAGTTTGGATTAGTGACAAGTTCATGCATCTTTTCTTGGCATTCTTGAATTCTTACTATGAAAAAAAAAATGATTAGGATTGAAATGGGAATGTATTATATAGTCTCAGTAATCTTTTGGAGCTTAGTGAGAATGAAACCACCATTTTTCTTATGGAAGCTTCTGTTGGCTCTACCAGATCTGCATAAGATGGCTGACATCACTGCCACATTAGTGCCCTACTGTGTTCTCTTCTATTATTTTCCTTGTAAAGTGCAGCCTACAGTGATCTGACACACACATGATCTTTTACAACTGTTTTCCCAACCAAATTTTTAAGGATACTCCATCTACTTCATGAAACCAGGATCTTCTCCAAGATCTGGTCATTATTGGTTGTACCTTTTGTTTTTAACTCAAATAGTTTTGGCCGTAAAGCTCAGTCAAAGCTTAAAAAAAAAATTCACTGTATTGTTGGTTGCCCTTTCAAAGATAGAATTATGATCGACCAGAACCTGGGAGGACATTTTTTGCGCTGAGTTTCAAAAATCTCTTCTCGCCTATGCGCATGATATTAGTGCATTTATCTTTGCAGATACTTCATACCCACTGTACTTCCCTTTTCTCCAAAAAATGCAGGGGATATGATGGAAACACAAACAATGTTTGCAAGATATATTTATACATTCATTTCACACAGTTGAACTTTGGCACATCCACTCCAAGAAGAATAAAGCTTCTATGCCGCTTTATTTTATCCTTCATTTTGACTGTCCATATATTTATATTTTTTAATTTTTTTTCTTTTACTTACTGATTAAAAAAGTGACTATTAGTGTATTGATTTTTTTTTTTTAGAAATATTTAAATATGTTAAAAAATGTAAAGAAAAATAACAAAAATAAAATTTGTACTTATGGCTCAACGGTCAAAACTGGGCTGCACAATAGCACTACCTCTCTAAGAAATATGTTCTGCTATTTGCAAGTCAATGCATAGTGCTTATTAATTATCAGATCTATTATAGTTATAAAAAAAAATAGAATATATATATTTTTATATATTTTTGATAAAATTGATGTGAGGAGCTTCCTCATTAATAATGTGTTTTGTCTGTCATCAAGTGATTTATAAATAGTTTTTTTCCCTTAGGAATATGTATCAACTAAGCTAATAGCAGCAGCAACAACAGGTAAAAAAAAAGGGATTTCCATTGGATTTAACTAGCAAACAATGGAAGAAAAATTCATAACACAATCTACACAATGCATGTGTAGATCCTACTCATGGGTAAACCCTAAATAATGGTACTCTTTGCGTCTTCAAATAATAACATACTCTTTCATTTTCAAAATATTGGAAATATCTGGAAATTTTCACAAACAAATAAGATTCATACTACTTAAATTTCTCAAATTAGTACTTTCAAATCTTTTCTTTTTTCAAAAAACAAACAAGACTCCAATCCAAAACCCAATCACCTTTATAGTGTAGACATTTGAAGAAGGGTTTAGATCCCTATTTTTTTTTTCCTCTCTCTCTCTCTTTACTGATAATTTGGAATGGAAGGAACAACAGCTCAATTACAAAGAATCAACTATACCCCAAGGGTGAAGGGAGTCATGCCCTACAAAGTATGGGACTCTTGTCCCATGAACGGACAATGCATTCAATGGTTCCAATAAATGAAAAGGAAAAATGAGACCCACAAAGGTGAAGGGCAGGTAGGGGACCCCAAAGCCTGTCAGTCATGGGTCATTTTAGCATGGGTTGCTCCCCCGTCCCCACGCCATTTTGTTGTGAAACAGTTGCAATCAGCACCAGTACCTAACCCAACACTGCACCTGCCCATATGTACAGAGAGCCCCTAACATGCAGAAAGTTTATTCCAAGAGCACATACATCCTTATCATGGGGTCGTTTCCCCCACCACCCTAGCTGTCTTGAGATAAGTTCCCCTCCTAGGAAACCAATAATATTATGCCTTCATCATCATTAGACTACTGCTACAGCTAAACTACCCCCGCCGCTACTGTTTCCGATTCAACTCTCTTCCACATCTATATCTAAATATATATATATAGATGATTATGTAAAGAGATTATATAAAAATAAATACATAAACTGATTTATCTTAATGGACTTATTAGATTTATTTTATAATAAAAATAATTTTACAATCTGACATATCACATTAAACTACGTAAGTTTATGAATTTATTTTTATATAATCTACTATAATATTTCCCAGCTATGATCATCATCATCCTCTAAGCACATCCTTAATTATAGGTCAATGTTTGACATATACAAGGGTTTGTAGAATATTGTTGATCTATTGATAAAAGCAACGTTTTGGGTAGAATAATATATATAAGATCTCAAATGTACTTTCATCGAAGGTAGGCAGGCATTCACAACAGTGTACGTACGCACAATATAAGTGAAAAGGCGTTTGAAAGTAATTAAGCTATTTAAAAAAGAGGAATGCTATACATCAATTATTATTTATTTTCATATTCTATACCTATAGTTTTTTTATAGGATTTGAAATTATTTTTTTAAAAGGTGTAAAAGTGTTTTTCATAGAGTGTGAGGTACAGATTGATAAATAGTGACTGATGAAAATAATTTTTCTTTAAAAAATTGGATTGAAAACTTTTACTTTGTATCTTACCCTATTAAAATTGACCCATTACCCCTTCAAGCGAAATTTGAGTACTGTCAAGATTTATTTTACTTATTTCTAGTCATAATCTTAACATTCAAAATTGGTTGAGGATGCAAAGCTTAAGTTTTTAATAGTTGGAGCCAAAAGGATGTATTGAGCCAATTTAAATATTGTATTCTTTTCAAGAAAAAATATAAATACAATTATGGTTATAAGCTGTGTACAAGTGTGCTCATATATATATATATGAGTAATGTTATACATCATACTCTCGTCTTATTTTCATCCTACTATGTAAGATGTGACAAATTTATCATTATTGGATGATAAAAAATCAACCAATAAATGATCATATAATAATATTGATAAATGTGTTACGTCTTACATAGTGAAATGAAAATATAATGATAGTGTGATATATATAATTTTCTTATATATATACATATAAATGTGTGCGCGTGCACGTGTAGATTATATCATTATACTTATAGTATGCATTCTGTTGTTTATAATTAAAATATGTATATATTAGAAATCCAAAGCCATTGCATATATACCCATAGTATATTTGAGTAGCACACGAAATAGTATATTTTTGGTTCATGAAATATTTATTTATTTTAAAATTGGAAACTGATTGAATGGACTAAGGGGAGGAAATAAGTTTAAAAAAGAGATTTTCTCAACTTGTTTTGAAGGGGATACTTGAGTTTGGACAATAGAGATATATGTTCATTTTTATTTTTTCAAATTTAATTTTCGTTCGGAGAAAGGCATGGCGGCCCCCCCGGCCCTTAGTCTCCATTCAACATCTTACATTTGATGTTGAAATCTCAAACAATCGGCATTAGTACTTTATCCTATCCCCCAGGCATTTAATGATATGATGACATCACGTGATAATGTCCCAATGTGGTTTCTATATTAGTCGGTCTCAAACTCTCAAAGAATTGTGTACTTGGTCGTAGAAATCAATTCAATCCCATCTTAAATTAATCATTAATAGGATTTATTATTTTTTCAACTTCTTATAAAAAAAAATATTAAATCAATTTCAGCATACTTCATTCATTTTAACACGTCTTAATGAGATCTATAAAATACTACTATTCACAAATCAATTCAAATATTCTAAAATTACCTCAGCATCCAAATTCTTATTCTTTCCCATTATTCTCCATCCATCCTCATTTTTTATATTTTTTCTTTGAGTAAAAGTGTTACATTCTTCTTTTTTTTTTTAATCAAGCAAGTTTTAATTCAGATAAGAAAAAAATAATATATATCGAGGGGGTGGGGTTCTCTAACAAACTCACCAGTATAATAACCACAATGCAAATGTGGAAGAAAAAAATAAGGAAAAAATGAGTTTTGAGACCAATTTTTTGGTCCTCACATACCCTACAAAGTGGATGCCGTTTTAAAAAGTATGTGGAATTAGTGTTGAAGGTGGTACTTGAAGCTGTGGCTTTACTGCAGTTTGTTGTTTTAGGATATTTTGTAGAGAGATCTGTATTCTCTTTTTCAAGATCATCGGTAGTAGAAAGCACTGTATCAGATGAACTGATTTGTGGTAAAGCATTTATCTTCCCGCACACCTGTGGTGGCGTGTGGAGACCATAAGCCAATGGTTGGGAGGTAAGGTGGGACAGATCTGAAAGATCTTGGGGTGAGAGATCTGTTGGTACTGCGCGTGTAGCTGACGGGCTCATCGGGGCTTGTGAAGGTCGCGCAAAAGAAAACAGTGCGTGATGGTCACTCACTGGGGTTTTCGCCGCCGTTCTGTATCATCCCAGTAGATTGGTGGTTGTAGGGTTGCATGGTGGGACACATGTCGACTATTGGTTGCCGAAATGCGATAGATCTGACCAAAACTGAACCAATGGAGGAGAGAGAATAAAAACACTACCATGAAAGCCAAAGCATATACATAAAGCGGGAACGAAGAGTAGGGTGGAGCCACACCCACTTCTCTGATAAAAATACTCAAGAGATTTGAATTTTTTGAAGAGAATAAAATTTCTTTTTCTAAAATCCACGGAAGGGAGAGTTTGCCTTTCCCTATTTTATTTATAAAAAAACAGTTTTTTTTTTTTTTTTGTTAATCTTGAATTTCTTAAGCACCTTTCAATTTTTAGTTTTCCCAATATAAGCATTACATGACTTTTTGGCTTAAGATTCTAACATTGTCAGATTAAGCCCTTTGCTAAGTTATCGTTTAATTATCTAAAGACCAAGCACATGTGATCTTGGCCATTGATGAGATGTATCGCGCCAGATAAAAGGGAGTATTGAGGACTGCGATAACTATATATATAGGTTCTCTGGATTTTTTTTTTAGATTTGTTTTGGGAAAAAAGGAGTGAATAGTGAATTATCCACATGATCCTTTTCGTGTGTTCTTCTATAATTAAAAAAGAAATTTAATTATAAAAAAATTACAAAAATAATTAAAAAATAATAGGTCAAATTATTAAGCAACTAATTGCCAAGATTACAAAGTTCCTTGCGTTAATTAATTTTCGAGATTATCCTTAATTGTCTTCTTGAAGCTGTCTTCCTTACAAAATATGAAAGCAGCAGCCAAAAATTAATTTTTGTCGAAAAGAGTGGTCCTGTCTTAGCTAGCTAGCCAGCCACCTCATCCTAAATGATCCCATCATGCCCCAACCTGCATGCTTGCCATTTGGCCCTGCAAGATTTGCCGTGCCACCTAAGCCATGTAGATCCGAATTTACTTTTCTTAATTAGTTTATTTGTTTAGATTTTCAATTGAGAGAGAGAGAGAGAGAGAGAGGATCAGCATCACTCGTTACATTGATTAACTGCATCAATACATGGAAAAAAGATCGGATCTAGCTCTCTACTTACAAGAGAGCTCCAAAAGAAGATTCACTCGAAACTCGGTAGAGAAATTACAAAGAAAAATTAGAAGAAAAACTTCAAAACAATAATAACAATGACAATATTGATCATAACAATGTACACCAAATCACATATATATATAATCTTGCATGCACGGCTGCAGGTTCAATATATATATATATATTTCCAGATCCACCAAGCATCTTTTAATGGCCGTCACTCTTACCTCAATCAGTCTTCTTCGATCTACATCAGAAGTTCATTGACCCACCCAAGATCAGGATCAGAGCAAGACCAAGGATTTTCCACATTGACCTTGTTTTTGTTGCTGTCGTTGTTATTGCCGCCATCATCAACGACGCTCTTGCTCGAGCAGTTCCCGCTGAAAAAATTTTCAGACCCCCCATAAGGGCTTGGTGTTGAGGGTGAAAGAATAAACTGTGGCTGATCTTCACTGTTGAAGGAAACATCAACCCAAGGCACATTTGGGATTTTAGCAGACAAAGGCGAGGCTTCTTCACTGAAATTCATGGCCTCGAACGAGCTCATTAGCTCAGTTAGCACATCTTTGTAGCTCAGCACCCCAGGATTCAGCTGGTGCATACCACCACCGGACTCGGAGCTTACAAATCGGTCAGTGTATCGAGAAATCGGTGATAAACCATTAATGGAACGCTGTTTCACAGGGGAAAGAGGTGGAGAAAGCGGCGGAGACAAATGGGACATACCAAATAGCGTTGAAGTCGGTGAAGAGGTCGCGCAATGACAAAACAAGCAGCAATGATTCGAGCCGGAGGATTTCAGGAATTTCTTCTTGCAAGGAAGCTCTGTCGGCGAAGAGTTCTGAGAATTCAGTGGCAGAATACGAAGCTGGCGAGGCGTGTGAGCAAAGAAACACACCTTTCGCTTACAGTTCTTCCCATCTTTGCAAGCCTCGGTTCGGTACCTGGCAGGGTGCAGCCAGCACTCGAACACGCCGTGAGCGAACTCACAGCTATCACCACGGCTACATCCGCCGCGGCGGTACTCCGGGCACACCTGACCAGAGTAGTGGAACCTCCGAGGGTCACGGCGGCGGGCTTTTTCTCCAGGGTGTGCGAAAGGGCAGTCGGTCCAGTCGTGGCTACGGCTGCGCGTGCAGCGTCGGACCTTGAACTCGTACATGCGGAAGTGGTCAGAGGAGTAAGGGTCGGAGTCATCAGAGTCATCGTCGCCACCATTATAGGGCAAGAATTTCCGCAAGAGGGTGGACTCGTCCAAGGACGAGGAGAAGCGCGGGGAGTCGGAGAAATACATGATTTCGGCTTCTTGGGTCGGAATTAGGCGGCGGCCGAGGAGCTTTCTTGGTGGGATATCTATGTTCTTGATCTGTTTCTTGGAGGAGAGGAGTTGGTGGGAGGTATGGTGCTTGTGTTGCTCTGCACAAACGCTACTGCTCATCTTAGATGCAATATGCGCGCGTCTATTTATACCATGCACAATGAGAGAGAGAGAGAGAGAGACGGTGAAAAAGAATGAGGATGGTGTTGATGAGTAGGGGAACAAGCTGGGGGATGGGATATATAAATATACATATAAGATGGTACTAGAGAGAGAGAGAAGAAAAAGAAAGAAGGATGACGAGGATGGGAGAGGCGGTATGGGTTGGGAGATGCGTGGCTGCATAGTATTTGGGATCAGCATGCAAAGTTGGGGTATGTGGCATCTCGAGGGTTCATGTACATGGCACGCAAGACCAGAGTCTTCTTATGTGTATGTATGTCTGTTGACAAATCTAATCACATCAGATGGTTTGGATTTAATTGTTTTGGGTTGTGATTTTTAATTGTCAAGGATGATCAGTTAAAAGGTTAGTCCATGTCAAAGAGCTTGTACTTTCTGATCTCTATGATTAATTATACCCATTAATTAACATATTCTGCAGAAAATTGTGAAAAGGTTTTGATATTAATACGATGGAGTGAGCAATTTAACATGATCGATCTTTTGTATTTGCCATTAATTTTACTTTTGGTTTCGGATAAGACTTTTGCAGTCTCTGAACGTGAGCTGATTTGGCAGGCCGATTATCTGCATGCTTTTGTATGCTTCTCGTCAAAATATACACACACAGAGTCATCGGTTAGTAAGTTAAAAGCAGTAGTGTTGCTCTTTTCAATGTATGGCCACGAGAGAGTTTTGGAGTTATATTCCTTTATGGCGTTAAACCAAGATAACTTGGATTTTCGTTGACGATGCTGTAATTCAATATTTTTTTTTGGACTATTTGTATGAAATATTTTTGTGACATAAACTGATCGAGAGAGGTTTGGATATGGAAAACTTTTTAACTCGTCTAATCTAATTTTTTTAAATTCTCATACAAAATATAATAAATAATTTAATTTTTTTAAATTTTTAAATAATAATAATATTAAAAAATAATATTTTAATATTGATATTCAACTTTCATCTCAACTCATTATACTATCCAAACCTCTCGAAAAGTATATATTAGTTATCATGTTTCTTGTTCTCGAATATTGCCCTTAGTGCAGATTTATGACATCAAGTTCGAGCAATAGATTTTGTTATAGTTGTCGGTTTTACAAGTAGGCAGACGCATGCATGCACCAATCACATACAAGTTTAGTTGTGTTTATATGAACGGAGCATTGCTATGCATCATCCTACACACCACACACCAATGTGTTTTTTATTTATTTATTTTTTTTTTTAATTTTTTTAATTTTTTTTTATTTTACTCTTCTTGAAACATTTATATTTTTTTATTCATCATCCATATAATACATATTTAATAAGAGAAACAAATAAAAAAAAATAAAAAAAGTTATAGTGTGTGGTGTGTAGGATGATGCAAAGATTAATTCTTCCAAGAAATTTACCATAATCATATGGGTAGTGCTACAGTTACCGTTCAAACTTCCCGTGTCTTTTAAAATCGTTGTCTTGACAATCTCTCTCTCTCTCTCCCTCTCTCTCTCTTATCTAGGCGTGAAAGCACATGTCTTGCATTGTAAAATCTTATGTGCGCTATCCTTGACAGAACGTTCTTCTACCACTAAACAGTCCAAAAGCTCATCTTCTTAATCACTCTCTTACTTTTATTGTTCCTGGGTCCTGCCATCTCCTTTTCCATACACTGCGCAATTCTTGTTGTTCGAAACTCTACACAAACCCCACAAATGTGCCTCTTTTATTAGTAGACTCTGGCCTGTAGAATGTCTGAGACTTCCATTGGGGTTTACTCTCAAATGGGTTTGCTCAAGCTTTCTTGGATACTTTGTTGGGTTCTTTCTCTTTCAAGTTTCAGAGTCCTCTGTGGTAACACAGAAGTTATTGTGAAATTCTTGAAGGCTCCCCATCCATTCTCACATATCAACTCAGCCACGTTTGTCTTTGAAGTTTTCGTGCATGGGAATAGCAGTTGCACATATTGTACCGTCAGTTGTAAGGTATATTGAAGTCCTAGTATTGCTCTCTCTGAGCTACTTCTTTCTGGCTTTTGTGTTTGGGTGCGCTCACATACATGAGTTTGGTTCGGTGATTTATGATTCTCTTCTTTTCCACCGAGTAATATGTTTCATGGTTCTAAAGTAGTATAAGAAGGCGGTTGATTTTAGACATGTGCTTGTTACCATGAACTTGCTTAGGGACTCTTACAACTATCTCTCCTTCACTAGCTTTAAGTAACTATAACCCTCTCTCACGCTCTTCCAATGTAATGCGGTTGATTTTTTTAGATTTCCACGGAAGCCTATTTGAATTTCAGTTCCATCTTTGTTATTTATTATTATCATTCTTGTTATTTATTATTATTCAGATTATCCATCTTTCTAAAGGACATTTGCAACTCTACTTGCTATTTGGTCATAATATTGAAGACGAAACTCTACTTGTAGAGCAAGGGTCCTGGGTTTCTTAGAAGGTTGAAGATGAAATGGTGCGAAACCAGGATGAGTTTCTCAAAAGGTATGCAAGACAAGGATGACGAAATGGTGGGTGTTAGCACTTGAAGACGAAATGGTGGGTGTTAGCACTTGAAAACGAAATGGTGCAGGATGAGTTTGTTTATTGAAGATGAAGAAGGAAGGTTGAAGATGAAATGTGCGGCCTTAATTTTTAAACACTTACAACGTGGCATTCCACGTCAAGCGGGAAGGAAGAACGGGACAACCGAGTGGGGCTTATAGCATTTTCCTAATCATATTGGAAAACTATGAATTAATTTACCATATATAATCATATCAGATAAGATATGATCCTCTTTAGTGCATCTGGCTTTTTAAAATCATTTGATGGACCAATTCAATGCTAGGCATGCATAATTAAGCAAGTTGGGTCTAAAATGAAGAACAATAGCCAGACCTCTGTCCTCTAATAGAGTGGAGGGGACATTTAGATCCCTAGGCCAAGCCCATTCACAAGCCCAGAAAGACTTGTGAATGGCTCAAGGCTAGAAGCCCTGCAGGTAGATGACTCATAACTATACTAACAGAAGATAACCCTGGGAAATGGGGGTATAAGGCCCAAGATTGGGCATAAATATCATCCGTGAGATAACTCATACAAAATAGAAGATATCTTCTCCATTTAAATAAGGAATCACAAAGGATAAGTATAGAGAATTGGCAATTAGAGTTGATGGCCATCAGGCTGCGTTCGGCTATAAATAACTGGGCAAAGGTAACATCGTTTTTTATCTTCATCTTTTATATACTTATTCTTATACTGTTACTAACTTAAGCATCGGAACTTATACAGGGCGATCAACGTCGCCTCTTCATTGCAACAAGTGTCCCTCGTGTGATTGATAGTGTAAAACACGTCCTTAACATAGAGATTTGTACTTTTGTATTTTAGAATCCTTTTAATCGCCGTGTTTTCATTATCTATTTGATAAGCATACCAAAACATCTGACTCTCCTACACTACATTATTGAAGTTGAAGCTTAAAAAAGAACAGACTCCGAGTCAAATTTTTTATGTGAGATTCAATTGGGATTGAAGTCAAAGTCAAAATCTTGGATTAATGCGACTCTAACAATGTCGGTGCACACCCCAACTCCTGAAGTGGAATCAAATTATCACAAAACTATTACTGTTTAACTTCAATCAGGATTTTCTCTTTTATACCCTCCAATTGAATGATAAATTACAAGCATTAATACTAAACTACACATGATAAAAGTTAAAACAATGAAATTTAATTTTGAAAACAAATAGTGTGGCAGTTGGTGGTGGATTCTCAGCCATCGTCCGTTCAAATTTCGATTGTTGCGGTCGGTTTTCCGGTGCATTTCTGACTGCGATCTCCAAGGCCAAATTGATAGTGATTATTCTAACTATTTATTGAGATGAGAGACGTTATTCCAATTACGTGATGATATCAAATCAAAAGATAATAAAAGGGATTATATTTATAAAGATTATAAGTAATAGTATTATCATTTTTATTACCTTATATCCATCTCGATATGAGTCTAAGCTCATATTTACTTTGTGGGACGGTCACGTCATGAACATTTTGGTTTTTGTTTCGGTCTCCAATCTGAATCAACTACAAATTAGACACTAGACACATAATACGTACTTCGAGCCTGGTTTATGCCCAATTCTTGCAAAGCTTGAAACTATTAAATCTCAGGCCTAGCCCATGGTGAGCTGGGCTATCCAAGTACTACAAACAATTCTAGCCATTTCAGATTTGTACCAACTCCAAATAGACAAGCAAGTCTTTGTAAAAAGTAGACCTTATCTTAAACAAGTGTGAAAAAATGAAAAAATAAAAACTATTTATTTTTAGTGAGATCCACTTTTTTATTAAAGGTTTGAGCGGAACTTGTCTATTTGATACTTGTATCTAGTATTACTCTATAAAAATTCATTAAAACCCAACTATGATACAAATTATGGGGAGGTAGATCCTAGAAACACCCTTAAAACAATTTTTATGGCTACAAGAGAAAATAGGTAGTGATTCCAATTGACCAATGTCCACATTTTCATGGCCAAAAAAGCGTCACCGTAGAAAAAATAACACATCATGTGGTTGCGAGTGTGGCCCACAAGCGAGTTAATAGATTTGGATGCCCAAAATCTTCTCACAAAGCGTGTCCTTGGTGGTGATTTTGCATAGCTCTACTCCTCAATCTCCATAGAAAAATAAAGAACAAAGATGATGAAAGAACTCAATAATAAAATAAAACTTTGAAAATGAGATTAGCTGGGATGTGGGGGGCGGAAAGCCAAATATGTGTAATTAAAAAACTACTAGACCCTTGCGAAGTTGGACTGCAAGTGTACAAGCGTGACAATAGGTGATTGAATTTATTTATATTCGTCTCTAAGCATTGAACATTGTTCTTTTAATTATACTCTACTCCAAAATATCACTCATTTTGTTGATATCTCAAAAGCATCTTCTTTTCTAATACAATCTCTAAACTACTAAACTATCACTTAGTCTCAACTTAGAATGACAAAGATTAAAGTAACGTTCTATGTTTTATTGATATCTCAAACTGAGTACATGGTGATGATATATAAATTAAGCATCAACCTACTTACGAATGTTCAAAACTAAATTAAGTTTCTTGTACATCACAACCTTACATAGACCAAAACTTTAAAGACATGTAAAGAAAATATAGAAACATTTGGAAAATATCCCTCTCAAGATCATTGTCATTCATGTTGTGTCATTCACATGTTGCCTTTGATGGTTAGTATGGTTAAGTTTCTTACCTTGTTTTTTAAAAAACTTGGCTTTCCTTTTTGTACTTTTCTTTTGGCACAATATACAAAGTATACTTGTTTTTCATGGCAATGCCTTCCACTTTCCTTTTTAGTTAATGTATTTTTGGAGATTGATTATTTGATTTTTTTTAAAGATTATGATAAGATATTTAAACGTTGTAATTATCTGAAAGTTGTATGTGTACTTTTACTCATTGACGGTCTTTTTCAAATTAGAATTACCTTCCTCAAGCACATTTGAGTAAAAGGATAAATTTTGATGTTTTTCGTCGACCGTATTTTTTAACTTATTTGGGATTAAAAAATACTTCATTATATGTAAGACCCAAACACTCTAATGTTTCTATTAAAGAGTTTTTAAAGCTATTTAAGACCGTAGTGTGTTCGATTGCTAGTATTTTAAAGATGATCTTATTTCATTTTCATAGATCCGATATGAAGAGTAAATGCAAGTTTGATTTTTTTCAGAGCTAGTTTCTTTACAAATCAAAAAGCAGATATATTATCTTAATTTTTAAAAAAAGACACGACAAAAATTTATACCAAAAGAAAATACTCAAACTCACAACATTAACATTAATACAAGTGACAATAATCTCTTCCAAATAAAATGAAATGAGAAAATATACACATACAAATGTCACAAAATTATCGATTCAAAACACTATTAGACATACAGTTCCATAAATTATGTTTTTTCTATTCTCTAGTAAACTATAATTTTTGAGCCACATTGCCATACCCACAAACTCTCCAACCCGTTCTCCATGAAATTTTTTATCAATAAATAATTCTTTTATTGTTCTCGATCAAATCTTATAATTAAAACAGCATGTTTAGCTATTTGTTCACTATTAAGATTTTGTAGCCCTTCAACTTATCAAAAAAAAAAAAAGGATTTTGTAGCCCTTCATAAATATTCTGTCATATAATGGAAAAAAAATTGAAATTGTTAAAATGTCAATTAAGTTTTCTATAAAAATCTTAATTATAGCACATGGCATAAGATAAAAGCTAAGAGAGTATTTTGACTAACAAACAAAAAATATATTCCATTAATTCCAAATACATTTATATCTCTAGGGGTCAAACCAAATCTATAATACTTTCTAGACTCTGTAGGCAAGCTTGTATTTGTTTTGTTTGAAAAAAAACTTCTATTGTTATATATAACTAATCATGACAAGTAATATTTGTTATGTTAAATTCAAATCTACATTCATACAAATACTCGGCCCAAATGGATAGGCCTAGCTACTACATTAGTATTGTTATGAAAGTTAGAAGTTAGTTAGACTTACTCATTTCTATTTCATAAATTCTCTATACACGTTAAGCGAAACAATTAAAGACTGCTCCTTAACCATCTCAAGAAGTTTAGATTCATTTCGAAAATTTATTCTTATTACATCAGCAACATACACAGCAGTCTTTTTCTAGAAGAGAAAATATTAAATTTAATTTTTTGTTGCATGTATGCTCGAAAAATATTATAGAGATAAATATATATATTTCAAATATATAATCTCTTCTTCAATTTTGAATTGCATGAAAACTTAGTCTTTGAAAAGATAATAATTATCCTTTCTAATTTCATTACATTGTATCCACTCAAATACTCATTTTAAATTATAGTCGTAAGGTAGTATATGATATGCTTTGTAGCAATCAATGAGCTACCGAATAGAAAGTTCTAATAAGTCTTCTTTCAGATGCTTAACTTTCATTTCAGCAACAATAACATTGACAACTATAATTGCTCAACAACAATCTGAAAAAATGAAGCTAATAATAAAATTAAAATAATAAAATAGTTAAGATTTTGAGTTCACTGTTTGCCAAAACATGCAATAACTCCAAACAAAATGAATATTATATAATCAACCAACTCGTGAGCCAGCTTGTAAAAAATACTACTACATCATATCAATACTACTATTTTAAATATCACCGTATAATTTTGAAAAAGGTATTATATCATCATATAATATTAAATTTGATATGATATTTAAAAAATAATACATCTTTTCTAAATTACACATGGCATTGTGCTTTTGAAAATTTAATTCATTAGTATATATATGTAATATATATATATATATGCATGCAAGCTGGATCACAAGTTGGTCGTTTGTTCACTTCATCTTAACTATTCATTCATTTTGTTTGAAATTATTAATGTATGTTTTGACAAATAGTAAACATATTATCTAAACTCTTTTATTATTTTTATTTTATTTTAACTTCATCTTTTTTCAAATTTGTGTTCTGCAATTGTAGTTGTCGATGTTATTTCTACTGTAATGAAAATTAAGCATCCAAAAGAAGATCTATCAGAACTTTCTCTCCAATAGCTTATTGATTGGTGCAAAACAGATGTGACACTACCTTATGACTATTATTTAAAGAGAGCATTTGAGTAGATCCAACGCAATGGAATTAACAAGGAGAAGGATTATCCTTTTCAAAACTAACTTTCCTTGAAATACTGAAAAAGAGATTATATATTTGAAATATATATTTTTTTTCTATAATATTTTTAAGCATACATGCAACAAGAAACTAATTTCAATATTTTCTCTTCTTCTAGAAAAAGAGTGTTGTGTATATTGCTGATATAATAATGATAGACCCTCAAAACGAATCAAAACTTCTTGAGATGGTTAACAAGCAGTCTGTCGTTGGTTCAATTAATGTGCATAGAAAATTATGAAATGCAATACTTCTAACTTTCATAATAATACTATTGTAGTAGCTATGTTTGTTCATTTGGACTGAGTATTCGTATAAATGTAGATTGACATTTATATAACAAATATTACTTGTCATGATTAGTTATATCTAACAATAGAAGTTTTTCTTTCAACAAAACAAATCCAAACTCACCTAAAGAATCTAAGAAGAATTATTGATTTGGTTTGACCATTAATGATATAAATATATGTAAAATTAATAGAGGTATTCATTGTTTGTTAATCAAAATACTCTCCTAACTTTTATTTTGTGTCATGTGTTATAGTCAAAATTTTCATAGAAATTTTCATTGATATTTTAACAATTTTAATTTTTTTTCTTCTCATTATATGACAAAATACTTATGAAGGATCACAAAATCCTATTAGTGAACGAATAGCTAAACATGCTATTTTAGTTCTAGAATTTGACCGGAAATAATTATTGGTTGATAAAAAAAAATTCGT
>QEOT01005882.1:85270-121293 GCA_003123785.1 Pterocarya stenoptera
CTCTCTCTCTCTCTCTCTCTCTCTCTCTCTCTCTCTCTCTCTCTCTCTCTCTCTCTCTCTCTCAATATGTTTATTGTTTAGCATCATTAGATGCTTTTGAATGGAAAAGATACATTTAAACTTTAGCAATACATCTAGCATCATTAGACACTATTTTTCCTAATTATTTGCCTCTGATTCTGGTGGAGAATTCTTCATACCATGCGGCATTTGTTGTTCATCAATCATCATTATCTGTTAAAATTCTCAGAAAAACCTAAGAATCTATGTTTGGTTTTAAAAAATTCACTGGGTTAATGGTCGTTTGCTCTTTACATGCTCCAGCACTTGAGATAGGCTCATTAGTCATTCCATGCTTTTTCATTAGATAGGAAACAACAATGGTCAATTAGATGATTATGAAAATGGTTTTGATCATCCATGTGATTCTCATTGCACAATATTATTACAATCATTGAGTAAGTCAGCCATCAGTAGCTATTGTTATCGAGCTAGTAACTGATATCAATGGTTGTTGTCAACAAGTAGATAATCGTTATTTGATTAGGTTAGGTTGTTTGACTTGGATTAGGAAAGAAGATATCAAATAAAACTAGACCAGATCGGACCAGAAATCGGTAAAACCGGAAGTACTGGTTTAGGAGGGTAACCGGTGTGTAATCGATTTTAAAAAATGCAAAACTGGTCATACCGGTTTGGTCCAAGATTTTATTCAAAACCAGATCAGACCGGACCGGTTACACACCTAACTGCTACAGACAAAAAGAGACTATATACAAAATAAACCTACAAACTGATATACTTTCATAGAATCCGTTAGATCTATTTTATAATAAAAGTAAAGTTACAATCTGACATACTATATCAAGCCATATCAATTTGTAGTTTTATACCTTTATATAATTTTTTTGTGGCCAATCTTATCACATCAAATGGTTTGGATTGTTAATTGTTTTGGGTTGTGATTGTTAATTGTCAAGGATCAGTTAAAAGGGTTATGTCCATGTGAAAGAGCTTCTACTTTTCTAATCTCTATGATTAATTATACCATTAATTAAAATGATATTCTGCAGAAGATAAACTTATATAGTCCAGAAACTGAAAGGAGTAATTAATTAGGGATTATATATTGAAATCTGTGAAAAGGTTTTGATATTAATACGATCGAGTAAGTATAAACATACACAGAGTCATCGGTTAGTAAGTTAAAAGTAGTAGTGTTGCTCCTTTCAATGTAGGGCTACGAGAGAGTTTTGGAGTTGTATTCCTTTATGGCGTTAAACCAAGAAAACTTGGATTTTAGTTGACGATGCTGTAATTCCAAAAACAAATTCATAAAAAAAAATTTATGGATTGGCGCTTAAATTTATTTTACAATAAAAATAATTTTAAAATTTTGACGGATCACATCAAGTTTTGTCAATTTGTAAATTTATTTTTGTGAAATATTTTTGTCACTAAAACTGATGGAGATTTAGATACAAAAAGCTTTTTAACTCGTATAATCTCATTTGATTATTACAATTTTATCAAATTACCACAAAAAATATAATAAACAATTCAACTTTTTCAAATTTTAAAATAATAATAATATTATTAAAAAAATAATATTCTAATAATATTATATTCAACTTTCATCTCATCACTCCCCAAATCTCTCAAAAAGTATATATTAGTTCTCATGTTTCCCGTTCTCAAAAATTGCTCTTAGTGCATATTTATGACATCAAGTTCAAGCAATAGATTTTGTTGTAGTTGTCGGTTTTACAATCAGGCAAACGCATGCCCATTTATGTAAGTACGTAAGATTTTCTTTCAAAACATAGTGATTAAGATAAGAGCGGTGCTACTCAGCTGCTCATCCATATCGTTTGTTACTTTTGTAATTTTATTTTTTATTTTTTTAATATATTTAAAATATTTTAAAAAAAATAAAAAAATACATTAATACACTTGAAATTACTTCTTTAATCATTAAGTAAAAAAAATTGTTTTCCCAAGTGATCAAATAGAGCAATCAAAATTGGTCAGCATAGCAACTTTTTCCTTAATATAATATTTTTATGATTCCAAGAAATTTAATATTATCATATCTGAAAACCATGAATTAATTTACTATATTATATAATCATATTAGATCAGATATGATCCTCTTTAGTACATCTGGCTTTTTAAAATCATATGATGAACCAATTCAATGCTAGGCATGCATAATTAAGCAGCTGGGTCTAAAATGAAGAACAAGAGCCAAACCTCTGTCCTCTAGTAGAGGGTTGTGCTTTTGTTTTTTAGAATCCTTTTAATCGCTATGTTATCATTATCTATTTGATAGGCAAACCAAAAACTCTGACTCTCCTACACAATATTGTTGAAGTCGAAGCTTAAAAAAGAATAGAGTCTGAGTCAGATTTTTATGTGAGATTCGATCGGAGTTGGAGTCAAAGTCAGAATCTTGGATTAATGTGACTCTAACAACGTCGGTGCACACCCCAATTCCTGAAGTGGAATCAAATTATCACAAAACTATTACTTTTTAACTTCAATAAGGATTTTCTCTTTTATACCCTCCAATTGAATGATAAATTACAAGCATTAATACTAAACTACACATGATAAAAGTTTAAACAATGAAATTTAATTTTGAAAACAAATAGTGTGGCGGTTGCTGGTGGATTCTCAGCAATCGTCTGTTCAAATTTCGGTTGTTGCGGACGGTTGTCCGGTGCATTTCCGACTGCCGCCTCCAAGGCCAAATCGATAGGGATTATCTAACTATTTATTGAGATGACATACATTATTCCAATTAAGTGATGATATCAAATCAAAAGGTAGTAAAATGGATGATATTTATAAAGATTATAAATAATAATATTTTCATTTTTGTTACCTTTTATCCATCTCGACATGAATCTGGCTCATTTTTACTTTCTGGGATGGTCACGTCATGAATGTTTCAGTTTTTGATTCGGTCTCCAATCTGAATCAACTACAGATGAGATACTGGAGACACAATACGTACTTTGAGCCCGGTTTATAACCAATTCTTGCAAAGATTGAAACTATTAAATCTCAGGCCTAGCCCATGGTGAGCTGGGCTATCTAAGTACTGCAAACAAGTCTAGCCATTTCGGATTTGTACCAACTCTAAGCTTTGTTTGTTTTCTAAAAACATCTCATCTCATCTAATCATTATAACTTTTCTAAATTCCAATACAAAATAAAATAAAAAATTCAACATTTTTAAATCCCAAAACAAAAATAATATTAAAAAATATATTCTAACAATACTTCATTCAACTTTTTAACTTTAATCTCAACTCATCTCATCTCATCTTCGAAAACAAACAAGGCCTTAGATATACAAGTAAGTCTTTGTAAAAAGTAGACCTTATCTTAAACAAGTGTAAAAAAAAAAAAAAAAAAACTATTCATTTTTAGTGAGATCTACTTTTTTACAAAAAATTTGCACAGAACTTGTCTATTTGATATTTGTACCTAATATTACTCTATAAAAATTCATTAAAATCCAACTATGATACAAATTATGGGGAGGGAGATCCTAGAAACACCCTTAAAACAATTTTTATTGCTACAAGAGAAATAGGTATTGATTCCAATAAATTGACCTATGTCCACATTTTCATGGCCAAAAAAGCGTCACCGTAGAAAAAATAACACGTCATGTGGTTGCGAGTGTGGCCCACACGCGAGTCAATAGATTTGGATGCCCAAAATCTTCTCACAAAGCGTGTCCTTGGTGGTGATTTTGCATAGCTCTACTCCTCAATCTCCATAGAAAAATAAAGAACAAAGATGGTGAAAGAACTCAATAATAAAATAAAACTTTGAAAATGAGACTAGCTAGGATGTGGGAGGCGGAAAGCCAAATATGTGTAACTAAAACACTACTAGACCCTTGCGAAGTCGGACTGCAAGTGTACAAGCGTGACAATAGGTGATTGAATTTATTTATATTCGTCTCTAAGCATTGAACATTGTTCTTTTAATTATACTCTACTCCTCCAAAATATCACTCATTTTGTTGGTATCTCAAAAGCATCTTCTTTTGTAATACAATCTCTAAACTACTAAACTATCACTTGGTCTCAACTTCGAATGACAAAGATTAGAGTAACGTTCTATGTTTTATTCATATCTCAAACTGAGTACATGGTGATGATATATATATTATAGTGGGAGCATATCCGTAAATGTAGAAGATAAAATTAAAAAAAAAATGCAGCGATTTGAAGTTATCTTATCTAGTTTGTTTAAGTGGTGACTTATCATATATTTGAAGTTGAGAGATAACTTGTAATTTGCAATTATCTCATCTAGTTTAAAGATAAATCTTATATCAATACTCTCCCTCAAGGTGGGTACGTAGTGAAGATTGTTGATGCCCAACTTGCAAAGAATTGGTAAATTGGACTGTTCCAAGTGGCTTGGTGAAGATGTCCTCGATATTGTTGTTAAGAGGAAATATAGGAGTTTTTTCTTTGGCCTGCTTGGATCTTCTCCCAGACAACATGATAGCCGATTTCGATGTGCTTTGTCCATTCGAAGAAGACC
Organism: Pterocarya stenoptera; assembly: GCA_003123785.1. NCBI lineage: Eukaryota > Viridiplantae > Streptophyta > Magnoliopsida > Fagales > Juglandaceae > Pterocarya > Pterocarya stenoptera. Next base: position 89,843 of record QEOT01005882.1, read on the forward strand.
AAGTTTGCCGTGATATGCATAATTACTTTGTTGTCACAATAAAGGAGCACGAGTTGATTATAGACAATGAGGTTGGGTAGAACAGAGAGGATCCATGTAATTTCACAAACTATTGTTGCCAAAGCACAGTATTCAGCTTTAGTTGAGGAACGTGAAACCGTGACTTGTTTCTTTGACTTCCATGAAATGGGAGAATTATCCAAAAAAATGTAGTAGCTTGTAACAGAGCAGCTTTTATCCATGCAACACGCCGAATCAGAATCACAAAAGGCATGTTAGAAAAAAAAGATATCTTGGCCAGGACTATATTTAAGGTAACAAACCACATGGAAAATAGCCAGGACTATGTGTGTAAGTGAAGGCGTGTGTACACAAGAATTTAATTATGTGTAACCTTTTTTGACCAGAGACATTCTTGGTTTTTCGCTATATATAAGTGAGTTTATTGCATGCTTTCTCATGGCCTTACTCTAAGAACTTGACTAATTTCACTCACTCCTCTTTCTTTTCCTTTTTTTCTAATCAATTTCATTCACATGTCGTATTTCTGTCAAACATCAACAACACTTTTGTATTTTCTCGTGTTAAGGAGAAAAAACATCAATTTCATGTATTAATAATACATCATGACCTTAATTGCAAAATTTAAATAATAAAAAAAAAAACTTAAACCTTCAAATATAGCAGCCATCCATAGTTAAATTTAAAACAATTTTCAAAACAAAATTTTAAGTTGAATCAGGAAAAGTTGAAATATCACAAAAACCAAATAAAAACATAGTATTCTTCAATTGAGGACAACATCCTTAAACTCCGATCCATAAGAATGTCACCTCAGAATATCTTCTCAAGCTCCATCAAGTAAATGAGCTGAGAATGAAATTCAAACCAAGTAAATAGCCTGCCAATAAAACCATACAGACAACACTATATATATCCACCAATTGGTCACTAATGTAAAATTAATGACAAAAAATCTCATGAGTGACGATGATAACAGTACAATTTTTTAATGTCGAGAATCAGTTTTCAAGTGATGCATATGCCAATATCTAGACAACCACAACTCCCATCTACTTTGGCTTTTCCCTTCCCAAAATCAGCCTTCAAATTCAATCTACTCAAAATTAAGACTATTTATCCAGGCCGAATTTTTTCCCGGCACCCGGCCCGGTTATCCCGGATAATTGGGTTCTATTTACGGGTTCTGATACTTGCAAAACAATACCTGGGTACACCCGGGCCCCTGAATTTTTTTCACATTATCACTTCCACATGCTAGAATTGAATTCCAAGTCCCACACACTTCAAAGAAAATAAATAAAAAGATTGCTATCTAATTTCCTTGTGCTTTCAATTCGCAAACAGACAACAATTCCCATAGACCTTCCTTCTCTCGACTTAGGTCGTTCGTTTCCTCCACTACAAGGCCTAAAAAAGCATTTCGTCTCCCCTCTCATCGATATTACTCCCAAACATTTGGAATTCAGAAATCCAATAAATCATACGTTCAATATCATTAATTTGCAAATACGCAAAACGCACATACGCATTCACCGGCTAGCTATTTACATATAAATATTTATTTCTTCAATCGACATGTTTAGCATGACATCCCGCACCCTTGAGATCACGGTGAAGATATACCAAACAACTGAAAACCCGTCAAGAAGAATGTTTTCGTCATAATCCAAAAGGATTCGCAGCACCTCTACAGAACAGAGATGGACAAGGACGACAGGAGCTATCCTTATTGGAATGAAAAGCACAACCTTGACATCCAAATGCATGCGCGGGGTTTATAACAGTAGAGGTACAATGTAAGACCTTCGTCGCACACAAAACATTGGGGATGGCAAGGACTCTGGTGTCAGATTTTGTTGGAGGTTTTGTGCCACAGAGTTATCTGCATTTTAGGAGTTACAGATTGAGAGACAGCAATGGGGAGCGGAATGGGATTATCAATGTCTCTATAAAGCCAAAAGTCTCAGAATATGCAGCTTCATCATATTCGAGTGCCACCACCATTGGNAGTTACAACAATCACTCATATTTTTTTTTATCAATTCACTCTCATATCTTATAATTCCAAAGCAAATAAAATTTCTCATTAGAAGTATTGATTTATTATTTCGGTAATTTTTTAAAGGATAATAAAATAACAGGAACCCACAAACCAGTAGCCAAAACTAGACCTAAAAGCCAAGATTTAGCTGTGGAGACATTCATAGACCTCCCATATGCACACGAGTTCAATGCCCAACAAATTCTCTTGTTTAGATTTATGTAATGTTTCTTTCTTTGACATCAAGCCGAAGGTTCTTCTCACCTTGACTACCACAAGGGACAACAATGATCCCTAAAAAGCAATAACTGGTTGAGGAAGAACAAAATTATCATAGGAAAAGATGCTTACATAAGAAGGAAAGGGGATAAATGCCTTGAATATCATATCTCCTTAGAATCAACTATACTTCAAATCAAATCTTTTACGAGAAAAACTTTTTGGAATCTTTTTCTTGGTTTGAAATTTGAATAGTTTTGGCTTTAGGAAGTGAATGCTGTTTTTTAATCTATAATACTACTTATGCATAAAATAAAAACAGTCGAAAGTTCAAATCCAACTTTTAAATGCTTCCTGACCTAGTTTGTAGTCACAATTGATATGCTTCTATATTATACATTTATAATTTGTCTTCTAAGCCAAACCTCTAAGTAGAAGAAGAAGAAGAAGCCAGATACAGATTGGAAACTAGATTTTTAGATTTCAAAAATTCGATTTCATCCAGATTTCAGCCTAGGTTATAACCCGGGGGAAAACAGGGCCAACTTACTTTATGGAATTTTTATTGCTAATCAAACAAAGTTATATATCAAAATCAAGATTACAAAGTTCTATATCAGAATCATGATTGGAAATAGAATTGGGTTCATCTTCAATTCAACAAGTTGAGCCCTCTTATCTTAGTGCCATCTTTGCTAAGGTTTGTGCTACTTGACTCCCTTCTCTATATGTAAATGCAATGTTCCAGTCCTTTGCTTGCTTCAGAACTTGCTTGATGTCCTAAATGACTTGTCTATTCCATTCCCATGTTTCTTCAGGCTTTTGTACTGCATTGATGATCACTTCAACATCACCATCTAGAGTAACTCTTTGAAAGCCTAACTCTTGACACAACTTCACTGCCCTCCTCATTGCTAAATTCTCTGCCAGACTCGGACATAGTTTCATTTCCTCTGTTCATGTAAAGTAGCTAAAATTTCTCCATGCCCATCTTGAACTATTATTCAAATTCCCATTATTTACATCAAAATTTGCCTTGATACAGTTTACATTGAGGCTCCTCCACTTTTGTAGAGCCTTGCTGTCATGTTGCTATTGGAGCTTTCATCTAATACCTGTTGAGCTTGTTTAAAATCATCCAGGTTTGCAATAGCTATGTTCATAACCATTTTAGGCCCCCATAAACTTATATTAAAAAATAAACCTATTCCTTCTATTCCATCTGCTATACATGATTGATTCTATTTTTTCCAATTAATCATTCTTGAACACCTGAGTCATCTTTTCCCACATTCTTGTAAAATCATCTTCATTACTCAACGACTTATGCACTAGACTTTCTTCTTCTGCCCACACATCTGAGGCTGCAGGACAACACCACTAAATATTAGTAATAGATTCTTCTTAATGCAAGCATATCTGACAGTTGGGAGAATCTATTACCTTCCTCCTATAAAGATTAGCTCTGGTTGGAAGTAAATTATTCTCAGCCGTCCATATAAAATGTTTAACTATCCAAGAAATACAAAGTTTGCACTACTTGCCCCACATAACTTCTCTATCCCTTTTACCAGAATACTCACATTCCTTTTGTCTTTTCATACTTTGTGTTACATTATAAGCACTCTTTACAAAAAATTTACCATCCTTGTTGAAGTTCCATATAAGTCTGTCTTTCATTCCCATCTTGCTTATCGGCATGCTACATCCTTATCCTTGTTAAAAACTTGATTCACCAATGCTTCCTTCCATTCTTTAGTTTCTTCATCTATTAATTCACAGACAGTGGTATCAGCACTTAGTATTTTCATAGGAGATTGAAACAATATATGTTGTTGGAATAGACAACCATTTATTGCCCCAAATATTTATCTCCTTCCATGTCCCAACTCTTTAGATAAGTCCCTCCTTCAACACATCGAATGCTAACCAGAAGCCCTTTCATATTGCTAAAAGTGAAGTGAAGTACTTCTTTTTTAATACTCTAACAACTAGTGAATTAGACTCTTGTAAAAGCCACCAGCTTTGTTTGGCAAGTTAAGTTAAACTTTTCAATATCTCCAAATCTCAACCCTCCCCAAAATGGCTCATCTAAGTGTTTATAGGCCCACAGAAACAACTTCTGGGCCCATGGCCCATTTTGGGGGGGTCGGGGGGGAGGGGGGACGAATAAGGTATTCTCCTTGGTACCCAGATGGGGTACCCGCACCCCCGTCCCAAATGCATTCATTTTTTTGTCTCACCAAAACATGGCCAACATGTTTGAAATTTTATTACACAACTTTCTAGGCATCTTGAATACACTCATTGTATAAGTGAGAATAGCTTGCTACGCTCGTTTCTTAATACTTATTTCTCAACCTTACAAAAAGTTTTTTTTCTAATTGTGAATTTTCTGTCAAATCCTCTCATTTATATATCTGAATGTGTTATATTTAGATCTCTCAACCAGTGTTGTTAAACTTAAGTATTTTTCATATCTCCCACTGGCAACCACTCCTACCTCCCTACTGATTGAATCCTTAATACTAGAACTTCTATTTGTGTTGGAAATTTAAAAAAAAACTGATGTTTTTTGTTTGTTTAGTACTTGACTAAAAGCCTACTATATATCCTAAATAATTCCTACATTTTCTCTCATTCACCCAATTGGACTTTACATAACAAAATGCAGTCATCAGCAAATAATAAATGACTAATTATAGGGCTTCCCCTTACCACTACAACTCCATGAATTCCTTTTTATCTTTCAGTTTGTTTGATCAAACTACTTAACCCTTCAACACAAGTAATAAATAAATATGGTAAAAGGAGATCTCCCTATCTCAAACCTCTTATTGGACTGAAGGATTCTCTAGGTTTGCCATTAACTAAAACTGAAAAGAAATGATCTAACACATTTCATAATTAATTGAATCCATTTCTCATCAAAACTTAGCTTCCTCATTATAGCTTCTAAAAAATTCAACTCTACTCTATTGTATGCCTTAGACATATCCAATTTCAAGCCATGGACCCCTTTTTTCCATTCTGTCTAGTTTGCATAGTATGAAGAACTTCATATGCAATCATGATATTAGCTGAAATTAACCTCCCAAAGATGAAAGCACTTTGGGTACTTGATATAATAGAATGAATAATAGTTTTTAATCTTTTTTCCACTACCTTTGAAAAATTTTATACAATGATTAGGCTTAGCGGTCTAAAGTCATTAACAGATATTGGACTTTTGGCTTTATAAATCAAACCAATGTAAGTGTAATTCAAGGAAGGAAACATATCGTCACAACTTAGGAACTCCAGGACAGCTGCACAAATATCCTCCCCCACAATACTCTAATGTTGCTGGTAGAATCCAGCACCAAATCCATCTGAACCAGGTGACTTTAGGTAACATTTGATGTGGGACTCCCTCAACTTCTGCTTTTGTGAATTCTTTAATAAGTTCTTCATTCATCTCATAAGTAACTAGCCTTCATTGATTGTAAACATTGAGTTATCTCTTCTTGGAAAGGTAAACTGGAAGTGTAAATTTCTTTAAAATGATTCTTGAAAGCCTATTCAATCTCACCCATTTTAGTCATAACTTTATTATTTTTGTCCCTTATTTGAATGATTTGATTCTTTCTTCGAGATGCACATGCATGAAAATATTTTGTGCTCTTATCTCCCAACTTATACCAATGTATCTTTGCTCTTTGTCTCCATTTACCTCTTCTTGTTCCAACAACTTGCTTAACTCCTCTTGAGCCATTTCTTATTTATTTTTGTGATTATTTCTAGTCTCTCTTCTTCTTGTAACTTCAATAATTGAGTAGTTAAAAATTTGGTATCATTATTTCTTCTCTTAGAATTCAAATTACTCCATTTTCCAAAGCAACTTGACATAAGTCCAGTCTTTCATGTACTTTAGTCAAAGATTCTTTAAACTGAATTTCCTTCCTCCATTCTTCATCTATCATTTGTCCACACTCTTGTTTAAAAGCCCAACTCATTTCATATTTAAAATTCTTCATTTTTCTCCTTTTTTTATGATTCTTGCTAAAATGGAGAAGCAAAAGTTTGTGGTCCAAGCATCTCGTTGCCAACAACTTTAACTTCTATATAAATCTCAAACTAGGTTGGGTTAGCCACCACCCTATCCAATTTTCCTTGGTGAATGTCTCATCTCAATGCATAATACTCTAAGTGTATTTATCTCCACTACACCCAAGATCAAATAAATTATTTTTCTCTATGGTCTGTCTTAGGTTATCCATCTGGGACTCGCACCTCGGCCTACCCCTTGTTTCTTTCCTTGAGCTAAAATCTCATGAAAGTCTCCAGTCACACATCACCGTGTATTTCTATTAGGTATAAAGGAGCTGAACAATTCTCACCCTTCATATGTTTTTACTAGGGTCTAGATGGCCATAAAAGCATGTGAAAAGTTAGCCATATTTTATAATTCGGTACTGTAATTCAATAATTATTTGATAATTTAATGGAAGGATTTACTTGATTGGTTGGCTGATTGAAAAAAGCTATTAATCATTTTGGCATCCACTATTATGACATTAAATGATTGATATATATATATATACTAGTAAATGGCAACGTGCACTGCACGTTTGCCCTGTGACCAATTTTATTATGTTTCAAATTTTTAAGTACTATATAAATGAACAGTGGAGACAGTCTAAAACTACAACGAAAAATCATAATAACTGATCATGATTTATTCTTAAAAAGTTAGCTTCTTTGCACGTATACAAAGAAAAAGAAAATTAAGTTGGCTTGTTTGCAAAAGTTTAATTGCAGACTATTTGTGTTTATTGCATAATGTTGGTTACCCATTTCAATATATCATGAAACCTCTGATTCTAACCAACAATACAAACTCTACTACAAACAGAATAATTGGTTCAAAGGATAATAAACTTGATGGTGGGGAAATTGAAGTGCCATGTGAATCTCCTAAAATTGAAGAATGTATTAAAGATATACCAATTCCTTAGGAACCTGATGATGGTAGTATCGAGAAATCTCAGAATATCCAAGTGGATGATGATGATACGATTGAGGAGCTAAAGTTGAGAATGGAGTTTAATTTCCTTAAAGATTTAGTAAGTTATTATAAATAATATGGTTATGGGAGAAAACATTTTTAAATTATTAGTAAGTTATTTAGTAAGTTATTATTAGTAAGTTTTTAAATTTTCATATAAAATATAATAAACATTTCAATTTTTTAAAATTTTAAAATAATAATAACAATAATAATAAATAATTTTCTAACAATATTTTATTTAACTTTTAATTTTTATCTCAACTAATCTCATCTAAATTTAATATCCAACCTTAAAAAAAAGAAAAAAAAAATCTTAACTCACCTAATCGGCAAAAGAGCAAATGCATAAGAGAATCGGATTTTATGAGAAAAATAGAAAAAAAAAAGAGTAATTGATGAACAATTGTGTACTGAACATGTGTCTAGTTACAAATATATAAAAATAAAAAATTGATAGCAAATAAGAAATGAGAAAGTGAAGAAATTTTTTTAAACAAAGTTAAAACAAATCATGGGTTTATATAACTTGAGGTAAACCTACTATAAACTTAACAGAAATGATAAATCCATATAAGTTTGTGTTTTATTTAGTTATATAACGCAAAAGTTTAATAAAGGCTGCAAGCGAAAAAATGATGTTTATTACAATTTGAAAATTAAAATTAATGTTAATGATAATTTTGTTAGGTTTCTATATAAAAAAAGATGGGGTAAATTCATTTGGTTATGAGAGAAAACATTTTTAAATTACGGATTGTACTGAAAAATTATTGAAAAAAAAAATTGTTTTAATTTTATCTTCTTTATGAGAAAATAATTTGTTAGTAATTATGAAACATTTATTCATAGATATGTAAAAAAAAAAATTCCAACATTATATAAATTATCAGAAAAGGAAAAAATTAAAAATGTATTCTAGACTATATTATTCTGCACTACAAATAATGTTAAATCATTGCGTTATTCCAAAGGCAGTTTAGTTTTTAGTTTAAGAATGTAAACCAAATCATTTTAATTTACTTTAAAAAAGTTTTGATAACCTTTTTTAATATTATTAAAATAGAAGCACTATAAGAAATAATAACAACGAAAAACATTAATTTATTTAACATTTTCGACCTTGGTTAAATAAAATAGTAATAATGATATATTATATTTTTAAATTATTAAGAAATTATAATTTATTTCCTTATGAAAATTTGTAATTATACCAAGCAACCTACTATTATTACTCTTAATAATTATGGTTGGATGTGTATGTTGTATATTTATTATTTCCAAAATAAAAATATAATGTGTTAATTTTAAAATTCAAAACTATAGTGGTAAGTATTAAATAATTTAATCATATATTTTATAAAGTCTTATCCTTTACATTTTAAAAAAAAATTAAACAAATTATAGTACATTAGAAACTGTAAATCTATCTCAAATAGTGTAATTAATTTCAGATTAATTAATAAACTATTCAATTTATCTAGAAATGAAAAAGAAATATATTTAAGTTTATTTCTTAATAAATCATTAAACAAAAATTATTACTAAAAGGGAAGAATTAGATTTATACTAAAATTTAATAGTTCAATTCGATATTTAGATAATTCAAAATTAAAGGAAATAAAATGTTGCACAACATTAAAATTTAATTTTTAAGATTTTGATTTTTTATTAAAATTTTATGAAAACTTGGTATCAATTGGGAAAAAAAAAATACTATAGTCCAATTGTAAAGCTCAACTGATTTATAATGTTACTCATTTTTCACATCTAAAACCTAAAAGCAATGTTATATCTTTCTTCCGATAAGGATAAAAAAAATCTATTTTTTTTTTATTTTTTAGACGTTTAAACATTAAAAAAATTTCACAATATCATTAAAAATATTTTTTTATAATAATGAAATGAAATGAGATGAATTGATAGTGTTTCTATAGGGGCAAAATAGGAAAAATATTATTGGACTAAACACTGTTCATGCCCGAATCGCACGGTGGCTTATATCGGCTCGCGGCGGTTAACGGCTGCAGGAGAGGGGCTGAGATTGGAAGGGGAGGGGCGACGGACGGAGGCGAAGAGAATGGACCGGACGGTGTTGGCCACGGCAGCGTGCGGCGGCGCACTGGAGGGGACGAAGAAATGGGTTGGCAGCGGCTTCGATTCGCTCGCGGCGGTTAACAGCGGCACGATAGGAGCTGAGATTTCAAGGGGAGGGACGATTGACGGAGGTGAAGAGAATTGCCGGGGTCGTGTTGGTCACGCCGGCGTCCGGCGGCGCACTGCGGGAGACGAACCGAACGGGGGAGGGGGAGTGGCAAAACGGAAATTTTGGAATAGTAGCAGGGGCAAAATGGGAAGAATACAGAGACAAAACGGGAATTGAGAAATAAAAGCAGGGGCAAAACGGGAAAAAAAAAGTTAGACGAAAACACTATTCATAACGCATTCGCGCTTTATATATTAGTAGATATATGGGAGAAAAATAATAAATAATTTTTATAATTATTTAATACTATGTCAAAAACGGATGAAAATACAATAGTTAAAATGATAATGAAGAAGACTACTCTAATGAAATTATATACACTTAATTATTCTTGTAAGAAAAAACCACTCAAATCCCTAAATCATTGAACAAGCATTGGATTCGTTTAATATCAATAATTAATTTTAAATTAGATAGTTGAGTTTTTGTTATATCTTCTATCATCACAAAACTTTTCATAGAAAAATGCTTTAGTAGTCTTTGGGATCAGCATGCAAAGTTGGGGTGGCTCAATATATTTTGTGGCCTAAGGCGACCATTAAGTACATGACGCTTTAATTTAAAAATGATAATAATATTTAAATATTAAATATTAAAATTTTATTAAAATTTTTTGAAATGCAAAACAAATATTAATATTATTTTGATTAATAATATCTATAAGTACTATAACAATTTGAAAGAGAATTTAATTTTTCTGTAAATAGAGTATTATCCCTTATCCATATATATACTTCTTTTAATACTTCATTATGAAAACAAATAAGGCCATCGATATGAAAATAAATATCATATTTTATAAAATATTCAAGAGTAATATATCATTATTTTGCTACTTCTATTCTAATTTTACTATTGTATGAAAATTTTGTACGTTTTGAGTAAGATTTTTTTTAATAAAACTTCTATATTTACTAGTTGTTTTTACCAAATTTTACCATTTAAGATTGATTTTATTTTAGACAAAAAATTTTCCATCTTTTATGCTAGCCAATATTTTTTCAATAGTTTATTTTTTAGGGTCATAATATTTTTTTTTTCTTTTGGGGGCCTAGGGGGGGGCCTAGGCAGTGGCCATAGTTGCCTACCCCTAGAGCCGACCCTGTGGCGGCTCGAGGGTTCGTGTACATGGCACGCAAGACGAGAGTCTTATGTGTATGTATGTTTGTTGCCAAATCTAATCAGATCAGGTGGTTTGGATTTTTAATTGTTTTGGATAATTGCTACTAGGGGTGTAAATTTGACTCGAAAAATCGGTCCGGACTGGACAAGTTTTACAAGTTTTGAATCGGTCCGATCTGGAACCGGTTTATAAAATGTGTAAACCGGTCGGAATCGGTCCGGTTTCAGTTTTAGAATTTTCCGGACCAGTTGATAAAAATATATATATATAAAAATATTTTATATATAAGTTTTATTAAACATTAAAATTATACAAAATATTTATAAGTTTTATATATAATGTATAATTAATAAATTATATTATTATTAATATTATTATATATAAGATAATGTTATTATAAAATAAAAGTTTAATTGATCATATATTATATAGCTATACTAACATATAGTTTATAACTAATACTAATATATAGCTATACTAATATAAAAGTTTATAACTAATATTAATAGTCTAATATAGACTATAGTTAATAGTTATACTTTTACTAAATCACTATAAGTTTATAACTAATACTAATATATAACTATACTAATAATCTAATATTAATACTATTATACTATTATATAGTCTAATATATTATTTAGTTGTACTAATATACAAGTCTATAACTATTTAACTAATACTAATAGTCTATTAATATAGACTATAGTTATACTGATACCAATAGTCTAATATAGGTATACTAATAACTAATACTAATATATAGCTATACTAATAGCTAGCCTGATATTAATACTATTATATAGTCTAATATAGACTATAGTTATATTAATATAATCATACTAAATCACTATAACTAATACTATAAGTATAGTATTAGATACAAATCACTATATGAATCAATATAACAATTTTTTTAATAGGTTAAATCACTATAACAATATATAGTTATAATAAATTAAACTCACTATAATAAATACTAATACATAGTTATTCTAATTACTATAACTATTACTAATAGTCTAATATAGACTATAGTTATACTAATACAATTATACTATATATATAATATATATAAAACAAAAAATATATATAGTATTATATGGTATTAGTATGATAGTATCACTAAATAGTATAATATATAGTTAGTATTATAATATATACTATAGAATACTATATATATTATATATATAATTAGTATATATATAGAAAATATACTATTTATATTAATATCACTATAAACGGCGCCGTTTCATCTTCCCCTCATATTTTGTTTCCCTCCCAACCCCCCCCCCCTCAAAAAACCATAGCATCCCTCTCCCTCTTCAGCTGCCCAACCCCTCCGTCGCCTCCATTGCATACTCCAGTCCCTCCGTCGGCGGTTACACAGCTTATCCCTTGCACAGTACTCTCTCCCTCCCTCCCTCCCCCCTCTCTCTCGTCTCTTGCTTTTTGTTTTTTTAATATGTTTATTGTTTAGCATCATTAGATGCTTTTAAATGGAAAAGATACTTTTAAACTTTAGCAATACATTTAGCATCATTAGACACTATTTTTCCTAATTATTTGCCTCTGATTCTGGTGGGGAATTCTTCATACCATGCGGCATTTGTTGTTCGTCAATCGTCACTATCTGTTAAAATTCTTAGAAAAACCTAAGCATCTATGCTTGGTTTTAAAAGATTCACTGGGTTAATGGGATAATGGTCGTTTGCTCTTCACATGCTCCAGCGCTTGAGATAGGCTCATTAGTCATTCCATGCTTTTTCATTAGATAGGAAACAACAATGGTCAGTTAGATGATTATGAAAATGGTTTTGATCATCCATGTGATTCTCATTGCACAATATTATTACAGTCATTGAGTAAGTCAGCCATCAATAGCTATTGTTATCAAGCCAGTAACAGATATCAATGGTTGTTGTCAACAAGTAGATAATCGTTATTTGATCAGGTTAGGTTGTTTGACTTGGATTAGGAAAGAAGATATCAAATAATATAGGAAAACCGGACCGGACCGGAGCAGAAATCGGTAAAACTAGAAGTACCGGTTTAGGAGGGTAACCGGTGCGTAATCGGTTTTGAAAAATGCAAAACCGGTCATACCGGTTCGGTTCAAGATTTTGTCCAAAACTAAACTGGACCAGACCAGTTACACCCCTAACTGCTACAGACAGAAAGAGACTATATACAAAATAAACCTACAAACTGATGTAATTTCATAGAATCCATTAGATCATTTTATAATAAAAATAACTTTACAATCTGACGTATCACATCAAGCTACATCAGTTTGTAGGTTTACTTTTGTATACTTTTTTTGTGGCCAATCTAATCACATGAGATGGTTTGGATTGTTAATTGTTTTGGGTTGTGATTGTTAATTGTCAAGGATCAGTTAAAAGGGTTAAGTCCATGTGAAAGAGCGTATACTTTTCTAATCTCTATGATTAATTATACCATTAATTAACATGATATTCTGCAGAAGATAAACTTATATAGTCCAGAAATTGAAATGAGTAATTAATTAGGGATTATATATTGAAATCTGTGAAAAAGGTTTTGATATTAATACGATCGAGTAAGTATATACATCCACAGAGTCATCGGTTAGTAAGTTTTTTTTTTTTTTTTGAAAATAGAGATCTCGTTCCATTCATTAAACGGACATACAAGATTGACTTAAACAAGCCAATTACAAACATTAATAGCTTCCCAACACACAACTGTGGCTGACATGGTCTAGTCCGGCACATCTCTTCAGACCTAAGTCTAAGAGAGTGCATATCCCTGTCCAAGACAGAGGAAACAGTAACCCACTAAACAAAACTCCATACCCGACTAAACGGGATATGGAGGGGAAATACCCCGCCAACTCCGCCTACGCGGAGGGGGGAGAAACTCCATTCCGGACCTAGTCCGAATGGGAAACAGTAAGGGATATAAATAACTAGAAATTAAAACAAGATAAAAGAAAATTACATTGTGAAAACACTGTAAAACGGAAAACCAGTGCACAAAAACAACAGGTGGAGAGAAACCGATGGTCGAGCTTTGAAGATCCAGAGACGCCTGCTCGGGAACTGCCGCGCGTTTCCGCTTCAGAGGGTTCCTTGGTGGCGCGTGAGGCCCACTCGCCGACGAGCTCCGAAAATTTCAACCCGCGCGTGCGGGCTACGCGCCGCTCCGGAGGAGGCCGCATTCGGAGGTTAAGCAGATCGGCGATAGGTAAAGCTCCTGGAGGGGCGCGTGTAGGAAGCTGATGATCGGAGAAGCTCGAACCGGCTACCCTCCCTTATTCGCCGAAATCTGAAAAAAACCAAAAAAACCCAAAATAAACCACCGGAGACGAAGGGCCGGCGGGGAGAGGGAGGAGAGGAAGAGGAAGAAGGAGCCGAAGCTCCCCTTCCCCCCAACTGGATTCGGACGAGAGGGTTTTTAGAGAGAGAGGGTCTGGGTTAGAGAGAGGGGCTCGGTTAGTAAGTTAAAAGGACTACGTGTGTAAGTGAAGGCGTGTGTACACAAGAATTTAATTATGTGTAACCTTTTTTGACCGGAGACATTCTTGATTTTTCGCTATATATAAATGAGTTTTTTGCATGCTTTCTCATGGCCTTACTCTAAGAACTTGACTAATTTCACTCACTCCTCTTTCTTTTCTTTTCTTTTTTTCTAATCAATTTCATTCACTCCCTGATTGAATATTAATATCGTATTTCTGTCAAACATCAACAACACTTTTGTCTTTTCTCATGTTATGGAGAAAAAATATCAATTTCATGTATTAATAATACATCATGACCTTAATTGCAAAATAAAATAAATAAAATAAAATAAAAATAAATTAAACCTTCAAATATAGCAGCCATCCATAGTTAAATTTAAAACAATTTTCAAAACAAAATTTTAAGTTGAATCAGGAAAAGTTGAAATATCACAAAAACCAAATAAAAACATAATATTCTTCAATTGAGGACAACATCCTTAAACTCCGATCCATAAGAATGTCACCTCAGAATATCTTCTCAAGCTCCATCAAGTAAATGAGCTGAGAATGAAATTCAAACCAAGTAAATAGCCTGCCAATAAAACCATACAGACAACACTATATATATCCACCAATTGGTCACTAATGTAAAATTAATGACAAAAAATCTCATGAGTGACGATGATAACAGTACAAGTTTTTAATGTCGAGAATCAGTTTTCAAGTGATGCATATGCCAATATCTAGACAACCACAACCCCCATCGACTTTGGCTTTTCCCCTTCCCAAAATTAGCCTTCAAATTCAATCTACTCAAAATTAAGACTATTCATCTGGGCCGAATTTTTTCCCGGCCCAGTCTGGTTATCCCGGATAACTGGGTTCCATTTACGGGTTCTGATACCTGCAAAACAATACCCGAGTACACCCGAGCCCCTGAATTTTTTTCACATTATCACTTCCACATGCTAGAATTGAATTCCAAGTCCCACACACTTCGAAGAAAATAAATAAAAAGATTGCTATCTAATTTCCTTGTGCGTTCAATTCACAAACAGATAGCAATTCCCATAGACCTTCATTCTCTCGACTTAGGTCGTTCGTTTCCTCCACTACAACGCCTAAAAAAGCATTTCGTCTCCCCTCTCATCGATATTACTCCCAAACATTTGGAATTTAGAAACCCAATAAATCGTACGTTCAATATCATTAATTTGCAAATACACAAAGCGCACGTACGCATTCACTGGCTAGCTATTTACATATAAATATTTATTTCTTCAATCGACATGTTTAGCATGACATCCCGCACCCTTGAGATCATAGTGAAGATATACCAAACAACCGAAAACCCGTCAAGAAGAATGTTTTCGTCGTAATCCGAACGAATTCGCAGCACCTCTACAGAACAGAGATGGACAGGGATGGCGGGAGCTATCCTTATTGGAATGAAAAGCACAACCTTGACATCCGAATGCATGCACGGGGTTTATAACAGTAGAGGTACAATGTAAGACCTCCGTCGCACACCAAACATTGGGGTGGCAAGGACTCCGATGTCAGATTTTGTTGGAGCTTTTGTGCCACAGAGTTATCTGCATTTTAGAGTTACAGATTGAGAGACAGCAATGGGGAGCAGAATGGGATTATCAATGTCTCTATAAAGCCAAAAGTCTCAAAATATGCAGCCTCATCATATTCGAGTGCCACCACCATTGGAGTACCTTTCGTGTTATGGAGGGGTTGTCTCTAGTGTTCTTGTTGGTGTTCCTATNTTTTTTTTTTTTTTTTTTTTTTTTTTTATTTTAAAGAAAAGGGTTGTCCTTGGCATTCCTTTTGGTGTTCCTATCATGAAACAGTACTATCAAGGCTAAACAACGTAGGCTTAATAAAAAAAAAAGAAAAAAATAAGGGGTTGTCCCTAGCGTTCATATCCTTAAATAGTACTATCAAGGCTAAACAATGTAGGCTTAAAAATAAAATTAAAAAAAAACCCGGATTTAACTCGGATTCCGGTCCGAATTTGAGATCCGGGTTCTAGTCTGAGTATACCTAGGTTCCCGAGCTGGAACCCGGATGAACAGTTCTACTCAAAATGCAGTCAACCATTTAACCCTAATTGTAGCATGTAATCCGGTGCAGCCAATATTACACAAGGCGTCTTGCCACTCACTCAACTTTACAAAATTTTACCCAGTTTAAATTTGCATACTATCACCACCTTTGAAACCTTAAGACTTAAAAAATAGTGCTCCTGCTCTAACTGTAGGGTCCAGAGTGAGAGAGGTAGAGAGGTAGAGACACAAAGTGTGTATTACATAATATTTAGGTTAGGTTTAGATAGTGAGTTGAGATAAAAGTTAAAAATTGAATAAAATATTATTTTTTAATATTATTATTGTTTTGATATTTGCAAATATTGAATTGTTTATTGTATTTTAAATAAAAATTTGTGAAAATTATAGTGTGAGATAAAATGAGATGAGATGAGTCGAGTGTTACTCAATACAAACCTAGTGACTATTGTATAGCTATTCGACTAACTTTCTCAGGCAACATTAAATACCTAGTAAATGTTGTAGGACCCACTGTGGACGATCCAAATCCTCCTTAAACTTAAAATTATCAGTTCTTTTATATTTTGCTCTTTAAACTATCCAAATTAATATATATTACACCCCTGAATGGGAAAAGTTGACAAATATATAGTACTTTTGTTTGACTCTAGCAGTTAATATCATCGTAAATAAATGGTGTTAAAATTTAGATGCTTGGATCCTAAAGGATGGTGAACAATTCAAGAGCATGAGATGAAACAAGTGAATAGTTTGTAAGGCAAGCATTGTCCTTGAGATCTAATACCGTTCGGGGATAAAAACTGTATTAGGAAAAAGGAAATAAATGAAAAGAGAAATACCGCTCAAAAATATAGAAATTAAGGTAAAAAAAAAACTCCGGATCACCAAATATTCGTGAGAGGGAAGAAAATAAATATATAGATCCCATATCCATTCAAGATGCTAAAATACTAACCATCGTAGAGATGGCCGTCCCAAATCCATTTTTGGCCATGGTTTCCTTGAACCCACTTACAAAAATAAAACAAAATAATGAAAAGTAAGAAGCAGAAATGGAATCCTAACAGCAAATACCTATGAAAAATCAAGGAAAAGCAAAGTTACAACAATCACTCATATTTTTTTTTATCAATTCACTCTCATATCTTATAATTCCAAAGCAAATAAAATTTCTCATTAGAAGTATTGATTTATTATTTCGGTAATTTTTTAAAGGATAATAAAATAACAGGAACCCACAAACCAGTAGCCAAAACTAGACCTAAAAGCCAAGATTTAGCTGTGGAGACATTCATAGACCTCCCATATGCACACGAGTTCAATGCCCAACAAATTCTCTTGTTTAGATTTATGTAATGTTTCTTTCTTTGACATCAAGCCGAAGGTTCTTCTCACCTTGACTACCACAAGGGACAACAATGATCTCTAAAAAGCAATAATTGGTTGAGGAAGAACAAAATTATCATAGGAAAAGATGCTTACATAAGAAGGAAAGGGGATAAGTGCCTTGAATATCATATCTCCTTAGAATCAACTATACTTCAAATCAAATCTTTTACGAGAACAACTTTTTGGAATCTTTTTCTTGGTTTGAAATTTGAATAGTTTTGGCTTTAGGCAGTGAATGCTGTTTTTTTAATCTATAATACTACTTATGCATAAAATAAAAACAGTCGAAAGTTCAAATCCAAATTTTAAACGCTTCCTGCCCTAGCTTGTAGTCACTATTGATACGCTTCTATATTATACATTTATAATTTGTCTTCTAAGCCAAACCTCTATGCTCTCTCTCTCTCTCTCTCTCTCTCTCTCTCTCTCTCTCTCTCTCTCTCTCTAGATAATTATGTTAGTATTTTGGACTCTCTCTCATGAGTCTCCACTTCACTTTTAAAGCCACTTCTCGCTGGAAATAAATGTTTCTTATCTTCTAGCTTAATTTATCTTCCTTTCTTATCTTGGTTTTGGGTATTCATTTTTTCTTTCTACTTCTCTCTGCAGTTTGGAGGTTGTGGCAGGACGAGTAATGCGTCTATGGAAGCCAAAACATTTGCTTTCTTCAGCAAGGGTGGTAAACCTTTTCTGCATCATTGAAAAACATACGAAACTGTCAAAGTATCTTTATCTTAATAGAGGGATTTTGAGATGGGTGGTTGATATGGTGGATGATTGTTGGAGGTATAGGCCGATATGAAAGGTTTTATAGGACAAAGGGGGAGAGCAATCGTGTCTTGCAGATTCAGTGTTGTTCTAATGCATATGGAGGATTTGTGCAATCAAAAACTCTATATACAGTCATTTTAACATACTCCTTACACACTCTACTAATGTGATTATTTGTGTCACTTTTTCTAATATAAAATAATTATTTGCTTCAATCACATCAGTGAAGTGAATTGCGCAAAAGAATGCAATTGTATGTAGCAAAAACACTTGTGCGATTGACTGAACATGGTTCCGACGTCGGGGGAATTATTGTTATACCAGAAGGAAAGGGAGTGGTTGGGCTGGCTTCATGGAAAAAATCCGACTTATGGCCATAATTCAATTCTCTATTTCCTTTAATAAAAACAAAACTGGGGAAAATTATAGAGCCGCGCAACTCTGGGTAGTGAAGTGTATGAAGACAATAGGATTTTTCTGGTCGAAGGTCTTCCTCTTCTCTTGAAGGATCATACATGTTGGCTTTGTTGACATCGACGGCAGCCTCGTCTGCTTTGATACCGGTCCGATGATGAAAGGAATAAACGACAAGCATAGCAAACCTGGTGATCTATGTTCTTGTTTGCAGGTGTACATTGAAAATGCCAACACAATTGATGGGTGTGCAACATTTTTCTGAAGAGACAGATTTTTTACATGTTAAAAAAAATGAGGTCTGGAATCTTTCTTCAATTATAGTACTTTTTGGTTCAACCACATTGTATTGAACAATGAAACTGCATGCAAATTTAATAATATTTTTCATGGCAATGAGAACATTGCTTTAGAGTATCTAGCGTAGAGTTTTGCCCTATTGAGGTCAATTATCGATTTCTAAATTGGGTTTATACCTCGCATTTATATTAGTTAATAAATGAGCTATGCATCGATCATAAACCTCACGTCTTCATATAATCTTGAATTAAACTTGCATAAGCAAGGTGCCAAGTTGTTGGACCTTAAAGTGTGGGAATCATTAAACTTCTAAGCATTTTATTAAGCATCAACCTACTTATGAATATTCAAAACTAAATTAAGTTTTTTGTACATCAACCTTACATAGACCAAAACTTTGAAGATACGGAAACAAAATATAGAAACATTTGGAAAATATCCCTCTCCAGATCATTGTCATTCATGTCATGTGTCACTCACATGTTGCCTTTGATGGTTAGTATGGTGTTAAGTTTCTTACCTTGTTTTTTAAAAAACTTGGTTTTCTTTTCTTTTGGAAATATACAAAGTAAACTTGTTTTTTATGGCAATGCCTTCCACGTTCCTTTTTAGCTAATGTATTTTTGGAGATTAATTATTTGATTTTTTTAAAGATTATGTTAATATCCTTGAATGTTGTAATTATCTAAAAGTTGTATGTGTACTTTTACTCATTGACAATCTTTTTCAAATTAGAATTACCTTCCGCAAGCACATTTGAGTAAAAGCATAAATTTTGATATTTTTTCTCAAAAATAGTTTTTAACTTATTTGAAATTAAAAAATACTTTATAATATGTAACACCCAAACACTTTAATTTTTCTATTAAAGAGCTTTTAAAGCTATTTAAGACAGTAGTGTGTTCGATTGATAGCATTTTGAAGATGATCTTCTTTCATTTTCACAGATCCGATATAAAGAGTGAATGCAAGTTTGATTATTTTCGGAGCTAGTTTCTTTGCAAATTAAAAAGCAGATATATTATTTTAATTTTGTAAAAAAGACACGAAAAAAAATTATACCAAAAGAAAATACTGAAACTTACAACAATAACATTAATTGCAAGTGACAATAATCTCTTTCAAATAAAATGAAGTGAGAAAATATGTTGACACTTACAAATATCACAAAATTATCATGCATTCAAAACACTATTAGACATGTAATTCCATAAATTATGTTCTTCTAGAATTTTTAAGCCACCTTTCCATACCACAAATTCTCCAACCCGTTCTCCATGAATTTTTTTATCAATAAATAATTCTTTCAATGTTCTCGACCAAATCTTATAATTAAAATAGCATGTTTAGCTATTTGTTCGCTATTAGAATTTTGTAACCCTTCATAAATATTCTGTTATATAATGGAAAAAAATTTGAAATTGTTAACATATCAATTTTCTATAAAAATTTTAACTACAGCACATGTCATCAGATAAAAGTTAAAAATATTTTAACTAAGAAATAAAGAATATATTCCAAATACATTTATATCTATAAGGGTCAAACTAAATCTATAATACATCCTAGACTCTATAGGCGAGCTTAGATTTGTTTAGTTTTAAAAAAAAAAAACTTTTATTGTTATATATAACTAATCATGACAAATAATATTTGTATGTAAAAATCAAATCTAATCATGACAAGTAATATGTGTTATGACAAGTAAAATTTTTTACAACAAATACTCAGCCCAAATAGATAAGCCTAGCTACTACATTAGTATTGTTATGAAAGTTAGAAGTTAGTTATACTTATTTGTATTTCATAAATTCTATATGCAAGTTAATTGAAGCAACTAAATGTAGCTCCTTAACCATCTCAAGAAGTTTGGATTGATTTTGAAAATCTATCCTTATTGTATCAGCAATACACACAATACTCTTTTTCTAGAAGAGAAAATATTAAATTTAATTTTCTGTTGCATGTATGCTCGAAAAATATTATAGAGAAAAATATATATATTTCAAATATATAATTTTTTCTTCAATTTTGAATTGAATGAAAATTAGTCTTTGAAAGGATAATACTTCTCCTTTCTAATTTCATTGATTTGGATTATCCTTTCAAAAACTAAGTTTCATTGAAATCCAAAACTAAAGAAAAGATTATATATTTGAAATATATATTTTTCTCTATAATATTTTCAAGCATACATGCAACAAGAAACTAATTTCAATATTTTCTCTTTTTCTAGAAAAAGAGTGCTGTGTATATTGCTGATATAATTAAAATAGATCCTCAAAACCAATCAGAACTTCTCAAGATGGTTAACAAACCTCTCGCTAGTTCGATTAACGTGCATAAAATTTTATAAAATACAATACCTTTTATATATATATATAGGGTAAAATACAATACTTCTCACTTTCATAATAATATTTATGTAGTAGCTACGTTTGTCCGTTTGTGATGAGTATTCATATAAAAATGTAGATTGACATTTACATAACAAATATTACTTGTCATGATTAGTTATATATAACAATAAAAATTTTTCTTCCAACAAAACAAATTCAAACTCGCCTAAAGAGTCTAGGAAGAATTATTGATTTGGTTTGACCATTAATGATATAAATGTATGTAAAATTAATAGAGGTATTCTTTGTTTGTTAATCAAAATACTCTCCTAACTTTTATTTTGTGTCGTGCTATCGTCAAAATTTTCATAGAAATTTTCGTTGATATTTTAACAATTTTAATTTTTTTTTCTTCCCAATATATGACAAAGTATCTATGAATGATCACAAAATCTTAATAGTAAACGAATAACTAAACATGTTATTTTAATTATAGGATTTGACTGAAAACAAGGAAAGAATTATTGGTTGATAAAAAAACTTCTTGGAGAACCGAATGGAGAATTGACTTGAGTATGAAAAAGGTGGCTCAAACCTCTAGTCTACCAGAGAATAAAAAAAACATAATTTATAGAACTGCATGTCCATTAGTATTTTGAATGTACGACAATTTTCTAATATTTGTAGGTATTACCTTGTATTTGTATATATTCTCCCTTCAGTTTATTTGGAAGATATTATTGCCAAACTTGCATTAATCTTATTGGTGTGAGTTTGTTCTTTTGTTATAATTTTTTTACGTGTCATCTTCACAAAATTAAAATATTATATCTGACTTTTGATTTGCAAACAAAATAGCTTTAAAAAGTAACCAAACTTGCACTTACTCCCATATTTGATCTATGGAAGTTGAAGAAAATTATCTCCAAAATACTAGCAATCGAATGGAGCTTGTTTGGAGTTGCATTAGAAGTCTTAAAAAAATACTTAAATAGCTTTAAAAGCTCTTTAATGGAAAGATTAGGTTATTTAGGTGTTACTTATTAAAGTATTTTTTAATCTCAAATAAGCTAAAAATTACATTTGAGAAAAAGTATCATTTTAATAATGCGGAAGGTAATTCTAATTTTAAAAAGACTGTTAATGAGTAAAAATAGTTACCAAATCAAATAATCGTTATTTCTACCTCACAAAGTGCTTTTTTAATTTGTTTTCAAACAAATTTAACATATTTGAGAGTGCTTTAAATGTTTGGATAGTGAATTGAAATAAGATGAGTTGACATGAAAGTTGAAAAAAATAATGTTAGAATATTATTTTTTAATATTATTATTGTTTTGAAATTTGAAAAAGTTTAATTGTTTATTATATTTTTTGTGAAAACTTGAAAAAATTATAATGACGAGATGAGATGGCATGAGATAAGATGAAACACTTCTTGTATCCAAACAGGACCTTATACAAATAGTTACCAAACTGTAAATAACTCTTTTGGAGTAAAACTCATTACTGCATATTACTTCAAGATATAAACCTGAAAGTTATATGCTATATTTACTACCGTAATCACAAACATGCACTACATATATATAATGATAAAGAAGATTGATGTATCGGAATGCATTTGTTAAGACTCTATACTATAAATATCAAATCCAAAATATTCAATACAAAACCCACTGGAACTATCTCATGTGTGCTTAAGCTACATATCTACATAATTTTATATATTATTATATTTAGGAAAAACCAATAAAAGATCATCCAATGGTGATAACTATGTCACATCTAATATAGTAGAATAAAAGTGAGATGGTGGTGTGGTTTATAGAATTTTTCTAAATATAATAATATATGAAATTATGTAAATATATAGCTTAAGCACACATGATTTAGTTCCAGTAGGTTCTGTATTGAATATTTTGGATTTGGCTAATCTCTTGGATTGTAAGAACGTGCACAATGGCTTGTGTAAAATACATTTTTCTGTAAAATTTAAGAAAGTTAATCAAAAGACCCTTTCAATGGATTTTAAATTTTAATCTTTATTTTACATTTTGCTACATTAATCCTCTAGATGTAGAGAATACTGTTCACAACTCTAAAATATTTTTAATTATTTTCTCTCCTTTGCAAATTCATTGGTAGTTATAAAAAATATTTGAAATGAATAAAAAATATTATAAAAAGAATATTTAAATAAAATAGAGAAAAAAATAGATAAGTTGATATATGACCTATTGTAAAAATCAGCATGTAAAATAAAAAAAGTTGAGTTTTTGTGATATATTTTAAAGGATATGATAAGGGAACCATTGCGAATGCTCTAAGGTTTCGTCATTACCTATGAGATATCTTGGTCTTCCTTTAGACACTCCTCACAAATCTTTGATGATTTGAAATAGTGAGATTGAGAGGAGATTGGTTAGTTGGAAAATGATATATTTAACTAAAGGGGAAAGAATTACTTTGATTAGAAGTGCGATGTCAACATATTTCCTTTCTATTCTTCCTTGGCTTGTATGGGCGGTCAATAGAATTGAGAGGATTTTTCGGAATCAAGGCACAGTAATGAGAAGGACAGAGCTTCTCTTGGTAAGTTGGAACAAGCTTTGCTCACCGGTTTCTTAAGAAGGATTGGGGGTTCGAAATTTGAGGCTTTTCAACAAAGCTCTACTTGAGAAATAGCTATGGCAGTATCACATTAACAGGAATGCATTATGGAGAAATATTATTGATGTTAAATATGGGAGGATGCGGGGGATTTGGTGTTCTAATGAAGTTAGAAGTGTGTATGGGGTGGGTTTGTAGAAGTCTATTCAAGTGGATTGGAGCCAATTTGTCAATCATTTTAAATACAAGGTGGGTGATGGGACAAAGATTAATTTCTGAAATGATATTTAGTATGGAGATACGGCTCTTAAGAATGTTTATCCTTCCCTCCTTAGAATTGTAAGAGATTAATTTCGGTCTGATTCCTTTACATTTTTAAACAACAATCTCCAAAGGAATGTAAATTTTATTAAAGATGAACATGATTGGGAAGTGAATGTCATTTTTTTTTTTTTTTTTTTTGAAGTTTAAATAATATGAATATTGTTCAGGGAAGGGAGGATAGCTTGCAGTGGATTCACATTGGAAATTCCAGATTTTCAATTAGCTCCTTTTACAAGGCGTTAACTTGTCATTTTGTCAATAAATTCCCTTCGAAGTGCATTTGGAGATCTAAGGTGCCTAGTAAAGTTGCATTATTCTGCTTGTTGGACTACGAAAATTTTATTGTTTTTATAAATAAAAATATTATATATATATCAATAGGAGTAAGTTTGATCACGAAAATTTTTCTTTTACCACGAATACTTTGATAAAGCGTGGATTATTTGTTGTGAATTGATGCTTTTGTGTAAAAAAGATGGTGAATCTGTTGACCATCTATTTCTTCATTGTGAGGTGGCTAAGACTAGTGGGATGAAATTTTTGGTAGGACAGGTATTGCTTGGGTGTTGCCTAAGCAAGTGGTGGATTTTTTAGCATGTTGGCATGGATTTAAGGGGAGTCATTGCATTGTTTTCTTATGGAAGATGATCCCATCATGTTTGGTCTAATGCTTATGGTTGGAAAGGAATGGACAGTACTTTGAAGATAGAGAGATGGGATAAAGAGTTTTTTATAGTACTTTGTGTATTTGGGATAAGGCTTTGGTATTGATTGAATGAAGATAATCTTCATGATTTGCTTTTAGCCTATTCTAGGTCCTAGCTTGTATTTAGGTATTTTTTCTTGTATACTTTCTATGTACTTGACTATTTGTCAATAAAAATCTCTTATTATTTATCAAAATTATCAAAAGAAGTAGGGCTATGCCTCTACCTCCTTTCTCTCCTTATAATCATAAGGGTGCACGCATTACTCGACTTGCATAATAGGAAAAAAAAAAAAAAACATGTATCATCATCATTATCGCTATTGAAAGAGTCCCACATCTGATACCACATAAGAAGCCTGTGAAAAATTCTTTAGACTTCCCCTCCAAGAGATCCTAGGGTTACCATCCACGTAAACTTCATATAATCATCTTCTTAGCACGACAATTTTAACAAAATTGCAATAAAGAAAATACATAGCGATTCAACATTTCAAAAAAAAAAAAAAAAAACGAACCGCAAGATGCGCATATTCTTCGTACACGATGTACAATATAGTCATTGCAGTCATTGAGGTTGCGTACATGTAGACACGAAACTAGGCATCGCTCGTTACGAAATCACATACGTAATTGTTACCTATGGTGTGACAAAAGAAGTCAGAGTGTGCGGATGGTTTGTAAGGGAGACCATGGTACACACCATAATAAAATGAATATTTTCTATCTATAAAATGCAATTTTGGTGTGAATGGATTATCTATAAATTTTCTCGTAAAAGAAAGGGAAAAAGTAAATTTTGAAAAATCATTTTATGCTTGTCGTGTGTGTGTGTTTGTCTTTTTCAATGTTTGTATTTCTTGGTTGTTGATATGTAGATTTACTTGCTGAGATTCCGAAATCGCATTGTAGTGTCCCACCTGAGGTTACGCTCTACAAAACTGTAGACTTTGATGTAGAAGACAGGTGCAAACTTCAAGAATCAGCTCCGCCTTAAGTGTGAATACCTGAGTACCTTTCCCTTGTATGTAGCGTTGATTGGTATTTTTCTTTTAGTTGGTTTGATGACTGTATTATTTTATGTTGGTGTTTGGGAGTCTTGGTGACTTATGGTTTATTTTTGTTAGGTGATGTAATTTTTATTTATTTTAATTTCTGGTACTGTAGCATTTCAGGTTGCACTTTTTATTTTTACTGCTACTTTTATAACTGCACACTTTTATACATTGCTTACTTACACAAACTTGCTTTCACAATAAGCTTGGGGTGTGTGACTTGGGCAGTCAGCAGCTCACGAGGTGTCACTCAGTTTTACATGCTCCCGAGTGACCAAAAGAGCTCCACCAAGATAATATCTTATTTCAACTTGAGATTGTGATACGCACGCACCCACAAAATCTTAATTTTTGTTATAACACCAAAATTACAATTTTTTCAATATCACAGCACAATCGAGAAACAAAGCACATTTAATATAATAATAGCAAGTAAATGACATTAAGAATGTAAATGACATTAGGAAATGCATATGCATGAGTGACAATTATTAGATGGCACGGCATAATACAGTAAAAATAACACACAGAACAACACATTCATTACATTTCACAATTTCACTGTTTTCCACAAATATACTCGATTCCCAACGCTCCACCAAGCCCTAGTCCGACATTCATCATCAACCACAACATTATTATATCCCAACGCTCCACACGCCTCCGGCTACTTTCATTCACATCCACACTGCATCCATAATTTAGTGACGGTTTTCCACATTAATAATTCAAGAGTGGGAATTTACTTACAACGCGAAAGGGCAAAATTCTGGAGGATCGAGCGCGCTGACTAATGCATCCCGCTAGTAAGTGCGTGCGTCTGTCGTGTTGTGGCGGCTTAGGGGCGGAGAACGGCGGCGGCAGTGGCGGAGCACAGTGGCAAGGACGGATCTGGGTGAAATAAAGGGCCTGCGACTGGGAAAATTCTAATGGGTGGCAGATCAGTCGCGATACATGCCGAGAAAGTAATGCAGCGGATGAAAGTGGATGGCGGTGGGAGGTTTCGCAGCGCAGGGTGGCGGCGGAGCGGAACCCCAAAAATGGGATCTACACTGGGGTTGGGTGAATCTGGGAGGAGAACGGGCCGAACAAAGAGGCGAATGTGAGGGGGTGGTCTGATGACCACGAGGGAGCTGCCAACTGCGGCGGGCGTCGGCGTCGGCGTCGCACGGCGGAGACCTAGGTAGAATTTCTAAACCCTCGGGTAGAAGCAACACAGAAAGACGATGCGGTGGTTGATGGCGGCGACGTCTAGACTGAGGGAAGAGAGGATGCGAGACAGAGGGAGAGTGAGAGAGACAGACCTACGGTAAGAAGGGCATGACAGAGAGAGCGACATCTGCTGGGGCTTGAGGTTGTTCGGTGATGAGCAGCGGCGGCGCATCACAGCAACGAAGGTGGCAGCGGGGCGGTTGCTGGAACAACACCGCGACAGGGAACCTCGCAACAGATAGAAGGTGACAGCGAGAGAGGGACGAAGCCTTACGGGTGGCTGCCTGAGACATCGCCGATGACAGTGTTGTGGAGCGCGGCTACGGCGGAGAGGGAAGATGGCTGAGAGGTAGAGAGGTGGGGGGAGGGAACTGTGCGGCGCAGAAGAGGTGAGGGAGGAAGAGAAAAAGAAATTAGGTTTCTCCATAGCACCAACGGCACCGTTTAGTGGGAAGTCCTGGGCCATTGTTTTTTCCTTCCTCAACCGGGCTTACACACGTTCCCAGCCCTCAGCAGTACCCGGTCCTGGACAAAACCCGGTTGAAAAAATCTTCAGCCTTAAGTAAATGTTTTTACGTGCATTTAGTTAAAAAAGATAATTAATTGTTTTTAGTTTTATTTATTTTTTATATAAGATTTAGTTTTCCATTTTAATATGATTTTATTATTATAAACAATGTTCAATACATTAGTATTATGGTATTCAACATGACCTCGTAAAAAAACTTTAATAAATTATAAACTTTTATATATTAAAAAAAAACTATATTTTTCAACAATATTTTTTCTTGAGAAAATTGTAATAAAATATAGGCTTTTAAATTAAAAAAAGGATTTTCAACATTACTTTTTTCTTGAAAAAATCTAATAACATATAGGCTTTTCTAAAATTATAAAAAATAAAAATAAAATAAAAGAAGAAGAAGAAGAAGAAGAAGCCAAATACAGATTGGAAACTAGATTTTTAGATTTGATTTCATCCAGATTTCAGCCTAGGTTATAACCGGGGCAAAACAGGGCCAACTTACTTTATGGGATTTTTATTGCTAATCAAACAAAGTTATATATCAAAATCAAGATTACAAAGTTCTATATCAAAATCAAGATTGGAAATAGAATCGGGTCCATCTTCAATTCAACAAGTTGAGCCCTCTTATCTTAGTGCCATCTTTGCTAAGGTTTGTGCTACTTGACTCCCTTCTCTATATGTAAATGCAATGTTCCAGTCCTTTGCTTGCTTCAGAACTTGCTTGATGTCCTAAATGACTTGTCTATTCCATTCCCATGTTTCTTCAGGCTTTTGTACTGCATTGATGATCACTTCAGCATCACCATCTAGAGTAACTCTTTGAAAGCCTAACTCTTGACACAACTTCACTGCCTCCTCATTGCTAAATTCTCTGCCAGACTCGGACATAGTTTCATTTCCTCTGTTCATGTAAAGTAGCTAAAATTTCTCCATGCCCATCTTGAACTATCATTCAAATTCCCATTATTTACATCAAAAATTGCCTTGATATAGTTTACATGGAGGCTCCTCCACTTTTGTAGAGCTCTTGCTGTCATGTTGCTATTGGAGCTTTCGTCTAATACTTGTTGAGCTTGTTTAAAATCATCCAGGTTTGCAACAGCTGTGTTCATAACCATTTTAGGCCCAAACTTATATTAAAAAATAAACCTATTCCTTCTATTCCATCTGCTATACATGATTGATGCTATTTTTTCCAATTAATCATTCTTGAACACCTGAGTCATCTTTTCCCACATTCTTGTAAAATCATTTTCATTACTCAACCACTTATGCACTGGACTTTCTTCTTTTGCCCACACATCTGAGGCTGCAGGACAACACCGCTAAATATTAGTAATAGGTTCTTCTTAATGCAAGCATATCTAACAGTTGGGAGAATCTATTACCTTCCTCCTATAAAGATTAGCTCTGGTTGGAAGTAAATTATTCTCAGCCATCCATATAAAATGTTTAACTATCCAAGAAATACAAAGTTTCCACTACTTGCCCCACATAACTTCTCTATCCCTTTTACTAGAATACTCACATTCCTTTTGTCTTTTCATACTTTGTGTTACATTATAAGCACTCTTTACAAAAAATTTACCATCCTTGTTGAAGTTCCATATAAGTCAATCTTTCATTCCCATCTTGCTTATCGGCATGCTACATCCTTATCATTGTTAAAAACTTGATTCACCAATGCTTCCTTCCATTCTTTAGCTTCTTCATTTATTAATTCACAGACAGTGGCATCAACACTTAGTATTTTCATAGGAGATTGAAACAATATATGTTGTTGGAATAGACAACCATTTATTGCCCCAAATATTTATCTCCTTCCATGTCCCAACTCTCTAGATATGTCCCTCCTTCAACACATCGAATGCTAACCAGAAGCCCTTCCATATTGCTAAAAGTGAAGTGAAGTACTTCTTTTTTAATACTCTAACAACTAGTGAATTAGACTCTTGTAAAAGCTACCAACTTTGTTTGGCCAATAAAGTTAAGTTAAAATTTTCAATATCTCCAAATCCCAACCCTCCCCAAAATGGCCCATTTCAATGTTTCTGGGCCCACGGAAACAACTTCTGAGCCCATAGCCCATTTGGGGGAGAGCCGGGGGGGCGGGGACGAATAGGGTATCCGCCCCGATACTCGGATGGGGTACCCCACCCCCGTCCCAGACGCATTCATTTGTTTGTCTCACCAAAACTTGACCAACATGTTTGAAATTTTATTACACAACTTTCTAGGCATCTTGAATATACTCTTTGTATAAGTGAGAATAGCTTGCGACGCTCCTTTCTTAATAATTATTTCTCAACCTTACAAAAAGTTTTTTTTTCTAATTGTGAATTTTCTGTCCAATTCTCTCATTTATATACCTGAATGTGTTATATTTTGATCTCTCAACCAGTGTTGTTAAACTTAAGTATTTTTCATATCTCCCACTGGCTACCACTCCTACCTCCCTACTGATTGAATCCCTAATACTAGAACCTCGATTTGTGTTGAAAATAAAAATAAAAAAAACTGATGTTTTTTGTTTGTTTAGTACTTGACTAAAAGCCTACTATATATCCTTAATAATTCCTACATTTTCTCTCATTCACCCAATTGGACTTTACATAACAAAATGCAGACATCAACAAATAATAAATGACTAATTATAGGGGGGCCTCCCCTTGCCACTACAACTCCATGAATTCCTTTTTATCTTTCAGTCTGTTTGATCAAACTACTTAACCCTTCAACACAAGTAATAAATAAATATGGTGAAAGAGGATCTCCCTATCTCAAACCTCTTATTGGACTAAAGGATTCTCTAGGTTTTCCATTAACTAAAACTGAAAAGAAATGATCTAACACATCTCATAATTAATTGAATCCATTTCTCATCAAAACTTAGCTTCCTCATTATAGCTTCTAAAAAATTCAACTCTACTCTATTGTATGCCTTAGACATATCCAGTTTCAAAGCCATGGACCCCTTTTCTCCCTTCTGTCTAGTTTGCATAGTATGAAGAACTTCATATGCAATCATGATATTAGCTGAAATTAACCTCCCAAAGATGAAAGCACTTTGGGTACTTGATATAATAGAATGAATAATAGTTTTTAATCTTTTTTCCACTACCTTTGAAAAATTTTATACAATAATTACATAGGCTGGTCTAAAGTCATTAACAGTTATTGGACTTTTGGCTTTAAAAATCAAACCAATGTAAGTGTAATTCAAGGAAGGAAACATACCCTCACAACTTAGGAACTCCAGGACAGCTGCACAATATCCTCCCCCACAATACTCCAATGCTACTGGTAGAATCCAGCTCCAAATCCATCTGAACCAGGTGACTTTAGGTGACATTTGATGTGGGACTTCCTCAACTTCTGCTTTTGTGAATTCTTTAATAAGTTCTTCATTCATCTCATAAGTAACTAGCCTCCATTGATTGTAAACATTGAGTTATCTCTTCTTGGGAAGGTAAATTGGAAGTGTAAATTTCCTTAAAATGATTCTTGAAAGCCT
>QEOT01005882.1:121705-136757 GCA_003123785.1 Pterocarya stenoptera
CCCCCGCCTCTCGGGGGCTGGGTGCAGGGAATGGCCCACCCCACCCCACACCATGCGGCTATCACTCCTAACTGTCATTTAAGTTCCACCATCCCTTGCAGCATCACCACCACCAACAAACCCTCTAGTAATCATGGCAAGACCTTTTGTCCATCCCATGCGCACTCACCTTCGAGAGAACATCTGGTGTCCTAAACAACACACTGATGGCACAGTTCCATACCCCAAGCTCTTGCAGCCACTATAAACCTTGCTCCCATTGAGCTAACTTGCTTTACTTCTGCAGTCAAAGACCTACCTAGCTTGGCGAGACATCATGAATGACGAATTTGATGTATTTTTTCAGAATCGGACTGGGTTGCTCATCCCTCCTACTATTAGTATGAATGGCAACGAATGAATGTATTGTCTAAAATACAATGTTGATGCTTGACGGTGCCATTCTGAGCCACAAGGCCCGGTTGATGGCCAAGGGCTTCCACCAACAGCCTGGCATCAACTATAGTGAGACTTTTAGTCCCGTAGTCAAGCCCCAAACATTACGGCTTATCCTCTCTGTAGCTATAACTCGAAGGTGGTCGATTCGTCAATTTGACGTTTCAAATGCTTTTCTATATATGGTGACCTCTCTAAGTCTGTTTTCATGGCACAACCGCAAGGATTGATTCATCCTCAATATACTAACCATGTGTGCCGCCTAAACCTTAAGCAGGGGCCCAAATCTTGGTTCTCCAAACTCAATACTCGCCAGCTAGCTCTTGGTTTCTTCTCCTTAAAGGCTGACACCTCATTGTTCATCTTTTGTCAAGCTACTCTCAAACTCTATGTCTTAATATATGTTGACGATATACTTGTTGATGGTTCTCCCTCGGTTACCATTGATGCCTTACTTCATCAACTGCGTATTGATCTTCCTATCAAAGACTTGGGGCTGCTGCATTTCTTTCTAGGTGTTTAGGCACATTTTCAAGCCACTGGCTTTCCTCTCACTCAACGCAAATGCATTAAAGACCTTCTACTCAAAATCAACATGTCACAAGCCAAGACTGTGTCCACTCCTATGTCTTTGGCTAATTCTCTCAATTCTTTGACAATGACCATTTCCATGATCCCACTCTCTATTGGAACACCGTTGGAGCTCACCAGTATGTTCTCCTCACTAGAGCAGATCTTTAATTTATTGTCAATAAATTTTGCCAATATATGCAGCGTCCGACTGTCAACCATTGGTCTGCAGTCAAGCGAATTCTTCGCTATCTCAAAGCTATTGCCCATCATGGTCTCCTACTTACCCCAATTCTTCTCCTATTTTAAAAGCATACATGAATGCCGATAGGGTTGGCTTCAGATGATCATTGCTCCACTAGTGATTATCTTATATTTTGTAGACCTAATCTCATTTCATGGAGCTCTCGAAAATAGCACATTGTTGCCCAATCCAATGCTGAAGCCCAACATCGTGCCCTTGCCAATTGCACAACTAAACTCATTTGGCTCCAAGAACTTCTCAATGAACATGGGCATTTTTCCACCTCACTTGCCCACTCTGCAGTTTGATAATTTTGGAATCACTTATCTCACTCTCAATCCTGTTTTCATGTCCGTACTAAACACATGGTTATTGATTTTCATTTTGTTTGAAAAAATGTTGCCTATGGTCATCTTGGTATTAAATTTATATCCAAAAAAGATCAACCGGCTGATATTCTCACCAAGCCCCTCGTTGCAACTAAATTTGCTACTATACGGGATAAGCTCACTGTTTCTGAACCCTCATTGAGCTTGAGGGGGCATATCAGTGCTCAATCCAAATTCTACAAAGAACATGGCACGTCAACAGCCAAGAAAGACTCCACATTTTATGACAAGATATCATAGAATCAAGACAGCCGTATATCACACAGAAAATCAAAACTTCATGAAACGCCCCATTCTTTCCTTGTACAGCTTACGGCCCAACTTTGGTCTCTTTCTTTCATTGTATAGCTTACAGCTAGCCCTGGATATATCATACCAAAATGTGTACGTGTAGAATGTGTGCAAAAATAAATTATTTCCTGTTTAGCTAGCTTTTCATATAACCCAGCATCTTTCACAATATAAGCAAAAACGGAGAGGAAGAATATAAATGCCTGAAATTAATCTTCCTGAACATACATCTCAAGCGAAACCATTTGGCAAGGGAGAGTCCCCCAGCCTCCCTCAAAACACATCAGCTGAATTCTGCAACAATAACTATAGAAACTCCAATACACACCACCATCACAAATTTAGGCAGAGCTGAAATTGTAAACTACAGACTCCAAATCTTCCCACCCCAAAATATATATATATATATATATATATATGTAACACTACCGTTTTTAATAAAACCACGCTTTCATCACACAGCGTCTAATAAGAAGGCGGCACTGTAAGAGTTTTGAGCAAAGGGTGGTTCTGAAAAGAAAAAGAAACAGGAAGGAGTACATGATCACTTGTACATACAATAGTGCCATAGAAGACTGCAACAATCTCAGCAGGTAGCAAGAGAAACAGATTTATGTCTCATACACACGAGCGAGTGGTCCAGTTGGAGAAAACCATGAGTCAGCCTAGCAGAAAACCTCACCTTGGAACTTCACTACTATGCAGGATATGTCATCCTTACTTTTCCTAGAAACAGCCTCCTCTATTAAATGCTTTGCCGCTGACTGAGCATCCTTAATGTGTTTAATACAATTTACTGCATCTTCGTTTGTCATCACCTGACCAAAATATAGAGAAAAGGTGAGAAATGGAGCATGTCAAGCACATTAAACATGTACCAGAAAAAGAAGAAAACATAATCCAAGCAAAATGGCCCCAAACATATCATATTACTCCTGAATGAGGCCATCAACTTATTTTTGTTGCAAAACAAACAAAAAGTTTCATTTTCAGCTCCTAAACTGTGACCACAGTTGCAATACCACTCCTAGATTTTAATTTTGAGCAGTCAATCCCCTTAAAGGTGGCATCAACGGCAATGTTCCTCTGCATTTGAGATTTTCTCAAATTATATCTAATAATACACTTAACCTTAAATTTCATGTGCTTATCAAATTATCTCAAGGCTCCGTTTGGATACAGAAACACTCTCAACTCATCTCATCTCGTCGCTTCATTACAACTTTCCCAAATTTCCATACAAAATATAATAAACAATTCAACTTTTTCAAATCCCAAAACAATAATACTATTAAAAAATAATATTTTAAAAATATTTTATTCAACTCATCCAAAACCATCTCATCTCATCTCACTATCCAAACACAGCTTAGTTTACTTGTATTATTTCGTGATCACTTAATAAGCTGGGAAAGTTAAGGTTCATTGTGATGAAAATAGAGAAAATTTACTCTTGGGCGGACATTGTAACTACTAGCATGATTCGGGGGATATAGTGCTTGAGTTCTCAAGTCTATGAAAGGCATTGCAAATGAAACTGTAGGATGGGATGGGAACTGTAATATAACCTAGACTAAATAAAACACAATGAAGATGATAACTGGCATTAAGAGTAACTGACCTTCCATATCCCATCACTTGCTAAAATAATGGATTCTGTATCATCATCTATCATCTCAACTGCCACATTAGGTTCTGAACTAAGGTGTAACTTTAAGCTCTTATCACCAAATGCCCTTGCTACAGC
This sequence comes from Pterocarya stenoptera, assembly GCA_003123785.1. NCBI lineage: Eukaryota > Viridiplantae > Streptophyta > Magnoliopsida > Fagales > Juglandaceae > Pterocarya > Pterocarya stenoptera. Next base: position 125,382 of record QEOT01005882.1, read on the forward strand.
AAGCTGTCCATCAACACGCGGGACATCCCCTGCAAGAATATACAATATAGCACTCAATTAAAAACCAGATCCTGTAGAAAAAGGGCTATTTAAGAATCCCATCTCTATTGTCAGCCAAATAAACTATATATCGTATATACCACCTATCCTAAACATGGAAAAAAATAATTTTAAAATTTCCTTAACATATAAAGTGTCACTTGTAGGAAAATATACAGAATTCTCCATCTGGACAATCATTCAAATGTCAATGTTTTAATTTGTTAGCCAAAATTTATGGTTTGCCCTTGAAAATGAAAATTTCAGCAAAATTTCAAACAGCCAAATCCATGAAAAATAATGTGCATTTCACATGACAATTGCTGAAGCCTATAGAAAATAAAAATAAAAAATCATAAGTAACTACGTTGAAAATAACATCAGTGTTTAGGAAACTCAAAACTACTGAAAATTTTCAAATAATTTGGCAGCTGCAACTCATACAGAAACACCTAAGCGCTGGTTGTAATAGAAATGTGTAACAAAAAGGTTTGGAACTTTTCAATCGATGATTTTAATTTTGTCTGTACAAAAACACAAGCTCCTATGTGGTTATTACTTTGGAAAGCTGACTACCTGGAAGGTTTGATACAAAACCACCACGACTCTCAATCAACGTTTTCTCTTTGCTTGGCTCATGATCAACTGAGAGTTGTTTGGCTACACCATTCTTACATATAACAGCCCTAGAATCTCCAACATTTGCTACTACAAGCTTTTCACCACCGATCAGTATTGCAGTTACAGCTGTAGACCCTCCTCTTCCCAAAACTGAAGTTTTCTTCAATATATCATCATCTGTTTCATGATAAGCTCTCCTTATAGCACTCTCTGTTTCAGTCCAAAAGTCATTCTGCTTGCAAGAAAGCAAAATAAGTATATTTCAAAAAATTAGATAGAGATAATGGCCATTGAAACTAGAGCAAATCAGAACTAGACACAAGAACAAACTCAAACTTAAATCTTTTGGGGATGATATTTATTACCTGTTTTAAAATATTCTCAAACAGATGACTTTGCAAGTAGCTTGGAACATCATGACCTGAATGGCCATCAAATATTGCAAACAAACCCAACTCCTTGTCCTTAACTTGCTTGAATTCAGATACTACATAATCTTCCATGGGATGACTTGATTTTCCCTTTACCATGTGAAAGCCATGTGTGATGTGCTTTGATGTTTTGCTTTTGCCTTTTCCTGTGTCAGACGTGCCAAACCCCGCCTTTACCTAGAAAGAAGTAACCAATGAATCCATAAAAGGGGGGAAAAAGGCAAAGAGTAACTAATTACTCTAAACATAATTTTCAGAAAGTAAGCAATATGAACAATTATGTTTTCATCTCTCCTTTTAGTATTGAAGGGAAAAACTAAAATCAAACTGTGACACTTCTGCTTAATATCATAATACAAGAAACCGTTAGTAAGTCATGAGTCTAAACAAGTTTTCATAATGGATCAAAAAACATATCTTAGCACCTCACATGGTATAGTGCCTGCCATTTTGGTTTAGTTTCTTCTTTATGTTTTGGAAGTTTTGGTCAAACAACCCCTAAGCAAAAGGTTTTTAGGTTTAACACCTTGTACATCTTTTTTAGAAATAGGACCCTTTATTAATTTCACCCATTAGTGTTAACCGAAAACATGTAGTTGAATCACAGGTTGCCACATATCAACTTTATTTTTTCTTAAAAATTAAATTAATTAAAAATAAAATAAAATTTTCATAACAAAATAATCGATTATTATTTAAATAATCGAACACAAAAAACTTGAAAGGCCACCGCCACCAATGGTTGTTGCCACCCTAGACACTATTAGGTGGCCATATTCTAGCCACCATGGATGGCCGGAACCCAGCCACCACATGGATGACCTAGTTCTGGCCACCCCAGTAGTGGCCCAAACATGGCCACCGGGTGCTAGATGGGGTGGCAACTACCAAGGATGGCCCTTCCATTTTTTTTTTTTCAAATTTAAATAAAAACCAAGTATTTTTCTTGTAATTTTTTCAAGGAATTTCTTATTTAATCTTTAGGAAAATTTAAAGTTGACACATGACAGCCTATGATTTAGCCCCATGATGTTGGTTAATATTAATGGACAGAAAATTGATGAGTCGTATTTCTAAATAACCCTTTCCATAAGTGGCTATTTTATAATAAAAAAAAAATGTACAGAGTGCTAAACCTAAGTAACTAAAGAATTCTAGAACATTAGATTTTCAGTCTCCATATGCATGAAAACCTCTTGAAATTTTCTGTAAATAAACATAGAGCACAGATTCACTCGTATAACACAATGAAATCCTTAATTGCAAGAATATAAATTATATCAAAAATGAAAAATGACAAACATTATATGTAGGCATTGAGCAAGCCATCAGCAAAATGAAAACCATACTACAACACATATTTTTGCCAGCATAATGAAGATCCATCATGTTTGTACATAATGTACACGAAGTAGCAGGATCTGAGCACTTTCAGCAAATCCTCTGAAAATATATGTAGTCGGAGAAGCTTTTGAGTACCTATGTAGTACAGACCAAAGGCAACATCTCATCTGAAAGAACCTTGTTATCAGGTCCATGTGCGTTTGGATAACCATAAAAAAACCAGCTTTTCTGATCCATGTCACAGGCAGAAAACCCAAGTAAAAAGTTGAAAGGAAAAAAAACATTCTAGATTATGTTTGAACGACTTTCCTATAACTTCTTTACGTTTTTATAGTAGTTTTTCTTTAATTGAGAAAAAGGTGAAGAATCGTGAATGATATTATGATATTGTTGGTTCCATGATTTCTAAAGTTTGTCACAGTCCTCCTTTAAAACGAAACACCAAATACCAAAGACCCAATTAATTCAGAAACCGCTCAGAAATGATCCAACAATGACGTAGCTCTTTTTAAACGAAGAAAATGGTAAAAAGACAAAAGAAAACAGAACCGAAAATCCATCATGCCTTACTTCGCCATTAATGCAATTCAAAACATCATTCAGACACTGCCACAAAAACTTAAAAAGCTTCACCGTCACGACAATCACTTAAAAAAAAGGCTAATTGAGAGAAAGACAGAAACTTCAAACTAACAAGCTAAAAAGATTTAAGAACTACTACAAGAACTTGAAGACATTCAGATTCCCATTAACTAAAAAGTACCATGCATTACCTGCATAAAACCAACTCCGCAAAAAATAAAAAAATAAAAAACAGTAAAAGGGAAAAGGAAGTTCACTGACTTTAATCTTGTGGAGGAATTCTCGACCATTCATGGCAATGCCTTGTTTCGTCTGCTGTGTTTGTAGAAGTTTAGAAGCTAGAAGATTGCAAGAAGGTTGAAGAAGACGAGTGTATATTAATTATTAAGCACGACAAGTTTTGACTTTGGAATTAATGAAGTCTGGGTGTCTTTAAGGAACCGGTCGGTCAGGCCGCGTTTTTTGATTAACAAACGCGCATTTACCGACGACTTTTCTTTTTTTCATTTTTGAAAAATAAAACAATTGTTATTTCTACTTCTTTAATATTTTTTTTCTTCTAACTGTCTATATAATTGCTCCATTTTTTTTTTCTTTTTAATAACGAATGGTTCCGTTTGTTTATACAAACATCTTATTCTATCTTATCTCATCCCAATTATTATAATTTTTTTAAATTTTTATAAAAAATATAATAAATAATTCAATTTTTTTAAATTCTAAAATAAAAATAATATTAAAAAATATATTCTAACAATATTTTATTTAACTACTATTCAAAATATCTCATCTCATCTTCTCTGAAATTTCTATCCAAATAGAGCTGATAATGAATAGTGGTATAGCAAGAGAATTCATTAAAAAAAAAAAGACTTTGTTTGTTTCATGTGAAACTAATTGAAAATTTAAGCCTTTCATTTTTGTGGTATACAATTGATTGTAAATATATCAATTATCTAAAGTTAATTTTATCATCAGGACCCACCACATGAGAATAGATTTTTAATGTTTGGTTAAGGAGGATTTTGAGAATGCTGGAAGTTATTCACTGTCCTTGTTAGTATTATTTTTTAATGTGCAATTAAATTATTACTTATATTATCAAATCATTATAGTTTTTCTTTTTTGAGAGATATTTTTTTTATTGTGTTTAAGGAATGGAGATTAAAAAAAATTAAATAAAAACTTTTGTATTGGAATTGGTGAAAATTGATAGATAAAATTAAGAAAATCTTTTGAATATAACATTTTAAGAATGATTTTTTTTTTTTAATTTGTAAAAATTATTGATACTTTTTGTTTAAGCAATGACGGGAAAGAAAAGTTAAAACATTGAAATAGTGTATTTTCGTTTTCTGAACTTGAATTTGCTTGATTCGCAATATCTAAATTTATTTAGGTAACCAAACAATCCTATTTATTTTTTTAATTTAGAATTGAATAGGTTTCCTTTTTTACTTTCTTTGATAGTTTAGTTTGGGTAGTAAGGTAATCTCATAATATTTCACTATTATTTATTATTTTATTATTATTTTTCACTTACATGTCATTATTATTTAATATTTTATCATTACTTTTTTATTACTTTTTCATTACTATTCACATAATACTTCAGAATACCTCACTACTCAAACCAACCTAAACTTAGAAGACAAAATTGAAGAAGCCGGAACAGGTAAAAAGGATTAATATAGTATTTAGTGCAAGTATAATTGTTAGAGATAAAGTCAAAACCTATCATTAATAATAAAGAAAAAACATAAAACCAAGATATGAGGAGGGAAAAGATTATGCAAGGAAGAGATAAACCAACTGAAGGTTTTTGTTGATCAGAGCGGCGCGTGAGTCACATGCACGGGTCATAGTAATGCATGGGATTCACACGCCACAGCACCAGGAAGCTTCTACTACCGCCACTGGTGGCGTTTTTGGGATCCGAGACCTCGGTTTCTTCAAACACGCGCCACTACAGTCTATTTGTTTCTTGTATTTTACTTTTCTCAAGTTGAAAATTCGGATCTACAGTTGTAATCCTTCATTTTTACTTCTTTTTTTATGTTTATTGTTATTTCCTTTTGTTTAGGTAAAAATAAAAAAAGAAATAATCTCTTGGACATTTTGTCCATAAAGTAAAAGTCCTCTCCTCTTTTGGAGGGTGAGGTTTGCAATCTTTGCTTTAGGTAGAGTTAAGTCTCCCAAATTGTTTGTCTGTAGAGAGTTATAGGAGTTAAGACCATACCAGTCATAAAGAAATTTGTATATGGTGGAGCTCCAACCGTGACTAATTGGCTTGTAATATGAGATTTTTCCTATATGTATCATATCACAACTGTAATTTCGCTTTCATAAATGAATAAAGTCTATTTTCTATCAAAAAAAAAAAAGAATTTGATTCAGACTCTTCAAAAGAAAAGACTTCATAAGACAAAGTTGGACTCAATTACTTAATAAAAGAAAATATATCTCTATAGACAGAAGAGATATCTTACAAAGGAATGAGACTCTCTTCAACTTTTCTATGCATATACTCTTCTAAGCAAAGTGACTCCATAGGATCAAGAGATACATCGTCTTCAACCTCCCGAGACCCAATTTCTCTATTACATTGAGATATTTGTGAGGTAATGAGAGATTGTAAAATTACATATCATAGTAGATTTTTCTCCTAACAATCATTGGACGCATGCTTTTATGCCTAACTATGTAGGATATTTATTATTTATTTTATAGGTGCACGCAAAGAGTGTTGTATCCACTTTGACCTGTTGTGCAAATTTACACATTAATAATAATAATAAGGGGAGCAGCTTCTCCACTGATATTTAATATCAAAATCGGTATGGAATAATGCATTTTTTTTTTTAATACATGTGCATGTATTAAAAAAAACACAACACAAATATTTTTTGTAAAAAAAAAATATATTTTATTACACATATTCGATACACTTTCTCGGTAGGTCTAGAATTTGTCATATTACAATGAGGTAAGATGTGACAGTTGGGATTGAGTCAAGTACAATAGAAGCAAAAAGGTGAAATGATCTGTGCCTACTTCTTTTTTCCTCTTTTTCTACGGCATACACGGGATTTGAATACGGTGACCTTGATGAACAGGAAACTGTATCGAGACCAATCAGAACAAAAACGAAAATAAATTCTCATCTAGGATAATATATTTAAAAATCCTTTTAATGTCACACCATTAATCTTTTTTTCTTTTTTTTTTGTCTCCCGAATACTCAAATGACACGTAACACTCCTCCATCCTAATTTGGAAGAAGATTTTCCATATTCAAGAAGAATGTCATATTTACGGCCAACGTTATATATTTACCATAGTGATTCCCTTGAAAATAAATTAATTAAAATTGGTGATAAAAGTGATATGACCCAATTTCATAGTGCTATTTGAAAGTATTTATACCACCCATTATTCACGTATGTTTAGGCCTCGTTTGTTTACACAAAATCACTATCTTATCTCATCTCATCTCATCTCAATCATTACAACTTTTTCAAATCCCCATACAAAAATATAATAAACAATTCAACTTTTTCAAATTTCAACATAAAAATAATATTAAAAAATATATTCTATTAATATTTTATTTAACTACTATTCAAAACATCTCATCTCATCTCATCTGTGTATCCAAGCGGGGCCTTAATTTATATAGATTTGATCATTTTTTAACATTTTCTCCACTCCACCTTAAAATTATGCTTTGCATTTATTTATTATAAAACTAGTTGTCAATTATATTAATATATTTTTTTTTTAATTTTTTTTTTAGATATTTGCATACGAATGGATGCTTATTATCACGTGACGACAACTAAAAACACTTATATTGGATCAAATTATCATTCTTATACACTATATATTATAGTTATTTTTATTATTTTTATGTTTTATTTTATTTTATTTTATTCTTCTTAAATTAATTGAATACTTCTACTCATTATTTACACCATATATTTGATAAGAGAAAAAATAAAAAAATATTTATAGTATATAGTATGAGAATGATGAATAAAAATTTTCAATTGGATCAAGTGATGGTTTTGTGGTCCGTTTAGGATAAGTTTGGAAACTAAGATGAGACACAAAATTATCATCTCATCTCATGTTATCATTATAATTTTTTTAAATTTTTATATAAAATATAATAAATAATTTAATTTTTTTTAATTTTAATTAAATTTTTTAAATTCTAAAATAATAATAATATTAAAAAATAATATTTTAAATTTTTATTTAAAATAAAAAATTATTATCTCATTGTCCAAACCTAAGATGTAAATAATAATTACAACTCAGATCACATGCTTCCACAAAAATCTATCTCCATGAAAATGACGATCTGCCTACCGGTAGGCTCAACTCTTCTGACCGACTTCTCTCTGATTTGATCGTTAAAAGAAAGAAAAAAAAAAAAAAAAGAAAAAGAAAAAAAAGAGGGAGACAAAATCAAAGCCACAATAATGGTGTTGATAATTCATAAATATGTAAATAATTGAAATATCAATAACGTTCATTACCCTTGAAATATCAACTCTTCTGACATTCTTTTTAATGTTACACGTTGTCCGCCACCCCCCAAAAATGAAATTTAAATATAATATTATGGAGAAATATTATTTTCCATTTTGATTTTGTCATTCCCACGTGGAATGCTTTTATCTTTATATTGGCATATGGCTTATCAGTTAAATATTCAATAATTTAAAGGAAAATATTCTAAAAAATTACATAAAAAAATCTATGTGATTTGATGCGGTTTATCAGATTATAAAATTATTTTTATTTTAAAATAGATTTAACGGATCATATAAAACCAAATCGATTTGTAGGATTACTTTTTATGTAATTCGTTCGTAAATTTAGTAATATTTTAATTTAAAACATTCTACGTTAACGAAAATTATGGTAGATGTCAAAATTTAGAATGAAAAATATTTTATTTTAATGCCAAAAGATATTTTATTACAAATCAAACAGAAACGTCATTAGCACAAAATTATAAGTAGGCACATGCCTATCCAACAATGAGTCCCAACAGAACATAAGCCATCTTTGTAAGTTTGTGAGCTACTCGATTCCCTTCTCTGTACGTAACGGCAGTTGTCCAATTGGCTTTGTGTTTGAAAACTTGTTTTAAATCCTCTACGACCTGGCAATGTCATGCCCAGTTGTTTTCTGAACTCTAAAGCCTTGATTTTACCTGCGCATCACCCTTACAAGTTACACTTCGAAAACCGAATTCTGAGCACATCTCCATGGCCCTCCACAAAGCTGTACTCTCTGCTATATCATGTATATATTTCCCTCTTCCCTGTTCATGTAGGTAGCTAGTATATCTCCTTTCCAATATCTAACAATGACTCCGATGCCCATGACTTGATTTTTGGTGTCAATGGCAGCATCAAAATTTGCCTTAAGGCATTCCTTCTATGGTCCCCTCCAAGTTTGAATTACTCTTCCTGCCACACTGCTGTTATTTCTTTCCTTCTTGTTAAACGGAGGGGGGCACCCACATGGGCAGACCCCCTATTGGTGATGCGTTACAGAATAATAAAGGCTGGCCTTTAAGGCCAGCCGTGTAGGGGAGGCTATATATAGCCCCCTCATTTTGGTTCCGGTGAATTAATCAACTTAGAAAAAAATCTCTCTCTCATTTGTTCTCTTTTGAAATAGTTTTTAGGCTGTGAATTTGTTAAGTGTTATTCTAATTTTTTTAACTATGTAGTACACTTTACCACTATGAGGAAAAGCTTATTTTTTGTTGATCTGGAGAAACTCGTGAAGCAATTTTATAAGCTGAGCTTGAGGTATTTTTTCCGCTATACTTTCTTACATTGATATTAGAGCCATCGTAATTGCTTCCAATTTTTTTTTATTTGCATATGCATGTAAATTGTAAATGTATCATTTTTTTATTTTATTTTATTTTCCCTGACTGCTGCTGCGAAGTTTTTTTTTTTTTTTTAAAAAAAAGAAAATTTGGCCGAAGCCGGTGCAGTGGTGCAGTGTGCACCAACACATAGTGGTGCAGCGCGCACCACCTGAATGTGGTGGTGCAGCACGCACCGTAGGGTGCTGCGCAGCACCCCTGATATGGTGCTATGCGCACCACGGTGCATGGTGCACCGTGGGGGCACCTAGCGGTGCTGCACGCACCAGTAAGGTGTTGCGGCAGCACCCAGCCTCCTCCGGAGGTTGTTTACGACTAAAAACAACACCGATAAGCCCTCAAAACAATGGCCGGAGTGATCTGGTTTTTCAGTTACTGTTCACGTGAACAGTAACCCGCTGGAAGTAGAAGATGACTTCTAAGTCATCTTAAACGGGCTGGGCCGAACGGCCCCATTGTTTTTACTGCTTGAAAAAAAAAATAATAATTGGACCATTTTAGGCCCAGTTTTTTTTAATGAAGCCCATTTTTTTTAAAAGGATGTAAAATTATCATCATCTTCCTCATCTAGTGAGGTTAATGGCTCCTCAATACTTGCCCAATCCAAATCTTCTCCATCAAGAAGTTCAGATTCTTCACCCACCCATTCATCCATCAAGTCAATGTTTTCAAGATTGATTGGATTTAAAGCATCTCTTCCCTTTTTTATACTCCTGTCAAAATAAAATCAAACATAAGTGAAAATATTATATATTTTTCAACAATGAAAAACATTATTATTAAAAAAATTTACCTCTCTCGCAGCTTCAAGTTATAACGAACAAATACTAAATCATTCAAACGTTTATGCACTAATCTATTTCTCTTCTTTGAATGAATAAAATCAAATGTGCTCCAGTTTCTCTCACATCCAGTTGCACTACAACATTGACTTAGTACTCGAACAGCAAACTTTTGAAGCGTTGGGACCTCGCAACCAAATTGGGTCCACCATGCAACTATAACAATAATGCAATTATAAATTATTAATTAAAGTAAAAATAAAATAAGACAATTTAAAATACAAAGTTACACTATTTAACAAATGATAATACCTGGATTAATCTTGTCACGCTGGCGGATTGCTAAAGAATGTCCAAACTCACCTACTGCATTCTTATACAAGTCAAGTTCTGCAATAATCTTGTCTTGATTATCAGGATCAAGTTCCATCTTCATAACACAGCTGTTGAAGCCTCTTACAACATCATTTTTACTCTTAAAATTGGAGTTATAGTAAATTCCAGGGTTAAGAAAACAACCCGCTGCATGTAATGGACTGTGAAGCTGCTTATCCCATCTAGAATCAATGATCCTGGTGAATGGACTGAATATACTAACTTTGTTATTGCATCTTGCTTTGATGCTCTCCTTGGCTCTTTCCATTGCATCATACAAGTATCCCATTGCAGACTTCTCATCCCCGTCAACAAGTCGTAGAACACGAACCAAAGGCTCACTAATTTTAACAATAAATTGACATTGAGTCCAAAACTCTTTATCTTCTACAACGATCCCATCTATCTCATTCCCTATGTTGCTCTTAGAATGACTTGATGCAATCCATTTATCACAAGTAAACATTTGTCTGAGTTCTTTCTTAAATAAGAGCAAGCATTGGATACTTAAAAAATTTGTCGCAAACCTTGTAATTGCAGGACGACACAAATCATGACCTTTGGTAAAGTCTTTTCTCATCAATGCTAAAACCCAACCATGGTTATAGATGAACTTTGTTATCTTTTTTGCCTTTTTTATAGTATCATCAATAAGAGGAAAATATCTTGGATCGGAAAAATTCTCCAACATTAAATCTATGCAATGAGCTGCACATGGAGACCAGTAGAAAGAGCCATACTTCTGCTGTAACTTTTTTCCTGCAGCTTTATGACTTGCATCATTGTCCGTTATGAACTGCACAAGATTCTCAACTCCAATTTCCTGAACAACCTCATCAAAGATATTAAACAATGTTTCAGCATCTTTTCTAATACCAAATGTATCAACAGACTTAAAAAATATTGTACCCTTCGGACCATAAACTAGAAAGTTGATTATAGATTGCTGCTTCTGGTTTGTCCAACCATCTGCCATTAGTGAACAACCGGTCTCATTCCAAACCTTCTTAATTTGTTGCAAATAATCTTGAACCTCATCCACAGCCATCTTTAACAAATTTCCTCTCAACTCATATAAGAAAGGGCCTTTGAATCCTGGCCCTATGGCAGTCATGGTATCAATAGCTGGTTGATAAAACTTGGATTGAGCTGCATTGAAAGGCAGATTAGCATCATACCACCAGCGTGCTACAGACATCTTTGCTTTTACAATCATCTCATTTGAACACATAGAACTCTTAATTGAAGGTTGGGCCCCAGGAGTTGTTCTTGGAGCAAAAAATCT
>QEOT01005882.1:137876-151389 GCA_003123785.1 Pterocarya stenoptera
TTTTTTTTTTTATCACAGATTTTTATCATAGATATAATGTACAATTTAAACACAAACAATCACTATAAAAATATAATCTAAAAAATCTGTATGATTAAAGAAAAAAATAAATTAATAGAAAAAATTATTTAAAATTTTAAATAACTCTTACCTACGGCGCAAGATGATTCACTGATGCCGAAGTGGGAACTGCGAAGTTAGAACTGCGAAGTGCGAACTGTCAACCGTGAAGCCAGAATCCCAGATGCTGAAGCTTGAGGCTGAGAATGAGATGAAAAGCTATAGGGTGAAAAAACGAAAAGGAATGAAATCGAAAAGTGAAAACGTAAAGAAAAGGAGCTGAAGTGTGATTTCCGAAAATGCCCCTAAATATTTGCCTTAATTAAGAAACTGCCAGCCGAAATTACGAAACTGCCATTTTTTAGAAACCAAATCTGATACCGGCCGAAATGTATGTTTCGGCCGAAACATACAATATCGGCCGGTACCGGCCGATACGGCCGGTATTTTTACCGGTACGGAGCACAGTATTTCCGGTACCGGTCCAGTGACCGGTACGGAATATTCCGGCCGTACCGGCCGGTACGGTACGGAATTAAAAACTTTGTTTTGAACCCAAGACCACTTACTAAACTAAGGAGATAAGCGCACCACTGGGCTGCTAATATTCTTTGATTTAGGTGGGATTTTATTTATTTATTTTTTTATAAATAAAAAAATTAATAATAATAATAATAATAAATAAATACATAAATAATATTGCATGAATCAATATATGCTTAGATATATTGATATATTACATGTGATCTTTTGTTTAATGATTTAGATTAAATATGATAACATGTGAATATTTGGTTATATTCATGCTATTGTTTTTTCCATAATGTTATATTACATGTGATCTTTTATTTAATTTTTATTAAATGTGATAACATGTATGTGTGAATTGAACATGTGGAAATGTGATTATTTTATCATCGTTGAATGTTAAGACTTGAATGTTTAGACATTAGTCTTCATTTCTTTTAGTGATAAAAATATAGAAAATCTCACTAAGTAGTCGTTGTTAGAATTGTCAGTGTGAATGATAGGCTGAAAGAATTGCAGTGACCCCAGTAAGAACTGTAAATGCACTGTATAACCAAAAGACCATGGTAACCCCAGTAAGAACTGTAAATGCATTGTATACCCAAAAAGACTACAGTGACCCCAGTAAGAATTGTAAATGCACTAATGGAACAAGAAAAATGGACTGTAATGGTCTCATATGAACCATCTTTGTAGACTGGCCCAACAGGTCACTGTAGTCTGGCTGTCTTTGTAGACTGGCCCAACAGGTTGCTATGGTCTGGGTAGCTTTCCTTATAGACTAGCCCAAAAGGTTACTGATGTTTTAGTAGGTTATGTCTTTACATATGACTAGGACTAAGAGACTACTTAAGATAGTGGGAGTATGGTTAAGATTTATAATAAATTCTCCCATATTTTTTTTAATAATTTGCGTGGAAATTAGGTTAGAAATTTAATAATTAGATATTGTGGCACAAGAGATGATTATGAAGCCTAACGATTTTTCGATCTTGTGACATGTCTAAATTATTCTTTTTCTATCTTGAAAGGACGCGGCAGATTTCTTAGGTGTGTGTATAATATCATTTCTTTGCGTATTGTAGTGATATGGCATCCAAGACTATAGTTGCCGACTTAAACAAGGGGGAGAAATTAGATGGGAAAAACTATGACATATGGCATCACAAGATCCAATATGTCTTAGATGAGTAAGAGGTCTTGGAGGCCTTATCTCACACCCTTACTGTGCCCGCGGAAGGGATCTCAGAACAATATAAAATAGATCAACAAGCCTATATTCAATGGGTTAAGAAAAATCGGTGCGCGCGCATAATAATGTTGAACAGCATGCACAATTATCTAATGTATGAGTTCGAGGTCTATGACACTGCCCAAAGCATGTGGGAGGCTTTAAAATTGAAGTTTGGTGGAACTTCAGCCACTAGGTTGCGTGGATTAACCATGAGGTTCGGCTCCTATAAGATGCGCTCTGACCACACGATGAAGCAGCATCTTAGGGCTATGTCAACTATGATCCGTGAACTTAGGTCGGCAGGAAACAACCTGATAGATGAACAGCAAGTCCAGGCAGTGATTAAGTCACTACCAAATTCTTGAGAAAACATGAGCCAGAACCTGACGCATAACGAGAATATCAAAAACTTTGATAATGTCTCGCATCACTTAGAATTGGAGGCTGAGCGCCTAGAGGCTGCTAAGCCCAATCATACAGTCTATGTGGCTAATTCTAGTTTGCGTAAGGCATCAAGGCCTAAGCGCAAGAAGCCCAAGAATGGATTAGCTGCTAGACAAATCAAGAAAGTGTCAGGAACTTCCCAGCGCAGCAAGAGGGGCAAGCGCGGGAAGAACAAGTCGTAATTAGAGTGCTTCAACTGTGGAAAGAATGGCCACTTCGCTCGTGACTGCACTGAGTCGAAGAAGGTACACTCTGACTTTTCTCGCATTGTTTTTGTAACTAGCCATGTGATGGTTGCTCATTCCTATCCTATGTGGATTGTTGATTCAGGAGCGATCGAACACATAGCGCGAGACAGAGTCGGATTTGTGGAGTATCGCCAGATTCCAACTGGGAGTCGTGATATCAAGGTGGGGAATGGAGCTAGCGTGGAGGTACTGGGACTTGGTACCTACAAGCTGGACTTGCTGGGTGGCCGCACTCTTTTCCTCCACAATGTGCTATACGCTCCCGAAATCTGACGAAATTTACTTTCAGTAGTTACTCTATTAAAACTTGGTTTTCAGATTGTATTTGAAAACAATTATGTTTCCTTTCATTTGGGCCATGTGTTTTATGGCAATGCTTTTCTTCAAGACGGTTTTATGATATTAAATTTGAATTATTCAAATATGAATGAGTCAATTGCTTTTCTTTCTGCATCTGATAATATGGATTCATATAAATGGCATGCTAGGCTTGGCCATATAGGGTAAGATAGAATGACTCGATTAGCTAGAGAGGGCTTGATAGGCAATCTCCCTAAAGTCATCTTGCCCATATATGAATATTGTCTAATAGAAAAAGTTAAAAGAAAACCGTTTGGAAAAACCACTAGGGCATCTTTTCCACTGTAATTAGTCCATTCAGACATCTGTGGTCCAATAAGTGTGAGGGCAAGACACGGATGTGTCTACTTCATCACATTTATAGATGATTTTTCACGTTACGGTCATGTCTACTTAATCTCCCATAAGTCTGAAGCATTGGAGTGCTTTAGGCGGTATCTAAGGATGGTTGAGAATCAGTTAGACAAAAGTTTAAAAACTCTAAGAACTAACCTAGGACGAGAATATCTCTTTGAGCAATTTAAAAGGCTCTGTGATGAAAAAGGAATCAAGAGACAGTTGAAGATGCCAAGTACGCCACAGCAAAATGGTGTGACGGAAAGGAGAAATCGAACACTGCTTGAGATGGTTAGGTCAATGATGGCGCAAGCAAACCTTCCAATTTCTTTTTGGGGGATGCACTTTTGACTGCTGCCTACATTCTTAACTGAGTGCTCTCCAAATCAGTAACTTCCACCCCATATGAACTATGAACCTGCGAGAAACCCAATTTGAGTAACTTGCGGCCATGGGGTTCAACAAGTTTTGTTCATGATCTTTCTCATAAGTATGGAAAATTAGGTCCTAGAGGGAAGAAGTGTATCTTTATAAGGTACTCAGAACACTCTAAAGGGTATGTGCTAATAGGTGAACAAACTAATGGAAGTGTGACTGAAATTGAATCACGAGATGTGGACTTCCTTGAAAATGAATTTCTAAGTAGAGGTGAGGTTGATAGGAGTTTAGAACTTCATGAGATTATGGAACAAGAGGAAAGTGCTCTAAGGAATTTAGTTGAGAATGAGGAAGAAATTCTTCAAGTTCCTACAAGTAAGGACTTAAATCCGAGTGGGAGCACACCACTTGTCAATCAATCACAACAACCTCAGCCGCATAGAAGCACACATGAAAGTATTCCCCGTCGTCGTTTTAAGATTGAATGAGAAGTTTTTATGGTAGTTCCGCATGATGATGATGAGCCTAGGACAATTCATGAGGCTCTTTCATCTTCTACTAAAGATGAGTGGATGAAAGCTCTTAATGATGAAATTGAGTCTATGAAAACTAACCAGGTCTGGAATCTGGTTCGTCTACCGACAGGGCGTAAGACTATTGGGAACAAATGGGTTCTTAAAGTCAAACGCAAGTTGGATGGATCGATAGATAAGTACAAAACTCGTTTAGTGGCGAAAGGATATACCCAACAAGAGGGTATAGACTATGAAGAAACTTTTTCACCAGTTGTGAGGTTTGCTTCAATTCGCCTGATTCTAGCTATAGTAGCAAACATGGATTTGGAACTCTACCAAATGGATGTTAAGACAGCATTTCTCAATGGAGAACTAGATAAGGAGATCTATATGGATCAACCAACGGGTTTTGTGGTCAAAGGTCAAGAGCGCAAAGTGTGCAAGCTCAAACGATCTATATATGGCCTAAAACAATCATCTAGACAATGGTACTTCAGATTCCATCAAGCCGTTCTTTCGAATGGGTTTACGATGGTCACAGAGGACCATTGATGTCAAAAGATCCAAGAAGAGTTTCATTATGTTGTTATTATATGTTGACGACATACTACTAGCTGGAAATGATAAAGGATTGATAGTCGCCACAAAAGAGTGGTTATCCTTCAATTTTGAGATGAAGGATATGGGTGAGGCATAATACATTCTGGGAATTAAGATCTACAGAGATCGCTCAAAGAGAATATTGTGTTTGTCCCAACAGACTTACATAAAGAAAGTTCTCGAATGCTTCCTAATGAGTGAATATAAACCCATTGACACCCCTATTACAAAAAGTGAGAACTTATCTAAAGAGTTGTGTCCTAAGACTCAAAGAGAAAATGAAAAGATGGCCCGTGTCCTTTATGCTAATGCTGTGGGTAGTCTAATGTACACAATGATGTGTACTCGGCTTGACATATGCTATGTAGTTGGCCTAGTAAGTAGATTCCAATCTAACCCTGGACTGGCTCACTGGAAAGCAGTCAAAAGGATTATGCGATATCTGAAGGGAACTGCAGACTATGTGCTGTGCTATCAAGGTTCAGATTTGCAGCTAAGAGGTTTCAGCGATGCCGACTGGGCAGTGACCTAGATGAGCGTAAATCAACTACTGGGTATGTCTTTCTGCTCAACAATGGCGCCATTACATGGAGTAGCAAGAAACAACCCTGTATAGCTTTATCCACCATGGAGGCAGAATACATAGCTTGTTCTGCAGCAGTTCAAGAAGCTGTTTGGTTACGAAGGTTCCTCAAGCATTTAGATATTGGCACGGATACTTCAGATCTGGTGACAATATTCTGCGATAGCACGGCTGCTCTTGCATATGCTAAGGACTCTAAGTACCATGGAAGGACCAAACACATAGATATTAGATATCACTACATCAGAGACATAGTAGTGCAAAAAGAAGTGGTTCTGAAACATCTTTCTACAAGTCACATGGTTGCTGATCCCTTAACGAAGCCTATAGCAAGAGATGTCTTTGAGACTTATGTTAGGAATCTAGGACTGCGTAGATTATAAATGTAATTTGTATTACAAATGACATTGAGATGTAATATTTCCTTTGGGATATTAATACAATATGATTCAGTTATTGTCTTTATTGTATTGTTTTTTCTAATACACACACAAGATATGTCAACAGGCTTAGATCGCCTCACTCACACGAGCGATCGCCTCTAACGCTTGAGTAGCGAGTAGAGATGAGACATTGTATCCCTAGGTACTTGTTCAAAGGGATAAGTTGGTTGATACAAAGTATGTCGCCTTAGTGGGAGCTAAGATGAGGTCCATTGAATGGACTATGCATGGGTTACCCCACCATCCATGTAGCCTGTAGTTAGCCAGATACGAGATTCTCTTTGACGCCTTGGAGGCGAGCAAATGGAGGAACTCGAGTTAGACGCTTAAGGAACGACTAGACTAAGATCTGTACGGTGTTGATATAGACATATGCTCTTTGAGAATGAGAAATCCACCGTAGCATGTATTTTATACTACATGTGCTTATTTGACCAAATGAAAGTGAGTAAAAGGTTTCCCTCTTTATCACTGTGTGAGTCTCATTTTTTTTTAAAGTGTCCTTTACTTTTGACTATGTCATGAGATGGAGGTTGTGATGTCTGCTAGTTTGGCATGTTGTCTATAGCCATGATTAATACGGTCTAAAGAGGCATTACTGGGAAAGCGGTTCGACCAAAGTTGAATGATATGAGTGCAAAGGGAAGATTATTCGATATCGCATCTTCAATAGTGTTTGCTGACGTCAAACTATGACGCTACATACTGGTAGTGACTAAGGTTGTGAACATATTGAAATGATTTGGAGGTAGTCAAGCATTGTTATGAGTTTTATGAACTCAAGAGGGTCTCGAAAATGCTAGACTTGATGCGATCGAATGAGTCTAGGACATGACCAGACACTTTAGGGATGTTACTATGCTAGTCTTCTCTGGGAGAGATTTAGTGTATGTACTCCCACTTTTCTACAGATGTGCTTGGTGGTCGCACAGCCTATTTGCTATGTGTAAACAAGATTGAGAACATTAGAAAGATGCAGACCTAGGGTCATGCCCACTATGTGCTAGTGGGAGATGTTAAACGGAGGGGGCACCCACATGGGCAGACCCCCCATTGGTGCACATGCAGCAACGCATGGCTTTAAAGCCATGCGTTACAACGGCCTGTAAACGCATGGCTTTAAGCCATGCGTTACAGAATAATAAAGGCTGGCCTTTAAGGCCAGCCGTGTAGGGGAGGCTATATATAGCCCCCTCATTTTGGTTCCGGTGAATTAATAGACTTAGAAAAAAATCTCTCTCTCATTTGTTCTTTCTTGAAATAGTTTTTAGGCTGTGGATTTGTTAAGTGTTACTCTAGTATTTTTAACTACGTAGTACACTTTACTACTAAGAGGAAAAGCTTGTTTTTTGTCGATCTGGAGAAACTATTATAAGCTGAGCTTGAGGTATTTTTTCCACTGTACTTTCTTACACTTCTCTGAGCTAGATGAAACTTCTCCAAGCTTTCAACTGTTGTTTGCACCACCTTTTAAGGACTCGTGAACTTGCTTTAAAAAATGAACTCGTTCCTTCTGTACCATATACTTCTCATGATTGCCACTGTTTCTTCAAGCTAGTCCTCCTATAAAGCCTTGCTCAAATCCTCCCATAGCTTTATGAATCCTCACAAGTACTCGACCATTCTGAACTAGACTACCTTTTTCAGCCCATACATCAATAGCTTATGGGCAGCTCCATAGAGCATGAGTGACAGTTCTTCTTCATGCAAACAAATCGGGCATATAGGAGTATCAACGATCTTCCTGTTGTGAAAATTAGATCTGGTTGGGATTATTTTATTCTCTACCCTCCAATTAAAGTGCTTAGTTGCCCTTGGAACACAACCTCCACAGCCTTTCCCACTTTTCTTCCTTATCACTCTCCCTGGATGTCTACCCCACCTTCTTTTTTCCTACTGTGTTGTGCCACATGGTAAGCACTTCTGACATAGAATCTTCCATCCTTGCTAAATCCCCATATAATTTTATCCTCAATCCCCATCTTACTAGTCAGGACACTACTATCTGTAGAGCCTCTTCCCTGTCAAAAATCTCATCAACCAGCTTCTCATTCCAACCTTTGACCTCTTCATCAATTAACTCACTTACAATTGCTTCAGGTCCTAAAATCTTAATAGAAGATTGAACACAATAAGAGGATGACTTAGGCAGCCATTTATTATCCCATATCTTGATCTTCTTGCCATCCCTAGTTCTCCATATAAGCCCCTCTCTCAAGAGCTCTGTTGCAGATCATATAGTCCTCCAAATCATGGATGGCGAGGACCCCAGCTTACCCGCAGTATTTGGAAATTTTAAAGCACTTCCCTTTGAAGACTTTGGCAGCCGATGAGTGGGGATCTTGTAAAAACCTCTAGTTTTGTTTGGTCAATAAATCCATATTAAAGTTTTCAATATCTCGAAAACACAGCCCTCCACTAGCCGTTGAATCCCCCATCTTGCTCCAGTTCTTCCAGTAAATACCATTCCCCTTTTGTTGATTTCCCCGCCAAAACCTAGCTAGCATTGCAAAAATTTCATGGCATAAGTTGGAATTTTGAATACACTCATTGTGTATGTTGGGATGGCTTGCAACACTACCTTGATCAAAATGTCTTTCCTAGCCTTTGATAGAAATTTGTTTTTTCAACTATTAATCTTTTGCCAAATTTTTTCCTTTAAGCACTGAAATGTGTTATATTTAGATCTCCCAACCAAGGCTGGTAGACCAAAATATTTTTCATAGCTTCCACAAGCTACTACTTCTACTTCCTTTATGATCCGATCCCGAGTGCTTGACTGGTGTTTAAGCTGAAGAAAAAATAATTTTTTTTTTCTGTTTAGGACCTGTCCAGATGCCTTCTCATACACATTTAAGTGGACTAAAACTTTGACCACTCAATCAGTTGTGCTCAACAAAAATGTACACAGTCATCAATAAACAAAAGATGATTGATTCTAGGGCCTCCTCTTACAAGTGCCACTCCATTGATTTCCTTGTCTATCTCATATTGTTGGATCAAACAGCTCAATCCTTTAGCACAAAAAATGAAAAGGTAGGGAGGAAGAGGATTTCCCTGCCTTAATCCTCTAGCTCGACAAAAGTTCTCACCTGGCTTCCTATTGACCTACATTGACTAGGTGACAGATCTTACACATCTCATAACCAACTAGATCCATTTCTCCTCGAAACCCAATTTCCTCGTAATAGCCTCCAAATAATTCCATTTGATTTTGTCATAAGCTTTTGACATATCAAGTTTCAATGCCATACTCCTTATGCTTCCTCTTTGTTTGGTTTTCATGGTATGAAGAACTTTATAGGCAATCATGATATTGTCAGTAATCAGCCTACCAGGGATAAAAGCACTTCGAGTGCTAGAAATGATAGTTGTAAGAACACTCTTAAACCTGTTTACTTTAGGAATCAATGCAATGTAAGTGAGATTCAAAGAATTTGACATAACCACACTATTTAGGAATTCAAGAAGTTGCATTACAGACTTCGCCTCCCACTATGTTCCAGTGCTGCTAATAAAACCTAGCACCAAATCCATTTGGTCCTGGTGATTTTAGAGGTGACATTTGTTTTAGAGCCTCCTCTATTTCTGTTTTGGTGAACTCTTGGCCAATCTCTTCATTCATCTCCCTCAAGACTTTGGCTCCACTGGCTACAAGCAATCTGAGATGTCTTTTGATGAAGGGGAATTCGAATAAAAAATCTCCTCAAAATGCTTCTTAAAATCCCTCTTGATCTCTATGGTCTCCATCAGTGTTCTATTATGAGTGTCCCTTATTTGGTTAATGAAGTTCTTCCTTTTTCTCTGATTTGCACATGTATGGAAAAACTTAGTGTTTCTATTTCCGTGTTTATACCAATGCCTCTTTGCTCTATGCCTCCACCTTAACTCTTCTTGTTCAAGCATTTTGCTGAAATCCTCTTGAATCCTTTTACTTTCTTCAATGTTCTCAGGCCGCTTTTCCTCTTGCAAGCATTTTGTGGAAATTTTGTCCTAAGCCATGGGTCTAAAAAACAACATAATATACATAAAATGATGCTACTCTGTCGGCCGACATGTACCGCTGGCGTGTGCCCCCTAGTAATCACATTTTTTATTTTTTCTTTCAAATATTTTTTAAACATATTTAGAAATTTTAAAAAAAATACACAAAATCACTAGTAATCATTTTTTAACCATTAAAAAAAATTAAAATACATGACAGTTGAACGTTGCCATCAAAGGTTTTCAGATGGCTTAGTGATTGGCAGCTAGGGCTGTAAAATGAACAGGCTACTCGATAGGCAGCTCGAATTCGATTCGACTAAACTCGAAATCGACTCGAATCGAATATTAAATGGGCCGTTCGTAAACATAGAATTAGGCTCGATTATTAAACGATACAAACTCGTATAAAGCTCGACCGGCTCGATTAATGTTCGTGAACAAACTCGTATGAAACTCGACTCGACTCGTGAGCTCGACTCGTATATATTTATACATATATAATATAATATATATAATAGCTAAAAGTTAGATATATATAATTTATAATATTCATGTATATAGACTTAGTCTTAACTTATAGTCCACTACATATACTATATATAAATTTATAATATTAACTTCTAGACTTATAGAACTAGAAGTTACGATGAATACATGAGTCCAATAAATATACAACATTATAAGTTTACAAATTACACCATATGGTCCATATTATATTTATATACTAATACATATATATATACACACTAGTAAGGCACTAGTTCTTGAGTTTTGTTATATCTTAAATATTTAACTAAAACTGATCGAATTTTGTCAATATTTATATAATCTAAATTTAAACAGAATAAAATATTGTGAGAAATCAGATTTCGTATTGATAGTGTTATTAATAACCATACTAATAGTGTCGTAATATTAGATTTAGTACTAATATAAACTTTAATATTCAAGAAATAATATTAAAATTTCAAAATATGAAACTTGTTATCAATATAAGATTTGTTATTAAAAGAATAAAATTATTCAGAATTAAAAAAAAAAATTATGTTTTGAAATTATACATGTAAAGAAATCATTAAATGAAATTGATTAATGAAATAAAAAGACAATATATTTAAAAATAATATTAAATGTTGTATAACATTATTTTTTTTTTCAGATTTTAATTTTTTTAAAGACTTTTTGGAAAAATCTATTAATCTATACTCTATAGAGGGAAAAAAAAAAAAACAATAATATAGCCATCCATTCCTCCCTGCGACACCATTTAATGAAATAAAAAACCCTACTGCCTATTCCTTTCCCTCCATTTCTTTGTTTCTTGCCGCCCTAACCCACAAAGAAAATGATATAATAACAATATATCACTTCTACCATTTACCACCTATGCAGTATGCACACTGCCACACACATGCTTTATTTATTTATTTCTACTCGCCTACTACATTTTCGCTGTCCGATATTCGAGAATTGTCCTAAACTTGTGGTAGAACCGTAAAAGCTTCTGGTCCATGCACTCAAAGAGAAGGCAGATATACTCTCTCTCGCCTCCCCTAAACTGATCAGAGGAGTTCTCATGGGCTGTTGAAAATGAAACGGGTTCATTTTCACAACAGCTTAGAAGTGTCCATCACTTTGATTTCATGGAGAATCCTAAATCATTTCCACCTTCAGAAATCTAGCCAGACCGGTACCTTTTTTGGCATCGTTTGGGTAGCTTTTGGTTTGAAGGGAGGGCTTTTGTCGGAGGAGAGGGCGGTTTGGTCGAGCTGAGCTACTGAGAGGGAGACATGGATTTTGGGCGAGCGAACTGGAGACTTCTCCCAAATCTGAGTTAATGTATATTTTTTTTTTAACTTTTTATTTCGGTTATTGGTTTTCTTCCCCTGTAGATCCGAATAGATGTTAGTTGATATATTTGAAGAGATTGTGTTCAGATCTCAATATTTGAAGAGATCGTCTTCAGATCTCAGTGTGCTTAATTTTTTTGTTTTTTTTTTACCTTTCCGGTATTGATCTTTTTTGTTTCTTTTTCTTTCACTAATGTTGTACAGCTTGTGCTTTCCTACCGGTTCAGATCTATAGTGAGCCGAGCTCGAGTCGACCTCGACTCGACTCGTTAACAGAATCTATCTCGAGCCAAGCTCGAGCTCATTGTCCTTATATACGAGTCGAGTTCAGACGTTCTCCTAAGCCTGGCTAATAGATGAGCCGAGCTTAAACTCGACTCGAGTAGTGAACGAGCCGAGCTCGCACAACCCAAACTCGCTCGAACTCGGCTCGTTTACAGCCCTGTTGGCAGCGGGCCAAAATTTGCATAAGACAGAAATTAGAAAAGAAAATGAGAATAACGAATTTTCTAGTTCAACATTAAGGACTACATCTATAAACAATACGGAAAATAAAATGAATTTTCTAGTTCTACTACAAAGATTGGCCCTCAAGTTGCACATTTTAGGTTCCTGCGTGATGATGCTTTTACATATTATTAATGCTACTAGAAACGGTCGGGTTGTACAGTGTCGTGCACTTTTTTTTTTTTTAAGGAAATAGAGATCTACTATTGAAAAATTACTCATTTATTCTTTTTTTTCTTTTTTTTCAAAAAGTTCATGGCATTTGCATATTCTATGTATGGAAATATCATTTCTCTTTACATAAATCAAGATTATTGACTCCAAACACTCTCCGTTTTGGACAAATAGTTATGTATAAGAGTAATGCTAGATATAATTTATAAGTATACAAGTCTTACACATTTCTTTTAAAAAAAAAAGTGAAACTCACAATAAAAAAAAAAAAATTTTCACGTGGGTTATATAAATTTACTCTATTTTTTTTTTCAAAATGAATGCATAAATTTTTGCATATTTTAGAACTTTATAAAATATAAATCATTTTCTCTGATAAATTGTTGATTAGTTCCCAATTCCTCGATTTTCTTTCTCCAACTATTTTTTTTTTTTGACATCCTCTCTCCGACTAATTGAGTTTATCATACATACACATAAAAATGTATATATATATATATATGTATACATATATCATCTTTTTTAAATATCATCTTTTCATCCCACTCATTTTTCGTCCAAGAGAAAAAAAAAAAAACTGAAAAAAAAAGAAATCTGAACTTTCAAATGCTAAAAAACTTGTGAGATTGTAATTGAAAACGCATGCTAGAAAGAAAAGATGCCAAATTGCAAGCTTTTTAAGAAGGTCGTTTGTTGTTTATGGAAAGGGTTACGTAGAAAAATAAAAGAAGTTCTTCTAGAACGACACCGTTTTAGAATGCGCGGACCGTGAAATATGACCGTTGGAAGACACGCACCTCAAATGATCCGAAGAGGTGCTAAAATGGCCGTTGCATTTGCACTGCTCCCAAATTCAAAAAATTCGACCGTTAGAGATCTCAACGTTATACTTTTCTCCAACTCATATCTCACGCTCATTAACCACCAAAATTCTTCGTCACCACTTTATGTTCTCAAGCACCAGAAAGAAAACCTCGCTTGAGGACTCACAAAAAGCCCTTATAAATTAGGAAAAGTTAAAAGACAAGAATCAGCGTATTTCGTGGGTACGTACTGCGTCGTAATCATATGGCGGAAATGGCTGAGGATTCGAATAGAATGGTGTCCACGATGATGATGATAGACGAAGCGTACGAGTTCTCGGCGCCGCGGTTCTACGATTTTATAAAGGGAGAGACGGAGGAAGAAGTCATAAAAGCCGAGCTTTGGTTCGACTCAGCTCTCACCTACGCTCCTTCCCGTACGTAAATCTCCACCCCCCCCCCC
>QEOT01005882.1:152313-168162 GCA_003123785.1 Pterocarya stenoptera
TCGAGTAAAAGGTGAGGTTAGAATGAAATGGTTTTTCATGAGAGTGAGAGAGACAGAGACAGAGAGAGTCTAGAAGTTTTCTTCGTTTTTGGCAGTAATGATGGCCTTGCCATTTGGTTTGATACGAGTCTGTAAAAAATGAACGTAAGGTTAGGTGGGCTTTAATTTCATTCCCGTGAGTTAAAACTTCTTTGGAATGACTTATTTGGAATTTCACAGGGCTTTAGATTTTCTTTTTCTAGACTTGAAAAACCGTTTCTGGCTTTCTGTGGTAATCTAACAAGTTTTAGGGCTGCGGAAGACTGTATTGGAATGGACCCCTGTTAGGGTACTTTTAGGTATCGTTGGTTGTCCAGGGGGAAATTGTTGGACTCTGTTTGGCTGTCGAGTAAAAGGTGAGGTTAGAATGAAATGGTTTTTCATGAGAGTGAGAGAGACAGAGACAGAGAGAGTCTAGAAGTTTTCTTCGTTTTTGGCAGTAATGATGGCCTTGCCATTTGGTTTGATACGAGTCTGTAAAAAATGAACGTAAGGTTAGGTGGTAACACGTTTTGAATTGTGTTCCTTTGTTCATCCAGTTTGCTCTTTTCTTTTGATGTGGATAAGCTCCATAGGTCCATACTCCGGTTCTACGTTGTGTGAAGTAAGAAAATTTTGTTGCATTTATGCTGGTTGGACAGAGTTGGGCAGAAGATCATATGCTTGTTGCTTTGTTTTTTACTTGTTCAAAATGACTGACTTTTCGGGGTCTTAAATCTATGCAGCTTGTATGCCTAGAATCAGGACTGGTAGATCTTTTACAGTTGAGAGCTTATGCAGCTTCAATGAAGCAGACCAAATAATGCAAAAGGTGGTGTGGTCTTCTTGCAGATTACTCATTCCTCTTGTTCAAAACTTGTCTTACTAGCTTTCTGATATCATCCACCGTTTGAATTCTTTCACGCAGACCTCAGAGTCATCACACCCAAAGGCTACTGATAGTAACTCAGAAGCTAAACCTCAAGGAGAGGTTATGCCCGCTGAAACCAAGAAACAAGAAGTAACACCCATTGAGGCCAAAGAACCAAATAGAGCCCAAGTAGTAACTTTTGAATTTCTTTAATTGAAAACATATTCAAATTTTTTAATTGCCTTAATACTAATTCAAGCATCTTCCAGGTTTCTGCTGATAAGGTGATAGGTGAAGATGATAAAGGAGAAGGTGCATGCACCGAAGAAACTGGAAGGTTTGTTTTCTCTTAACTTTGACGAGTCATCTAAAATATAGAGAATACATGCTTAATTTTGTTTATTCTAATTCTCTTCCTTGTTTATGATCTCAGAGTTTGTGCTGGAAGAGATCCTGCCAGTGTAAAAATAGAAGCTTGTGACGACAAGTCGAATTGTAAATCCAGTGTTAATGTAGGAACTGAAGCTTGCACACCTAAGCCTACAATGACTTCTCGAAAGGGAGACCTGATGACTGATTCGAAGAAACACCAGACAGCTAAAAAGATAGCCAGTTTGGTTAGGAACCCATCAGCATTAAAGCCTAGAAATCAATTACAGTCATCCCATGCCAAAAGCATCAAACCATCCAGTGTGAAGAGGTTGGCTATATGAGTGTGTAATTTTTCTGTTTGTACGCTTATGTACTAATTCTGCTACCCAAAATCTATAGGGAGACAGCTGTGAAAAACCCTGCCGGGACTCCCAATTTTGCTCAAGAGAACCAGGCCATTAAGCGGCAGAAGTTGGAAGGAGGAAAAACTAGACAGGTGAATGTTACGAATGCTCTCTACACCTATTGCTGATTTCACGATTTGTTATCATCTGAAGCATTCCTTTGTTTTCCCCTCTCAAAATTCCAGATACTTAATGTCAAACCTCAACTTTTGCCCCACAAGTCAAAACTGGG
The DNA here is from genome assembly GCA_003123785.1 of Pterocarya stenoptera. Classification (NCBI taxonomy): domain Eukaryota; kingdom Viridiplantae; phylum Streptophyta; class Magnoliopsida; order Fagales; family Juglandaceae; genus Pterocarya; species Pterocarya stenoptera. Next base: position 154,211 of record QEOT01005882.1, read on the forward strand.
TCTTACCGGTAGCACTTCCAACTTATGCTCTTCAACTGCTAATAAAACTAACAAAGAGGACAGAAAGGTTTACACTCTTACCGAGAATGCCTTGCTTTGTATTTGTTAAACTCAGCAACAGCAATTCATGTTTTCCATACTAAAGGATCTAACTCATTGTGACTCATTTTTCTATTGAAAGGTTTACGTACGGGAACCAGCCAAACCATTTGTTTCAATGGCAGAAATGATGAAGAAGTTCGAGTCAAGCACCAGAGACTTGTCACTGCCACCCGTTAATACTTCTCTCTCACATGTAAATGAGTCCTAAAAATTCACTTCTACCATTTTGATTGCCTTTGGTGCTTTATATATATCGAATTCCTCCTATATTAGTCAAGGTGATGATGATAACTTCTATTATCCAGATGAAGACTAGACTCACATTGACAAGGCCCAAGGATCCAGAACTTGAAACTGCCCAACGGGTTCGTTCCACCAGAGTAAAAAGTACTGCTGAGCTTGAGGAAGAAATGATGGCTAAAATTCCGAAGTTCAGAGCTCGACCACTAAATAAAAAGGTAAAAATCGATTGTATGATGATGAACGTCACTCGGGATGTGCATATTTTACTCAACTCTCTCTTTTCCTAACTTGTTGCAGATTCTCGAAGCTCGAACTTTACCTGCAATACCAAGAACTACACCGCAGCCACCAGAATTTCAGGTAAAATTAGACTGAGGAATGGATCTTTAAGAAACATGTGATTGGACGGGCGGACTTATATTTCGTATTTGCTGCAGGAATTCCATTTGGAGACAATGGCAAGGGCCCATCAGAATGCAGAATCAGCTTCTGTGGCTTCGACAGAATTGTCCCATCAGGTTTGGCTTTTAGAGCGTTCTATAAAATTCTGTTTACTTTCTCTAATTCGTGCTTTTTGTTGATATCTCCTCTTTTTTATAACAGAATAATCCATGGAAGCCTCATCTGACTGCACCAAAGAGCCCTTTACTTCAGACATTATTGAGGGCTCGTCCCACTAGGGTGAAAAGCTCTTTTGAACTTGAGCAAGAGGAGCTTGAAAAACTACCTAAATTTAAGGCGAAGCCTTTGAATAAGAAGGTATGGCTCCACTCTTCTGATGAACAAGTGGTTCCGCTCAACCAACCATGGTATCCATAGATAACATATATTTCTTCATCTTTGTTAGATCTTTGAAAGCAAAGGGGATTTGGGAATGTTCTGTAATGCAAAGAAACACGTTACCGTACCTCAAGAATTTCATTTTGCAACGGATGAGAGGATTCCACCACCTGTTGCTGTTGTTGATTTGTTTGACAAGGTAATTTTTAAAGAGTCTTTTGTTTTCTATTCGTAATCGTTGGAAAAAAAATATATATACAGGAAGAAAAGTGCAGTTTTATATTGTTCTCTTCTGCAGCTTTCTTTGAATTCAGAACCTCGTCATGATAATCCGATTCCAAGAAACACTACTCCAAATCCATTCCACCTTCACACAGAGGTGTGCCTTTCAATTCTTTTTGTCAATGGGACATTTGAAATAAGAGTCTCTCTCCTTGGAGCTACATTTACAACGGTACTTTGTTGTGACTTTCTGCCATCAGGAAAGAGGGGCCGAGAAAGAGAGGAGATTGTATATGGAGCTCATGCAGAAACAGTTGGAAGAGGAAAGAGCAAGGGTTCCCAGGGCAAACCCGTACCCATATACCACTGACTATCCTGTGGTAAAGAAATAACTAACTTATTTATTTTTCTAATTTCTAATTGCGTTTGCAATAATAATGATGAAAACATCATCATAATTCACATAATACAGATTCCACCGAAGCCGGAGCCCAAGCATTGCACAAAACCAGAACCTTTCCAATTGGAAAGTTTGGTAAGGCACGAGGAGGAAATGCAAAGGGAAATGGAAGAAAGGAGTAGGGTGGAGAAAGAAGAAGCCCAGAAGAAAATTTTCAAGGCACTGCCAATTCTGAAAGAGTAAGAAGCAGTAGTAATTTTTATTTATGGCTTAGCAGAAGAAATACAAGCGAATCATTCTAATTTTTTTTCATGGCTGTCTCATCATACAGGGACCCTATTCCAGTTCCAGAGAAAGTGCGCAAACCCCTCACTCAAGTTCAGGAATTTAATCTCCATGTAGATAATCGNGTTCTATAAAATTCTGTTTACTTTCTCTAATTCGTGCTTTTTGTTGATATCTCCTCTTTTTTATAACAGAATAATCCATGGAAGCCTCATCTGACTGCACCAAAGAGCCCTTTACTTCAGACATTATTGAGGGCTCGTCCCACTAGGGTGAAAAGCTCTTTTGAACTTGAGCAAGAGGAGCTTGAAAAACTACCTAAATTTAAGGCGAAGCCTTTGAATAAGAAGGTATGGCTCCACTCTTCTGATGAACAAGTGGTTCCGCTCAACCAACCATGGTATCCATAGATAACATATATTTCTTCATCTTTGTTAGATCTTTGAAAGCAAAGGGGATTTGGGAATGTTCTGTAATGCAAAGAAACACGTTACCGTACCTCAAGAATTTCATTTTGCAACGGATGAGAGGATTCCACCACCTGTTGCTGTTGTTGATTTGTTTGACAAGGTAATTTTTAAAGAGTCTTTTGTTTTCTATTCGTAATCGTTGGAAAAAAAATATATATACAGGAAGAAAAGTGCAGTTTTATATTGTTCTCTTCTGCAGCTTTCTTTGAATTCAGAACCTCGTCATGATAATCCGATTCCAAGAAACACTACTCCAAATCCATTCCACCTTCACACAGAGGTGTGCCTTTCAATTCTTTTTGTCAATGGGACATTTGAAATAAGAGTCTCTCTCCTTGGAGCTACATTTACAACGGTACTTTGTTGTGACTTTCTGCCATCAGGAAAGAGGGGCCGAGAAAGAGAGGAGATTGTATATGGAGCTCATGCAGAAACAGTTGGAAGAGGAAAGAGCAAGGGTTCCCAGGGCAAACCCGTACCCATATACCACTGACTATCCTGTGGTAAAGAAATAACTAACTTATTTATTTTTCTAATTTCTAATTGCGTTTGCAATAATAATGATGAAAACATCATCATAATTCACATAATACAGATTCCACCGAAGCCGGAGCCCAAGCATTGCACAAAACCAGAACCTTTCCAATTGGAAAGTTTGGTAAGGCACGAGGAGGAAATGCAAAGGGAAATGGAAGAAAGGAGTAGGGTGGAGAAAGAAGAAGCCCAGAAGAAAATTTTCAAGGCACTGCCAATTCTGAAAGAGTAAGAAGCAGTAGTAATTTTTATTTATGGCTTAGCAGAAGAAATACAAGCGAATCATTCTAATTTTTTTTCATGGCTGTCTCATCATACAGGGACCCTATTCCAGTTCCAGAGAAAGTGCGCAAACCCCTCACTCAAGTTCAGGAATTTAATCTCCATGTAGATAATCGAGCTGTGGATAGAGCTGAGTTTGATCACAAGGTATATTGACCAAACTTTGCTGAGGAAAACATACAGAAGTAATTTGCAATAATTATGGTTTTGTGTGAAAGACAATTTTTTCTTAGTTACTGATGGCAGCATATTTTCACAGATCAAAGAAAAAGAAATGATGTATAAGAGATACAGAGAAGAGAGCGAGGCGGCACGGATGGTATGGCTGATAAAAAAGTCTAGTCTTGGTTTATTTTCGAATGTCAAAAGCTTTTTATTAACTTTTTATTTTGTGTTTTCAGATGGAGGAAGAGAAGGCCCTGAAACAATTGAGAAGGACATTGGTTCCCCATGCAAGACCAGTGCCTAATTTCAACCAGCCTTTCTGCCCCCAAAAGTATGATGACACTTCTTGTTTTGTTTTTGTTTTTTTGCCATTTCTCTTGATAGAAGAATGGAATGAGTTGAGTTTTGTTGACAAGGGGGGTTTTGCGTGATATAGGTCTTCCAGGGAAACAACAAAAGCAAAATCACCGAATTTGCGTGTGCTCCAGAGAAAAGAAAGGCGAAAAGCGTTCAATGCTGTGGCTACTGCAGTTTCAAGTGCCGCTGCTCATATGAGATAGATGGATTGTTGGTTGATTCTTGAGTGGTAATAGTGTTCAAGAACTCTTGAACCCCTCGTAGAAGGGCCCTCTATACACACCACCTTTAATGTACAACACCTTAAATGTAGAACTTTTCTTTGTTGCCAATGTGTAATGTACTATTAATTATTCTTTTTAAACCCTTGTTTTCTTAGAAATTAGTGTAAAACTGTAATTTCCGACTGAAAGAGAATGCAATAGTTTAGTCAAATCAGAAATTCAGTTTCATTGTTAATTTTTAGAATAATTATTCCCATCAGCCACACTATTTACTACCCCACACCTCACACCCTATGAAAAACAATCTGTCAGGTGTGTGGTATAAAGGTGAATAATAACNTGTGATGGTTTGAGAATGACAAATAAAATTTTTGTTTAGATCTATCTACACGCCCCACATTCGCCACCAACCCCATAATTACCGGACCACCATCATTTTTGTCTAACACTTGAGTGGACACCCACCCACAGTGCAATCCAACCATATTCTGCACCTCCACCATTTATCCTCTCCTCTCTTTTTAATGGTTTTCCTTGCTTTTTGTCCATTTTTGGATTATTTTTTAGGGAATTCACAGTTTAGATCCATGCATTTCGCCATCATCTACCGCACACCAGAAGACTTTTCACATCTCCCTTCACTACCAACTCTGGCTAGATCCACTTTTTGATGGACACTTTTTTGGATTTATTGTAGATTTTTTTTTTTTTTGATCTCAAAACAGATTTGTTGAATTACTTTGAGAAATAACATCTCGGAATGACTTCCACTATATTACTAATATTATCCACATTTCATGCATATTTTAGCTACATCTTCATTTCTCATTCTCCCCACATGCAGGACTTTACAGCTTCTTAACCTCTGCATCAACTCTCTAGTCTCTTTGATAATGTCGCCCAACAGTGACATTGGTTCTTCTGCACCATGAAGCTTTTGCACCATCAGCAGCGATTCACTCTCCAAGAAAGTATCATGAATGCCCAAGTGAATACACAGTTGTAGGCCCCTGAACATAGCCAACATTTCAATCTCTGTAAGATCATTAACCTCGTGTTCCTCCTTGCTAGCTGCCATGAGTACTTTCCCACAGCCATCATCAGAGAATTATTCCCACTCCTGCGCTATGTTGGTCGAAAAACATAGCACCATCCACATTTAGCTTCATAACTCCTTGTGGGGATGCTCCCAACGGCAACGGGTCTTATTCATTTGCTTCGGCCAAACTTGAATTATTTATGAACCTCATGCACCGATAGGGCATGACCAATTACCTGATTAGGCGTCAAGCTTTTATTCTAATACCCCATCTGATTCTTTCTGAACCAAAAGCCCCATGCAATAAGAAAAAATAGTTCCAATTCATCTCTTCTGCCTACTTAACGTAATCTCTAGCGATATCAACAAACTCTTGATGGATTATCTGTATTTTGCAGGGAAGGTAAATGTCTTCTCCAACCCACCTTTAGTGTAGAATAAAAAGCATGTACAATGTCCTCCACTTCTCCCTGGCAAAATTGGCAGTTATCATCGGTTATTACTTTCCTCTTCTTCAAGTTGTGCGTTGTTGGTAGCCCATATTTGCATGCTCTCCAAGCAAAGACTTTTTCACCTTGGTTTGAGATCTGCATATTCCAAATCTCCTTCCATGTGCGTTTATGCCTCTCTACATTAGAGCTCAGTCTTTCCTTCCCAATTTCTTTGAATAGTATAGGCACTCTTCACGCTAATTTCTCTGGTGCCCAAATTTGTTTTTCCTCTTGTTCACCTGGGCTAATAACAATTTTCAAAACCTCAATTGCAACTTGTGGAGGTAGGAGATTTCTAACTCTCTCCAAATCTCACCACCTGGTATTGTTGTCAATGAGCTTGTCCACTGTTAGAACCTGTCTCTTATCTCCTCCTCACTCATCCCTTGTTTTAAATTCCTAAACCCATATATATCCAATAATCTCTCTAGATATTTATTGATTTCCCATTTCCCACTCTCCACCTGCAACCATGAGCCAATTTTTTCTTTACCTTCCAAATGCCTCTTCAAACATGAGATGGACTCTGACACAACCTTGAATCTAGGAAGCTCACATGTGGAAAATATTTGGTTTTAAAAATTCTTTGAAGTAGGGTGGCTTCATCTTGCATAACTTTTCATCACTGTTTAGCCAACAAATCCATATTAAAAGTCATGAGATCTTTGAACCCCCATCCCTCCTACTTTTCTAAACTCACACGTCTTTTTCCAACTTACCCAATGGATCTTGTGTTCATTCTAACTTTGCTCCACCAGAATTTAGCTATCATTTGCTCTAGGTCAGTAGATAGGTTTCCAGGCAACTTAAAATAACTCATGGAATATGTAGGTGTCAAGAGAGCAATTACCTTAATTAGAACCTCCCTTCCCCCTCATGACAAGAGTATCTCCTTCTAGCTTTGGAGCTTTTGCCATACCTTGTTTTTTGCTCAACCTACCATAGAAGGAAAGCCTAAGTATTTATCATACTATTGAAAGCTTTTAGACTCCCCCCAAAAGGACAGGATTCCCTCTTGCTGCACATTGCTGACATTCCTACTAAAACCCATAGAAGGGTTCTCTCTATTGATCCTTTGACTTGAAGCCTTTTCATATTTCTTAAGTAATTGTTGTACTGCCACATTCTCTTTCATATCTGCTTTACAAACTAGAACACTATCATCTGCATAGGGTAGATGATTAACTTTGGTGCCCCTACATATTTAATCTGAGTGATCTATTTGTCAGTTCCAGCTTGTTGTAACATAGAGATTAACCCTTCAGTATACAATAAAAACAGGTATGGTGACAAAGGGTCCCCAAGTTGTAATTCTTTGGAAGGTATGATTGGGCCCTTTGGTTCTTCATTGATCATAACTAAGAGAGACAGTTTTCACACACATCATGATAAGCTCAACCCACTTTGCCTTAAAACCCATCTTGTGTATTGTTTCTTCAAATAATCCCGCTCAATTCTATCATAGGTTTTGCTCATGTCAAGTTTTAGAGACATATACCTAGTTTTTTCCACTCTTTTCTGCCTCAAGCAATGGACAATCTCGTAGGCTACTAAGATGTTATTTGTATTTGGCCTACATTGAACAAAAGCACTTGGAAAACCATATATAATAAAAAGAAGTACATGCTTGAGTCTATTTGCCAACACCTTAGAAATTAGTTTGTATACCACATTACAGAGACTTATAGGTATTAGGGCCTAAAACCTGCAACTCTTTCAAGTTTCTTCTTTTTAGGGATCAAAGTAATTAAAGTGTGATTGAATGAACTAGGAAACATACCACTATTCAGTGCTTGTGACACAGTAGAGGTCACTGACTTGCAAACTATGTTCCAGTAATTTTGAAAAAAAATGGGGTCATTCCATCAGGTCCTGGTACTTTAGTAGGATTCATCTGATTCAAAGCTGAACATACTTCTTCTGTGAACACCTTAGTAAGCTCATTGTTCATATCATCTGTGATTCTCCCATTTAAACCTTCCAAAAAATCCAAATTCCCTCTCTAAGGTGAGGTAGCAAACAAGTCTGGAAAAAAATTCAAAATCACCTTATCTCTACCTTCATCCTCCTACCATACCCCTTTATTGTAGCTTTTGAGATTAAAAATGTGGGTTTGTTAAATGTGACTTATTCGGGCGAAACACTTGCTACCCGCGCTTAAAGCCTAGGCTCGTTCCTTGGTTGGACACAATGCTAGAAAAATTTATACATCCAAAAGTGTCATTGGTGAGTCTCAAACAGTGACGTCCCTTGGGGAAGAGAGGCAACTATCCACTTCACCAAGCATATCCTAGTCTTTAAATGTTATACCATTTAAGCTAATAATTGTTAGTTGAAAAGTCACAAGTTATGAGTTATGATTTTTCAAGAGGTGTCAATTCATTCTCTATAAATAGAATATGTAACCCACAAATTTAAGCATTCTATTTTCCTATTGTTTTTAGTCGTGCACAATTTTGTAGAGAAACTATAAAGGAAAAACTTAAGAATTGTTGTTTGTAGTTGGTGATTTGTTGTATCCTAGAGATGAATTATTTATAATATGGCAACAGACTCTTTCTAGTGGGGGCAATTATCATCTTATAGATAGTGCTCTACACACCTTAAAATTGCATTTATTTTCATATTACTTTAACCACTCAGTTTTCTATAACAATTAAGTTGATGATCCCATTGGCAATTATCATCTTAAAGATAGTGTTCTACACAACTCAAAGTCGCATTTATTTTCAGATTATTATATCTACCCAACTTTCTTCAACCATTTTAAGGTGATAAACGCAGTGAGATCAAAATCTGATATGGCAAACATTCATGGTGATGAATCAAGATTTTGTCAAATTAAATAGGTTTGATGGAACGAATTTTACTCACCAGAAGGACAAGTTGATGTTCCTTCTTACTACATTGAAGATTTCATATTTTTAAATCCGAACTTGTGATACTTTTATAACCCAAATTTAATGACAATGACCAAATCAAGGCAGACCGCAAGAAACGTGAAGAAGATGAAGTAGTATGTAAAGGACATATTCCAAATACATTTTTTGATCGTCTATGACTTGTTACATCAATCAAGTCACCAAAATATATTTGGAAGGAATTGGAATTCAAGTATAGAACTGAAAAATAAGATACAGATAAATTGTTTATTTTGAAATATTTTGAATCTACAATAAATGATAATGCTTCTCTGATAGATCATGTGGCGCCGCATCCCTCGTGTATAGGTTCTGGCGAGGTACCATGGTGATATGGGTGCCAACCTAAGGGTTAACACCCAGGGTTTGGTTGGATTAGGCTTACTTCGTCCAGATGGAAGTGCACATGTCGGATACAAATGTAATGTCGCAGAGGAAAAAAAAAAGATTTAGTCGGTAAACTAAGACCTTGAAGCATCAGAAGTCTACATCACCAAGCAGGAACAAGTATCGTCATTCCTTATTAATATCAACTTAGAAATACATACATTCCAATTAGTTTGTTCTTCGCTTAACGGGCAGCATGTCGAATACAAGTGGTCACCCTTAGAAAGTATAAAAGGTACAACTCAAAATGATACATGGTCCTTACTATAAAGACAAGCCTCCATCATTAGGGTTCATGTAGCATTGGCTCTTCCTCCGAGGGCATCACTCCTGGTTATAACTCTGTATCAAAGTCTATGGTTCCGAGGATAAAACCATGGAAAGGTTAGTTAATTATGACAAAACTCCTAATGATAGACAATGCTCTTGAAGATGTAATGAAGAGTTTCATATAAATAGTGAGAGGGCACATACATGTACGCTTGGTGAGGAGTCACTCTTTGGCATAAACACATAGACTCGTAAACATGGTGAGGAATCACCTTCCAAGGAATTACCCTCTGGAGTAATGTAGTTTAAAGCATAATTAATATTTAGGCGAGGAATCACCCTTCGCTTCCAATAGGTTAGATCCATAGCATCATATTGGTTCCAAAGGCACAAATGTCATCACACAGATCCTCATCAAATAGATATTCATCACACAGACATACGTTACTTGATGGGCATACAAGGGGTGAGCCGTTCCACCGTTGGAATCAGGGAAATCCTTTCTTCCCATCCAACCTGGTGTAAGTCTGCTCACCTATACCCCAACATAGGTCAACGCTTAAACAAAGACAACGTGTTGCACAGTTGAAACGTCTACTTGGCCAGCCAACTCGAGGACACCACCACGTGATGCTCCGGGGTATTCTACATCCTAGCTATCGGGTGACGCCAAACATGATACTGCCCCACCCCAAATCACCACGGGGCATTCTACTTCCTGTGTTAAGATTGTTACAACGTCTCGCATGAATGGTTCGAGGAAATCTTTCCTGTTCCATGATTATTGATGCAAGTTTCTCTCTTTCTCTCTCTCTCTCTCTCCAAGAGATGACAGGTTCTCACATAGAGATCATAATCAATGAAAACATCAAACAGATTCAAAGTCTCAAAAATAAGAAATAAATATAAGATAAGCATAATGATTAGAAAAGATATATTCATGCTCAGAAAGGGGAAGGGTACAAAATATGCAAATGCCTTTTATACACAACATTCACCCCACATTTCCAAGTGCTGTCTTAGAACGTTAGGTTCAGTACTTCGCTTCACCACTCCTTCCTTTTTCCTCTGAAGAATCCGGCTTCGTGAGATCTCAGGTGTTCAAGATCTTAAAAGTGTTTATAAAGTAGGGCTGTCAAACGTCCTTCTGACACATTTCTGACCCTAGGTATGCTTAGATAGGACTCCTTTAGTCTCGACTGTCATATATACTACAAGATGACAGAGACAAACAACTAGGGCATGGTTCACATCTCCTTAAGGCCTGCAAACTCCTCAATCATTCCTTGAATGAGGGTTTTCCACATGGCATTAGGCCATACCTCCAGGTTCAGGTGATATGACTTGCAGAGTCGTAATCCTTTCTACAAACATGCTCCAGATGTGACCCTTCAGATGGAGTGTGGGCTTCTGCGTACGACTCTGCCACTCTTTTGAGCACTTTTGTGCTGTCCTAATATTTACTTCAGTCTATCCTTGACCATTGCTTGCCTTGAGTGAGCAACCCTTGCTCACCTAAGACATGTAGCTCTTATCTCATCAAAGACACCAGCCTCTTAAGCACCTTGTTCCCACCTTCACGGTGGGCTACTTTTGTAGCTTTCCTACCATGAGTTGAGACACTCATCTCCACCTTGTGTTGGGATATATTTGTCAGGCCTTCCATAAGAAACTTGTTCTCCCACATTGTGGACTAGCTGAACTTTGCAGCACCCACAACTATTTTCTTCACCCAACCAATGGAGTGTTCCTCATCTTTCTTTCCACTCAAATCTATTGATGATTTACCCCCTTTCGCTCATGGGGGGCCCTCACATCCTCCCCTCCTTTCAAGAAATTTCGTCCTCGAAATTCAATGAGGGTTTTTCCTTTCTCTATCTTTTCAATGGAGGATCTCAGACGAGAGATCTACTGATTCCTCTGGTCATCTTTGATTTCAGATGGGGCCTTCCCTCATTTGGATTCGCAGACTGACCTTCACCATCTGTAAGAGGGACATGAGATGACTCCTCATGTCTCCTTCGCCTACTCCGTCTAGGCTGCTCGCAGGTTGTGCTCTCTCGAATTTTAGCTCCTTCACTGGGTTCGACCTCATAGGATGTTGGGGAATTCTCACCCTTGTCCTCATCTTTCTCGTCACATTTTGGCACTGTCCATTTCTCACCACATTGTGCCACAGTGGTGTCGTCATGTTGTAGCATCTCCATTATTAGGGCTCTAGCCCTCTGAGTAATTTTTTTGTCTTGACAACGCTTCTCCTCCACTATCCTTTGTTTTGACTCTAATCTCTCCCTCTCATGTTGTTCTTCTAGGTATCAACTAATTATTTCAGGTGGCATTGTTGCCCTACAAGCAGTTCTCTTCTCTCACACGATGATTGTGCTTTTGTGAGAGTCTTTAGTGATGTGTTCAAGGGGAGTAGGTTGAATGCTTATTTATGGACGTGCCTTCACCTTGGGATTTTCCAAATCATCCTCATATCATGCGTTATAGCTAATCACTGCAGATCGAATAAACATGGAACCTACTCTCGCATAGCCTGCTCACGTTCCCAATTGAACTACTAGTTTCCCGCGTCTCCCCAGTACTGCTCATTACGACTTTAGATTGCAATCTTTCCTCTTTCGAATCTATGAATCGTACTATTTTTTCTCGTAAGTGAGATTTGGTTGCAATGGAATCAAACTCAGTTTAGTTACTCAGGCTTGCTAATTCCCAAAACTTTTTTTAATGAGGAAACGTGGAACACATTGTGAATCCCCTTATATTCCGCAGGTAACTTCACTTAGTTACTTGGTACGGTCCAATGTATCTTGGGCTTAGTTTTCCCTTTAGCCCAAACCACATAACACCTTTTATAGGTGATACCTAGAGGTAGACCCAATCTCCAGCCTCAAAGGTTAACTCTTTTCTCCTATTGTTGGCATAGCTCTTCTGCCTACTTTGTGTTGTGGCCATCCTCACACGTATGAGTTTGACCTACTGAAATACATAGGTCCCTTGTCTCTATAGATCTTCCGTCGAATCCCTAGCAATTTTGAATCCTTTTCTTGCTGGTCCTTTAGCTTATTGAAAATTGCTTACCCTAATTTGTTGCAGGGCAATGAGGATCTCTTCAAGTGGCCTATCCTTTACCATTAGATGTCTCATTTCTTTCAAGAGAGAGTCTAGTTTCGAGAGTTCTCTTATGTCTCTCATCTTCGATTTGCGACTTAAGGCATCATCGACCAAATTGGCATTTCCTAGGTGATACTTAATTTTGCCTTGGTAGTCGCTAAGGAACTCCAACCACTTTCGTTGTCTCATGTTAAGAATTTTATGGGTGAAGAGATGTTTCAGACTCTTGTGATCAGTATAACTCGCATTCTCCACCATACATGTAGTGCTTCCATCTCTTTAAGGCAAACACTACCATTGCCAACTCCATGCCTTGAGTTGGGTAGTTCCTTTCATGGTCCTTCAATTGTTTGAATGTGTAGGCTACCACCTTACTTTTCTGAATCAAGACACAACCTAGACTATACTTCAACGCGTTATTAAATATCATAAATGGCTTATGAGGCTCGGGTAAGGTTAGAATAGAAGTAGTCAATCTTCTCTTTAGTTCCTCAAAACTTCGTTCACACTTGTCGGTCCAAGCAAATTTAACATTCTTCCTAGTTAACACCGTGTGGGTTTGACAATCTAGAGAATCCTTCCACAAATCCTAGGAAGCTCTTCACCTCTTGCATAGAGGTCAGTCGTTACCATCCTACTATTGCTTCAATTTTACCTAGGTTGATTGTGACTCCTTCCTTGGATATCACATGATCGAGGAACTTTACTGGATTTAGCTAGAACTAGCACTTGTTGATTTTGGCAAATAACTGATGGGTCCTTGAGTGTTTCCAACACCAATCTTAAGTGGCTCTTATGATCCACTGCTCATCTAGAATACACTAAACTTTCGTCTATGAAAGTTATTACAAATAGGTCCAAAAATGGACGAAACACTTTATTCATGATGTCCATAAAAGCCGTTGGAACGTTAGCTAATTCGAAAGGTTGTCTTTGGTATGTTACCTTCTTTAATCCTTAATTGATGATAACCAGACCTAAAGTCAATCTTGAAAAAATGCACCTCCTTACAGTTGGTCAAATAAATCATCTATCCTTGACAATGGATACCTATTCTTGGTGGTCATCTTATTCAGTTCCTTGTAGTCCTGATATTATGTTTTTGGATTTCTTTAGGATCCCATTTCTTTTCTTCACAAATAGTACCAGAGCTCCCAAAGGTGAGATGCTAGGCTCTATCAATCCTTTCGTCAACAGCTCTTGTAGTTGACTTTCTAACTCCTTCAACTCCGTTAGGGCCATCCTATAAGGTGCCCTGTGTACCAGAGCTACTCCTGGTTCCATCTCGATTGAAAACTCAATTTCTTTAGAAAGGGATAACCCTGGCAGTTCTCTAAAGACCTCTAGAAATTACCTACCATTAGCATGTCCTCAATTTCCTTGGGTTCTCTCTCCTTAAGCACTTAGTGTACTAAATAGGCATCAACCCCATTCGCCAAATCCTTCTTAGCTTGCAATGATGTAATCACTTCCAGCATCATCCTCAACTTGCTTCCACGGAAGATTCTATCCATCATTTTTGGTAAGAAGAAAGTCATTATCCTTGACCAACAATCTTTACTTGCGAAATGCCTAAACAACTAGTCCATCCCTACTATGACATCAAATCCCAACATGTCAAATACTATCAAATCCACTTCAAAGAGATTTCATTTATCTCCAA
>QEOT01005882.1:183326-205389 GCA_003123785.1 Pterocarya stenoptera
CTTCTTCTTCTTCTTCTTCTTCTTCTTCTTCTTCTGCTTCTTCTTCCTCTTCTTCTTCTCCTCCTCCACCCACTTCTTCTTCATCTTCTTCCTCCACTTCTTTTTCTTCGTCTTGCTGGTCTTCTTCTTCTCCTTCTCCTTCTTCTTCTACATCATCTTCGTCTTCTGGTTCGGGCCGAGATTGCTCGGTATGCTGGTGATGAGCCTCTTCATCGTCCAGATTCTCTGACAGAGAACGCTTCTGCGCAGGCATTGATAGTAACAGAGAGCGACAGAGAGGAGAGAGCTTTTTTATCGTTTCCTTTTCGTGCGAGCGTTTTTGTTGGAAAGAGAGAACAGCGAGCGGAAGGAGGTAGGAAGACAGAATGAGATGGGAGATTATATGGGCTAGCTTTTCACTTTATATAAATATATTGGGAGATTATATGGGCTAGCTTTTCACTTTATATAAATATATATACGCACGTATTTACAAGTATCTTCTCGTAATTGTATACAAAATACAAATACAATACAGGTGGGTGCTCGGAATCAAAAAGGTTACGGCAAAGCCAAGAAAAAGCATCACATGGTGATGGTGAATCGATCTGGGCGTTAGGCACATTCACAAAATTAGACAAACATTTGTTGCCAATACTTGGGGACATACCCATTGGAGGGCAAGTCTCCCAGCAGCCGTGGTTATTCCAGCTTCAATTGTAGTTAAAAAGTTCGAAATTTGATCTTGGATTGGGCAAAGAAGTCCACTCGTCCATTCTACCGGCGATGCACTCATGGCCTTAACCGGTCGTGTCATGCCTCCGGTGTTATTGTTTTGAATAAATTAGAATGTTTAAAGCAAATCTATGCTTTGTATATATTAATATGGGATAACATCATAGAATTTTGGTCTTATTGTGTTGACCTTCAAGATTGAAATAATAAATAACAGGAACGGTCGGAGCATTTGTATTTCATAGTCATAGGTGAAATTCTTAAATTTATAAAAGACGAGCAACTACGAAAACATTTCCCAAGAATTTTGTCATTAATCAGAATAAAAATTGGGGGCTCAAAGATGACAAGATTTCATCCTAATCTTAACCATAAACAATGCAGACCAGAGATCGGCGGATGTTGCTTTAAGGACTTTGCCGGCACCTTATAAGAAATCAAAGTCTTTGGATTCTAGGGGGAGTATGGTCGCAAGGCTGAAACTTAAATGAATTAACGAAAAGGCACAACCAGAAATGGAGCCTGCAGCTTAATTGACTCAATAGGAGAAAACTTACTAAGTCCAGACATAGTAAGAATTGCAGACTGAGAGCTCTTTCTTGATTCTATAGGTGGTGGTGCATGGTCATTCTTAGCTGGTGGACCAATTTGTCTAGTTAATTTCATTAACGAACAAAACCTCAGCCTACTAACTAGCTATGCGGAGGTGACCTTCTGCAACCAGCTTCTTAGAGGGACTATGGCCACTTAGGCAAGGAAGTTTGAGGCAATAACAGATATGTGATGCCTTTAGATGTTATGGGCTACACAGTGCTACACTGATGTATACAACGAGTTTATAGCCTTGGACAATAGGCCCAAAATATCTTTGAAATTTCATAGTGATGGAGATAGATCATTACAATTGTTGGTCTTCAATGAGGAATTCCTAGTAAGCGTGAGTCATCAACTCATGTTGACTATGTCTCTGCCCTTTGTACACACTACTCGTCGCTTCTACCAATTGATTGGTCTAGTGAAGTGTTCGAATAGCGCCGACATGAGTGATTCACTATCGGTGACATCACGAGAAGTTCACTAACCTTATCATTTAGAGAAATGAGAGGTCATAACAAAGTCTCAGCAGGTGAACCTGTGGAACGATCATTGTCGATACCTGCCTAGTAAAACGACCTGTGAACTTTTAATGACCTTCTGTGGTGGGAGAGTAATGCTCCCTCCCAAAAATGGTTGCGAGGGCACGTTGAAATTGGCCACTACTCCTCATGTGTGGTGGGTCAATCTTCTCGTACCCTTACCAACCGAACAATGAATCTCGGCACAATCTGTGCCGAGGAACTTAAACAAGAAGTAGCCGCAGGCGCCTTGGAAACGGTGTGCGTGCTGTTGGTGATATATGACCATGATACATAACAGTCATTTTTTTTTCTTCTTTTTCTTTGTGAAATCACCACTTGTCTCAAATATTAAAAGATGGGAAGATATAGATTTAATTATTTGTATTATATTCTTAACACTCCACGTCACGTGTGGGCAAGGCTTTCCATTAATGAGTGGCCCAACATGTGAAATATTTAATTAATAAGATAGAGTGCATAACCAGGATTTAAACTCAGGACCTCTACTCTAATACTATGAGAAATCACCACTTTTTTCAAAAATTTAAACTGATAGAAATATGTAGATTTAATTATTTATATTATATTATTAACATTATTCTTCTCAAAAAATGAATATATTATTTCTTTACACAAATAGGGTACAAAGGATCTACTAAGGATAACAATACATAACACGATCTATGAATCTAAGAAAAAATAAAATTAGTGGGTTTGGGTGGACATAAATGCTTTAGGTCAAAACAAGTTGGCCCGATAAGACACGATTAATAAATAGGTAAATTGGGGATCAATCCACAAAACCCGCAATTAACCCGTACAATATGAATAAATTATATTCTTAAACTTTATAAATATTTAGTATTATATGCATGTTTTTGTTGTTTGGATGTGATATTAATATTAGTATTTGACTACTTAATATCTCAAACTATTAAGTTTTTGGTTAATGTATAATTTTTTTTATGCAAATATTAATTTTCTTATATATTATTGGTTTGGATATTGATAATAAAATATTTTCATGAATCAATTTGTAATTATGAATGATTTTATTTAGTTATCTTTGTATTATATATAAAATTATATTAACTAGGTTTAAAATAAATATACAGGTTAGGCCAACCCATTTATAGAAAATGAATTGAAATAAGTTAAATGGGTCGTGTCCAGAATTATTAAACGGGTTCATCAGGTCGTGTCGTATCACCCATTAATTAAATAAATCGTGTTAGGATTTTAGGATCAAACCCATTTAATTAAATTGGTTGTATTCAGATTGACTCAGAAAGTCTAATACTCATGATTTGAGATGACTCGCAAATACAAATTGTCACCCATAAGATCTACAAAGCAATGGAAACGACTCCCAATGCCTAAGAAAATATAAATATTGTTATTAATCTTTAGAGTCAGCTCCAATAGGTTGTAGGGCTTAGGGCCAAAATCCTTAGTTTGGCCTTTCTTATGTTTAAAAAATAAAATTTTATAAATTGATTTTAATTTTAGTTTTTTATTTTACATTTTTTTTTAAAAGTTATTCCTATCATTTTGTAATTATGATTTTATAACATCTTCTCAAATGATAACCCACTTAATCTTTATTGGGAAATGATGGTTTAAAGAGGATTTTAACAACTTTAGCTTTACAAAATGTGCTTTAGATTCTTAGAAGCAATTATAACTATTGTTGTTAATAAGGTTTTATCAACAACCCACACATTTAGAAAACAAATGGGCTCATGCATCTCTAAAAGATTATACAAAAGCCTTTTTATGAAACACTTGAAGGGTAGATTTAGCAATCTATATATTTTTTTTATACTGTATATTAAGCTGATAATGATAGAAAATGAGTGTACCTTTAGAATGAGAGTACGTTGTTGTGCTAAAAATATCTGTAAGTGCACAGAATCGTAACAAATAGTAAAGTGTTTTAAAGAAAATGCATGCCGAACCCACAAAGATTAATAATACTATTCAGTATTGAAATTTACTAAATTAATTATTAGTTGGAAAACTGAATTTTAAAGAATAGATTATCTAAATTAAACTGAAGCAAATAACATTAAAATTAAGATTTTAAAGATAATAAGAATAGATCTAGAGCGTTTAATTTCACCTAGCAAATCCCACCCAATTTATTCTTCCTTGTTATAGAATTTTAATTATCCCATGTTGATGATAAATCACTTAACTATTCAATATTTTCTCTCGAATAATACCAAAAATATCTCCAACTAATAACTCCATATTTCTATGTGAATTTAACTAATTGAAGACTCATTCAGTTTTTTAGATTTTTCTTAAAAATCACACTAATCGCGGTAAAATATATCTACTTTCGCTCAACTAATGATGTTTAATCCTAGAGCTTTAATCACAAATCACCTCTTGGTCTTATTGCAATTTAATAGATCGAACAATAATTAGCTAGAAAATTGTAAGCATTAAGAACAAGAAATAAACACTCAATCATGAAAATATTGAAAATACGATAATTTAGAATATAAATTGTGTGTTCAATGCTAGATTACATCAAAGTTTCAAAAAATAAAATTAGTTCATAATGAAATTGAAAACAAAAAGAATAAAACTAGTGTTCTTAATGGGAGTTGGTTGATGAAGCATGCGGCTCTCGCCTCTGCCCTCCACTTCCGCCTCCTCTAAAGAAACCCAAAGAATAAACTCTAGAATATTTTTACTCTAAACTCGCACTCTCTAAAACTCAAACTCTCCTCAAACTCATCCCACAAGCCAGGATTAAATAGATATCAACTCAAATGCAGAAACAAGATAAATGCGGCTACAATCTAACCTAAAAATCTAGAAAATAATTTCTAAAGATAGATGTTAGCATAAAAGAAAATTATCCCAAGAATAAGAGAATTTTCTAAAATAAAAGATTCAGTGATATGTAGCTTGAATTGCAGAGCTCGGGGGGATTTCATGGTCAGCAGATTGATTGCGGAACTCGGAAGAGTCCCATCGGGTAGATGCCATGTACGCTGAATATAACTGGTCTCCTCGCCTATAGAGAAGAAAGACTCCCGACCAGGATGATAGAACCCTCTCGCCAACTTACCGAGCAGTAAAGCTGCTCACCTTTTCTATTTGTTGCCTACAATGTCATTTAGATTGGTCTTTTAAGTTGGTCGGTTAGACTAGTTACCCAATCTAACCGCCTAGAGCCTTGTCACTAAGTCTTCGCGCCTTCTGGTTGCGCTTTCTGGTCTCGAGTCTCCTCGCCTAAATCTCCTCAGCTCTCTTCAGATCTTGTTGCCTCTCATTGGTCTGGATCTGTAGTCTCTTCTTCTGTACCAAAATGCTTTCCTTTCGCACTAAATCTTCTCATTCCTTCAAATACAAATAAAGAAAAATATATAGAAATAAAATAAAATTAATAGAATTGAAAAAAAAATTGACATTTTTCATAAATAAAAGAGTAATAAAAATCACATAAAAATACACTTATCATACTGAAATAATTACTATGTGGAAATATGATGAAAATTTGGGTCACTTCATGTCTCAATAACAACATTAGAAATGAAAAAGAGATCAACAAGAGAAAAAATTTTTGTCATCATCAATTGAATAATAGGATTATGAAAAAAGAGATTCTAATATCATCATATGTCTTGTGGGTTGGGAAGAATTTCTTCTTGTTGACCCACAGGTGGAAGTTGTGGTGATATTGTGAGTACCTCACCCACTTTTTTTTATTTAGTAGACTCCCATGAAAAATATGATGAATGCGTAAACCTTGTAGAAAATCCAACCGATATGCCACCTTGCTTTTTGTTTTTTTTCACAGATTTGAAAGGGACCATAATAACAACCTACCAATTTCATGGTGTGATGGAGACTAAAGGAATATTATCTATAGGAATGAAGCTTGAGATACACCCAAACCCCTACTTCATACTCCCACCTATTTGTGCTTCCTGTCATACTACCTCTTCATCCTTTCTTGTGCCAATTGTATGTTTTGCTTAAGATGCTTCACTTCGTTATGTTGCACTAACTCCTTCCCAAGTGCTTCAACACGAGTTATGCCTAGAATGTAGTGAAGCAGACATGGTGGTGCTCTACCATGCACTGGCTCAAATGGTTTTTGCTTGGTGCCAAAATTCCAACTAGTGTTACAACAATACCCAGCCCAAGATGACCCTATCTGTGCCAATCTTTTGGCTAATTTCCCACAAAACAAAGTAGAAACATTTGTAATGTTAGAACCGCTACTTCATTTTGCCCATTCGTTTGTGGGTGATAGACTGACAGGAAATTAAAACTAGTGTCATAGGAGGTTCGGATAGTGATTTGAGTTGAAAATTGAAAAAAATATTGTTTGAATATTATTTTTTAATATTATTATTGTTTTGGGATTTCAAAAAGTTGAATTTGTTTATTGTATTTTGTGTGAAAATTTAAAAAAATTATAATGATTAGATGAAATGAGATGAAAGGCTTTTTGTATCCAAACCTCTCTTAATCGAAATAGTTACATCCAAAAGGAACTTATGAAAGCAAGGTCATGACAGAAAAAATAGACTATGGCATGCTGCATAACTTAAAAACATGACAGTAAAAAATGGCAATCTTACCATTTGAGCTAGGTATTCCATCAACTAAATTCATCCATATGTCTTCCCAGACTTACATTGGAATAGCTAAAGGGCTGAGTAATCCTACTGGTGCTAGTAGGTGTGTAATCAGTTCGGTTCGGTTTGGTTTTGGACTTATTTTGAAACCAAGTCGGTCTAAGTCGGTTTTGAAATTTTGAGNTTTTTTTTTTTTTTTTTTTTTTTTTTTGGGCTAATTGGTTTCTCTGACCCAAATGAAAAAAAAAACAATTTATCCCAAATTTGATAGAGTCCAAACATTATTTTCAAAACACCATGCATACAACTAATTAACCAGATAAAAAATATCTAAAAAAAAGAATACAAACAATTACAAATGTAACTACCAAAGTATATAAAAAGAAAAATTTTACACATCATCCCACATCATACACTACATATGATTTTTTTTCCTTATCAAATGTGTGGTGTATGGATGATAAATAAAAGAACTCAATTAGTTTAGGAGGAATAAAACAAAAATAAATAACAATAAATGTGGTGTATGATATATGGGATGATGAGTAGCAAAACTCTATAAAAACCAATTACAGAATAACTTATTACCGACTACGCTGCTTAAAAAAATTTCAATTACATATGTGTGTATATATATAATGTAATCTTATACTTATACCATATTATATATATAAGTATGTAACTTAATATATAAGGATAAATAATAACATGTTAGTAATTTAATATTAATGTTTATTTTTAAGAGTCAGTTTATATCAAGAAAGCATAAACAATAAGATTAAAACGTCATGTTATATTAATTGTATAATATGAATAATATATAGCATAAAAATTTTAAAATTATAATATATATAATATAAAAACTTAAATATATATTTTTTGATTCCATTCCATTCGGTCCAGTTTTATTTTCAAATCTTGAAACAAGCACTAAATTTTTAATTCGTTCCAGGCCCTACGAACCGAAACTGACCAAACCGGTTCGGTTCAGTTTGTTTTTCAGGTTTTTTCTTACATCCCTAGGTGCTAGAGACTTGGTCTTACTTACTCCTTTGGCATGTGTCACAAGCTCAGATGAGTTTCTTTACGCTTTTTTGAATTCCCTTACAAAATTTAGATTGGATTCTATGGAAAGTCTTGTGATAACCCTCGTGGAAGTTCCAATAAAATGGGGCAATTATGTCTTCAATTAGAGGTGGGTCTTCAAGAATAAAAATCCTATCTTTAAAAAAGATGATCCCATCTAAAAACTTCTAAGCCCTACAACTTCACTTTCTCTTACCCTATCACTTATATCTTGTAACTCTTTCCAGGTCGCATTTGCTTCTTTATTCACCTCTAACCAATTAGGTACTAGTTGTGAGATAGCTTGTAGTTGTGATAGGGTTTCCTCTAGTTCTTCCATTCTTGAAAAGGAATCTACAACCACATTTTTACCTGTATTCTTGTACTCAATAATAAAATCAAACCCCAAAAACTTATAGAGCCATTTCTGTTGTGCTACAATTGTGATCTTCTGGGACCTTAAGTATTGCAAACTCCTTTAATCTGTGTCGTATTTTTTAAATATAGAATTCTTATTCTTGAATACTCACCTCTCATTGAAGATGTAATCCCATTTGAAAACTTGCAAAGCCCTATAGCTTCTTCACCTTCTCTTATCCTATCTCTTAGCTCTTGTAAGTCTTTCCAAACGACATTTGCTTCTTTAATCACCTCTAACTAGTTAGGTATTGGTTGTGAGATAGCTTACAATTGTGATGGGATTTCTTGTAGTTCTTCTATTTTTGAAAAGGCATCAAGGACCACATTTTCACTTCCCTTCTTATACTCAATAATAAAATCGAACTCCATAAGCTTATAGAGCCATTTTTGTTGTGTTGCAATGTTGATCTTCTAGGACCAGAAGTATTGCAATTTGATTTGTGCATACAATGAACTATTTCCTGAGCAAATATTATCTCCATTTTTGAATTGTTGTCACCAAGGCAATCATTTCTTTCTCGTATATGGGAAAAAATAAATGTCTCTTGCACACAGTTTTGCAAAACAATGTCACATGCCTTTCTTGGTGCAAAATATCCCCTATACCCAAACCAAATACATCACACTCAATGATGAATGTCTAGGAAAAATCTGGAAGTACAAGTACAGGTGCTTGGGTCATTGCCTCTTTTAGATTCTGAAAGGCTTCTTCTACAAATGGTGTCTGTGTAAATTGGTCCTTTTTCTACATATGATTTAGAGGAGTCACAAACTTTCCATAATCCTTAATGAGTCGTTGATAATAGCCTATGAGACCAAGAACCCCTTGCATTGCCTTCAAGTTTCCTATTTTCTTTTCAACAGATTGATCATAATAGACCTTTTATGCTTGTTTAGGTTTTCCTCCGCCTTAAGTGAGGGTTTCTTTCAATAAAATTTTGGAGGTGCCGTCCTCCTTTATTAAAAAAAATAAAAAAGGCCATTTATGCTTGTTACTAAGAATGTAAAGACAAAAGGAGGTTCAGGAGACTTAGAAGATTTTGTGTTGATGGCTTGAGGAGTCTGGTATCGGAAGAATAAAATTATACACAACCAGATCTGTTTACATCCTCAACAGGTGCAAAGCTTTGTGTATTCACAGAAAAGAAAATCTGTTCCTAAGGAGTAGTGGTAGGTAGTTCACAGCTTCTGAATCACAAATGGTCACCTCCACCTACAGGTTGCTTCTAGCTTAATACTGATGGTGCTATTTGTTTTAACCAGCAAAGAGCAGGTGTTTGGGCTACACTAAGAGACTCAAATGGAGAAGTGCTTATGGCCATTAGCAGAATGGAGGCATAGGTTTCAGAACGAGCAAGCATTGAGATTTTGGCAATCTTTCGTGCTCTGCAGCTGTGTTTGAACATAGGCATTGAGAACTTAATAATTGAAAGTGATTACTTATAGATGGTGGAGGAAGTCAATAGTGGTGGCAATTGTTTAGCAACTTATAGAACCTTGATGATTGGGATTCGTAAATTGATGAGGTTATTCAAAGAATGTAGTTTGCAATTTGCTTCCAGATTGACAAATGTGGCAGCACACAAGATGGCACAACATGCATGGAGTGTAAATGATATGCAAGTATGGTGGCATAGTGTTCCATCTTTTATTGACAATGTAATTTGGTGTGATAAACAATCTTTGTAATTCTCTTTGATGAAATGAAGTGTTTTCATATATATATATATATAAATGTTTCCTATTTAGGCCATTTCTTCATTGCTGAATTTTTTAAGATCAATTCTCACTCCTTCTGTTGAGATAATGTGCCCAATGTAATCTACAAATGATTGATCTAATTTTCATTTTGGTTGCTTCATAAACCATTTGTGCAAGTGGAGTATAGAAAAAACAGTGTTTAGATGCTTCAAATGCTCTTTCCGGTTTGCACTATACACCAAAATATCGTCAAAAAAGACTAGCATGAATTTACACAAATAGTTTTAAAATACCTAGTTCATCAATGCCTAAAAAGTGGAGGGGGCGTTGGTTAGTCTAAACAACATCACCAAGAATTCATAATGGCTTTGGTATGTTTGGAAAGCTGTCTTCTCTATATCTTTGGTGGCTACTTTGATTTGGTGACAGCCGGAATGCAAGTCAAGCTTAGAGAGTTGGCACCATTTAGCTCATCTAACAGCTCTTCTAACACTAGAATAGGAAAGTAATCATTGATGGTTATCTTATAAAATCACGGTAACCCACTCACATTTTCCAAGATCCGTCTCTTTTTTAACTAACAACATGAGGGAGGAGTAGGGTCTGGTTGAGTGTCTAATGATTCTTGCCAACAACATCTCTTCCGCCACTCTCTCTATGCTGACTTTTGATATTGAGGGTACCTATAAGGCTTTACTTGGACAAATCCTGAGTTTGGCTGTAGAGGTATTTTATGATCACACTTCTCTCTGGGGGTAATGAGCTACATTGTTGGAAAACGATCTAATGTTTCTCAAGGAGCATTTTCAATTATTCTTCCTTCTCCTCCTCATGCTCTGATGATCTCTTAGCTGCTTCTCTTTGTGATTCGGTCTCATCCATTTCCCTTTTACTCCGATAAGTGACAATCTCTCGTCCTCATTATTTCCAGAAGCCCTCTTTTCTTTTCTTTAAACTCTTAATTCCCTACAACTTGTTATACTTCCCACCCCATACAAATTCCATCTCCAATTTGTAAAAATCCCACAATATTAACCCCAGATTCTGAAGCTAATGTCCTCCTAGTACCATTTCAAACCCTACTAGAGCCAAGTCATATCAATAATAAACCCTTGTAGAATTAGAGTTACCTGATGGCAATTGCCAAAAATGTTCTTTTCTCCCCTAATGCCATCATGACTTCAAAACTTCCCTCTAAGTTGGATTTTAACCCCCCAAAGAGTTTGCCACTGCCTTGCTCATAAAGTTGTGGGAGCTCCCAAAGTCTATCAAAATGTCC
The DNA here is from genome assembly GCA_003123785.1 of Pterocarya stenoptera. NCBI lineage: Eukaryota > Viridiplantae > Streptophyta > Magnoliopsida > Fagales > Juglandaceae > Pterocarya > Pterocarya stenoptera. The sequence continues at coordinate 194,228 of QEOT01005882.1, forward strand.
ATTGACTCAAGGCTAATATGACCTTCCACTCTCATGGTTTCCAGTGCTTCTTCATGGTAGAGCATGCAAAGATATCACCGGTTCAACCTCACTCTCACTTCCATTCTTTTCCATTTCAATATCTCCATCTTCAGCTTCTTCTTGACATGATTCTATCATGAACAACTTTTTACACTTATGTCACAGCCCATACTTCTCATTTCATTTGAAGCACAAGCCTTTTTTTTTTGTCATTCTCAAAGCTCTACTGGGTTAGTCGTTTGATAGGCAGTGTTGGTTTCATTTCTCCACCACGATTATCTCCAATATTCTTCTTAGGTTCCCCACAAGTCAAATTTTGCAGGCATTAGTCATGGACTCATAAATTCTTGTTAGCCCAACTTGTGGTCTTACTGTCAACATTGTTTCAAATCAGATTTGATATTTGCATACTAAGCCATCTTGTCGCAACTTCATGAACTCGCCAAATGGATCAAATAGTTATGTAGGTCCATAACATGCATGCAACCCTTTTAAGAGCTCCTCCCAAATTATCTCTCTTCCTTCTTGTTTTAGGAGTTGAAACCAAATTTGGGCTTCCCCTTCTTGGTGGAAAGAGGTTAATGCCACCCTTTCTTCAAGCGATGTCCTTTGGTATGCAAAAAATTGTTCTGTCCGGCATGCCCACATCTGCTCCATTGAGTTGCAGAAACTCAAGTTTCACCATTTTTTGAATTTGTTGTTGATAGAGTTGTAAGTTCTGGGATCCTATACTCCCCTACATCTTGTTAGAGTTATCACTAGCTTCATGTTTTAGTTTGGTTGATAAAAATTAGAATGCTTCTACCACCTTTCTATCAATTGTTGGTGCCCTTCTGATATTACCTTCATTGACTGATCTAGTTGTGAGACTATTCCCTCCATGGTAGACTATTGTTATTTTTATAAAAAAAAATACCTACAAGTCGAGAAACAACAGGAAATAATAAGAATAAAATATCAAATGTCAGTGAATTTGGATTACGAAAAAAATTGAATTATAACAAAAACAAGAAAAACATTACTTGATTCTACTATGAAACTTTCTATATTATCCATGAACTCTCTGGTATCAATTGTTGTTGACGGATGTCTCAATGGTTTATGGAGCCAACCTGAAAAGTTCAAGCACACGACCTCTCGTACTAAATGCAAACTCATTTACAACCATGGAAACAAGCATGACCAACAAATCTTGTTCAATTCTCGCAAGTATAGGATAGTTAGACTCATTAACTTTCCACCAGGTCAAGAAGTCAAAAGATTGGTTAAGTCCTTCACAACCATATGATAAATACCGATCCACCTCTATTTTGGCAATAGTAGATCCCATGAAAAAAATGCTTTATACCACTCATGGAACCATTTTATCTCACGTTTGTCATCACCATCATTTACAATTCTAGATGTCGGAGGGGGCTCATGTTCTCAGGTACTCGAGGTAAAACCAAACGTAGCATTATACTCAGCATACAAATCTGCTAATACATGTCTCACACTCAACACCAACTTTTCAGCACAAGTCTCATCATGATTTTTCTTCAGGTGGAAAGTAAGGAAGCCTTAACTTGCTACGTGGATCAAGTACAACTGCAATCAACATCAACAAGTTCTTCCTATCTAATGACCCCTAATACTTATCATATTTTGTTCTCATGTTTATGGCCATGCTCCTCAAACAATTGTTATCACTTTTGCTCAATATAATCAACTCGTTTTGGAGATCACAAATCTCCAAAAAATTGGTTTTGACTGTGACATATAAAGATCTAAAAAAGCTAGTAGTGGCATCATCAAATATTTTCAAAAACTTTACAAACACCCACACTGTCACCCACTCCCTAGCTTTAGGATTTCTCATGTGTCCATCACCAAATTAAGAGAGGAAATTGTAATCCTCATTCTCCATCAGCCTGAAAGCCTTCTCAGACTTCTCAGCCACCTTCAACATCATTTAAGTTGAGTTCCATCGAGTCTGTACATCAAGAGATAACATTTTCTTACAATTAATTTGATCTTTTTCTGCATATATCTTAAACTTGTCTAATCTTGCGAAAGATGGGCACACATATCTAACCGCATTTCTAACTATTGTGATGGTGTCATTACACTCATACAAACTCTCATTCATAATAAGGTTCAGAATATGAACACAACATCACATGTGCATATATTTTCTCCCAACATATTCCCTATCAAAAACTATTTCAAATATGAAATTGCAGTATCATTTGAGCTTGCATTATCCATACTTACAGTAAATATCCTATCAATGCCCCAATCAAGGAGGCACGTCTCAACATATCGCCCAATAGTATCCTCTCAATGATTAGGGATTAAACAAAAAATTAATAATTTTTTTTTCTATAATTTTCAATCCCTATCAATGAAGTGTGCAGTTAGATATATATAATTTAAATTTTGTATTGATGTACATGTATCGGTAGTCAACGAAATCCTCATGCCACCATCTGTAAACACCTTTTTTAGATTTTCCTTTTCTAATTCATATAATTTAATTGCAACTCTAATACGAGATAACACTTTAAACCGAGGTTTAAGAGATCCACACACTTTCCTAAATCCTTACATTCAATAATTCTAAATGGCAACTCATCGGTAACTACCATCTCTGCAACCAACAACCTCACAACCTCTTCACTATATTTGTGAATTACAAGACTCCTTATTATACTACCATCACTCTCTCCAACCCCCTCCTCAGGAATTGCCTCACTTGTCAATATTTTTTGCTATCTATCCAAAGGCTCACGTTTATGAGAATTTTTAGGACATGAAAACAAATAGTTTTGCATTTTTGAAGTTACATTCTCTTTGAGTGACAAACGTACATCTTGCTACAAAAATTACACTTAGCCTTAGGATCATCTACAGAACAACCTTTCACCTTCGTAAAATGATCCCAAACAACCGATGGATCATTTCCTTTCTGTTTCTTAGGTAGTAGACAAGTACTACCGGTAGGGGCACTAGAAGGTTTTGATATTTGGGTTTCCCTCAAATCATCTCTCAAGTTAATGATTGGTTCATTTGAATCAACACTAATTAGAGTTGACAAAGAATCCATCTAATTTATAAAATAAAACATAAATGTTACATGTTCCTTCTTCATAGTACATAACACAAAATAAATTACAATTATACAGCAGTTAGTTTGCAACATGGCAAACATCATAAGTCTAAACCTCTAATCTAGATTTTAGTTCACTCATATTTCCTCAATTTATATCAAACTATTTTTATAACACAATTAGAATGTCATAAATTAACAATAATAAATTTTTTCATGTAAAATAAATATTAAATCAAACATATTAAGAACACTTATAGTGAGGATTCGGATTATTGTTCACAATCCCAAGAATTCGCTCCAAAAATTTTATAATGTCTGTACTAATATGAAAATTAGTGTATCAAATTCTCAAACATAGAAAGCCGATCACTCCATAACAGGCTAATAGTAACTTTACAGCATAACTTGTAAATTATAATGAAAACAAATTAACAAAAAACAAAGATGCTTAAATGATCAATCGAGTCATAGACAATCTTGCAAAAAAATAGGCCATCGGATGGAGAGGTCATGCAGCGTGAGAGACGGAGAAGAAGGAAAGATATGAGAGTGCTCGGTCACAAGAAGGAGAACTGTTGTTGCCGTCTGTCGGAGGGGAGGTCGCATGGTGTGAGAGAATAGGAGTTTCACTGTTTGAGTCTACTGGAGGGCGGTGATGGTGAGTAAGAGGTTGAAAGAAATCAAGAAAGAGAAAAGGGAGGGGAAGGCGACAGGGTATTAACCCTTAATCCAAACGACATCATTTGGTTTAAGACCAAATTATGTCGTTTTACTTATATTATTTTTTGTATCCATTACGTGTAAAATGACGCCGTTTAAATCACTTAAGTGAAATGGTGTCGTTTTACCTAATATTTATATATAAAAATATATATTATATCGATCGGTTTGACGGTTTGAAGCTAGTTCATATCGGGACTGAACCAGCCAATGTCGATTTCTTACATTTGCTACTGCCGGCTGACCGGTTCTCCACCGTTTCCTGTCGACAATGGTTGGTCTCGTTGGTTCCTACAGACCCCTACTAGGGGATGCGCAAATCTGGCCATCCATGGTGCTTGGTAGGGCAGGGGCGGGAGGGATTCTTTCCTAGAGGTGGCAGATCGTATTCATGTCGTGTCAAAGCATGAATATTATACTATATAGGTCAACACAAACACAGCCTTTTAAGCTTAACGTGCCAGAATCTCAAACTCTAACATGACCCTTAATATAATGGATTCCCTTAATATAATGGATTAACATGACACTACATGTTTTGACCCATCATTAATTAATCAAAAAATTGGTTAACACGACACGACCCATTTCAACTTGTTTTATGTAAATGGATTGAACTAATCTGAATAACCCATTTGACCTAATTCACATAATTTCACGTAAATACTAAAATCAAAATATCTCCCAAAAATATAAAATGAACTACTAATGAAAAATATAAATACTTTTCATATTACAATACAAACAATAAAAACACAAAAATAAAAATCCCAACAATACCAAATATTAGCATAAGTCCAAAATTACAATCCAAATAACACAAACATAAACATATTGTAATAATATTTAAGTTACAATCCCGAGAATAATAAACACAAATCTAAACATTTGATTGGTTTATAGAAGAAAGTGAAGTGTCTTCCTTGCTCTTGTTGTTGATATCCAACTCCATAACATCTTCAATTAGCACCTCCAATTGTATTTCTTATATTTTTATTTAAAAAATGGTATCAATCAAGTAAATAAAATTAAAGTATTGAAAGCATTACAGTCCATTATTTAATAACATAAAACATAATGCTACCTTACTCACCATATAACCAATCTATTGTGCAAACCAGTGCTTCAACAATATCTTATTACAATGCACTCCTAAACTGATTGATGATACGCCCACCAACACTAAGGCCCCGTTTGGTTTTACAGTTGATCTCAACTCACATCTCATCACAACTCATGTCATCTCAACATCCAAATATCATTCAAATACAAACACTTTTCAATTTCAAATTTTTAACTTTTTAACTTTTTCATCTAATCATTACATAATTATTACAACTTTCTCAAACTTTCAAATAAAATAGAAAAAACTATTCAACTTTTTCAAATCTCAAAACAAAAATAATATTAAAAGATTATATTTAACAATATTTAAACTTCATAATATTTTTATTCAATTTTTTTTCTCTCATTTCTCAAAACAATATAAAACATCTTAACTCAAACCATTTCACTATTATTCACAAACTATCTCATTACTATTCCTATATTTCTTATCTCATTTTATCTCATCTGTATAATCAAACTATGCATAAAGGTTTATTCAAATACAACTGTAGAAACAGAAACACTCAAAATGTCACGAGCCATATAAGCAAGATCAAGATAACGAAGTTTATTTCTTTTCCAAAAGGAAAGAATATCAAGGGGTGCATTTTTATATGCCCTAGGTTAACCCAAATAGAGCTCTAATTGTCTTTTTTGTATGTGGGCAATAAGATCATTGGAATGAATCAAATTTATATGCCAAAAAAAAAAAAAATACAAATATTTCAAGCCAACATGATATAAAACAACAATATAATATAAATCGGTAAAAAAAGTATTATTTGTATTTATTTTCATTACTTGTCTAGTTCTTCTACTAAAAGATTTGAACTAAGTTTCCATACTACAGAAATTTCTTTTAGAAGCTGTGGTTGAACTTGTCGGAGCACCAGAACTGTAATCCATGAAAAGAAATGTCAATTTCATATAAACATTCAAATACTCTAAGGAATCATTTCCATAAAGCTTCTTATAAGAAAACTCAACAAATTGAAGCTTGTATCGAGAATCTAATATAATTGCTATAGCCGATATCACATTGAACTCAAACCAATATTTCTTAAACTTAACAATCATTTGATTAGACATTTTTCTTATGAAGTCATCCTCACTTTCACATTGTTCATTTAAAGTCAAATAAATGATAAAAACTGCTGAAAAATACAAATTGGTTTAAGGGTATTTGGTTCTACAAATGTCACAACAACATCATAAAAAATAGCCAAGAAAGTGTTAGTCTTCTCCACTACATCCCAATTAGGGGTGTAACCGGTCCGATCCGATTTTGGATAAAATTTTGGACCGAACTTGTATGATCGGTTTTGTATTTTTCAAAACCGATTACGCACCGGTTACCTTCCTAAACCGGTACTTCCGGTTTTATTGATTTTCGGTCCAGTTTTTTGATTTTTTTAAGTGATTAAGAGCATCTTTAATTATCTAGGGTTTGCTAATGATATGTATGCAACACCTAAATTAATTAATAACAATTAGAAATTTATATTTTTGGGGAGGGGCAGGATAAATGGTAAGATATAGTTACTAGTCATGACCTTCATCTCATATAGGGATTTTGAATCTAGTCTTATATATTAGATAGTCAAGGGGAAGGTTTAAGCAACTGTGCTCTTTGATATATAAAGCTCTGCTTGGTGCTTTTTATCTTTTAGTATCTTTTATATATATATATATTAGGATATATGGTAGTACTCGCATCTGCATATATAGTCACAAAAAAACTAGCTAAAATTAGGACTACTCCCCCAAATGTAGCCTATTTCAATCTAGTATATTTTTCTGTTTGTATTTGGGGATATTGCATCTTCCACATTTACACCATACCCAAAACAAACAAAAAAAAAACAAAAAACTGTTTATCCCAATCTATATATGTTAATGTCACGACCCTGCCCCACGAAGGGCGGGATCACCACTTGCGTACCTATTCTGTACGTATTTTCTTTTTGCCTTTTCTTTTTCTTTTCATTCATACATGGTCGAACCAACAGGGAAGACACTAAGCGGCCGCCTCTCTCTCTCCGCAGTAATGCCTTGCTCCCCAGCCTTTCCTTCATTTCCTAGACGTTTAAAACATTTAACACAAAAGTGAGTCTAATACTCAGTAAGTAGTACACCATGCAGTAAACATACTAGGCATCTATTTCTTTTCTTTAGAAAACATGCATACATAAACATTTGCATTTCATTTCATGCATAAACATTCTTAGAAATAACTAGGCTTTCATGCATGACATTTTTTCATGCTTTTCATCTTTCATGCATAAACATTCTTTTCATACTTTTCATGCTTTACATCTTTTCATGCATAACATAATTTTCATGCATTACATCTTTTCATTTTCATAGGCCATTGTACACTGTTACGCCCCGCGTGCTAGAGTTAGCGGCCCTATGGCCAATGGATTCGCCTGTGGCCACAGGTTGGAATCCCATTCCGTCAGGGTGCAGCACTAGGTGCACTACCAGATACTACAACCCGGCATTGCAATCTACCCATTCATTCATTGGGTACCCCTTTCCTTTCATGTGGCCGTTACGTATTTTCATTTCGTTCCTTTCGTACTTTCATTCATTTCAGTCCTTTTCGTTTAACAGTTCATTCATAGGAAAGGAACGTCACTTAAAAACATGAGCTTATCATCATTTAAAAGCATGAGCTTAAACATCATTGAAAGGCATGAGCTTAAACACCATTTAAAGCATGGCTTAAACATTACTTAAAAGCATAGGCTTAACATCATTTAAAAGCATAGGCGTAACCATCATTTAAAAGTATAGGCTTAACATCATTTTAAAAGCACGAGCATAAATATCATTTAAAAGCATGAGCTTACACGTCATTTAAAAATATAAGCTTAACCCTCATTTAGAAAGCAGAAGCTCGATCATCATTTAAAAGCATGAACTTAAAATCATTTAAAAGCGTAAACTTAAACATCATAATAAAAGCAGGGGCTTAAACATCACTTTTCAAGACTTCCTTTAAAATGTCAGTCCATGGCATCCTTTAAAGCGATAGTTCTCAAGGACATTTTAAAACGTCAGTTCTCAAGGACATTTAAAGTATCAATTCATAGGGACACTTTAAAACTCATTTAAAGCATCATTTGAAGTATAAAACATGAGACGTTCCATTCATTTTCTTTCCTTTACATTTAAACATTTTCATCATCTTCCTTAATTTAATGCACATGCGTTTTCATGAACAGGGTACATTTTCATGCTATACTACATATAGGAATAATCATAAGTTTCTTGAAAACATGTATGAGAATCTCATGACTTAGAATCTACATGCATGCATTACCATATACACGTACACACAATTATAATCGATAGAGTACTTAACAGGGGCTATCAAGGAAGGACTTGTACATACTATATACATTTATTCTTTCACATTTGAGAGACATTTGCAATGAGAGATATTTCTTTCATAAAGAGAGCATGGTGTAAGAAGCATAGTCATAGCTACTTACCTGCGAGCTTTACTAGCGAGTCCATTTGAACTTGAAGTTAGACTCCTAGTCCTATTCAATAAAATGAGATAGATATATTAACATCCACCTTACTTTAAGCCTTACTAATCAATACGCTCACACATTCACTTAAATTTCAACTTGGAATTAAATGTTCCCTTAACCCGTTCGTCTACCCATCAAGCATGGCATTAAGCCAAAACATTAAAATCTTTATTCCAAATATTTTAAAGAAACTCATTGAAGTAAATAACATGCTTGCCATCTTTCTAAAATTAAGCATAACATAAAATATAACAAGGTTACCCATTTAATGAACTTTAAAACTTTTTAAGGCTTAAACTTATGCTTTACTCATTTAATACCCTTAAAAGCAAGATATAAAATTATAGAACCAAGCAAAACCTCTAAACCAAACCTCTAGCATCTTAAAAATATATTTCCAACCAACATCAATAAAAGGCACATGGTACCAATATATATATGTATATATATATATAAATTAAAATCACTTTAATCATCATCTATGAGTAAACCAAGTTTAAGAATAATTTAGCAAAATTCGAAATATAAGAAATCACATAGCAAAAACCTACTTTAACATATTCGGTTTGGGCTAAAACTAGAGCACTCATACTTATTTGCAATATAGGAAATTAACTATATCAAAACATAAGCTAAAATAACTCAATAGGCTTCCAAAATCATATTAAAAATAAATAAGTTAAATTAGGATTTTTACCCTACACTCTTAGCTCCTCAAAGCAAGCTTACTAGCTTAATTTAAATTTCTTAGTGGCTAATTAGGCCATAAGCCTAAAAAAAGCATGCTTAAGATCACCACTTCAACTTCACTAACCTAACACTTAAAGACAAGATAAACTAAAATATGTCTTAGGTTCAATAAACCTCAAGGAATAATCACAGCAAACAACCTATAGTTACCTACGGCTGGAACCCAAAAACCGATCACACACACACACACGGGTGGAATTTCCAAAAAACAGAGCACACACACACACACGGCTGGAACATAACATGGCTTTCCCCATTCGGTTTCTACTTAGCTAGGGCATAAATCAAAAGGAACAAAAGAGGAAATCAACTCAGAAAATCACTACATAGCAGTCGGCCAACACAAGAAATCCGAAACTCCCATGGCATAGTTCACTCGGCAGCCCCATAATCACAAGAAGAAATTGGAAAAACAGAGCACTACCTGGTTTAGCAAGCCACGAATGGGAGGAGAAGGAGAACCGAAAGCCAACCCAGCAAATTTCGTCCTCCTAGAGATGCTTCAGCCGAAACTCAGTGTAAGAAAGGAGATAGAGAATCGGCTTGAGAGAAGGGAGAGGTGTGGTTGATCGGGGGCTAGAGGAAACAGAGAGGTTCCTTTTTCGTGGGGTTAAGAGGGGCTGGAACTAGAGCTTGAAGAAGCTCTCCTTGGCTTGCTCTGGAAGCCGAAACCAGCGTGTTGGAGAAGGATAGAAAGGAGACCCGATCGGCTTATCCAAGAACCTTGAAGTGTTGTGTAAGAGAGAGGGGTCCGAATAGTATGGGGGAGGTCGGTCAACCATGGTGATAGAGTGGGTCAAGGCTTCTCTTGGAAGCTAAAAGAATGGATGGTGTGGATTAGTCCTTGGAAAAATTATACTTATCCTATGGTGGATAATATTTGGGCCACTCTTCAATTAAATAAAAAGGCAAGGGCTTTAGAAAATATATTTTAAGATCTGAAAATATTTCCGTAAATTATTTTAATGACCCACATTAAAATAAAAGCACACATATCTTAAAATAAAATATTAAAATATTAAAATCATAAAAATCTTCATCTCAAAAATATTTGACTTAAGAAATTAAATTAAAGGAAATGACATAAGGACCTACGTAGTGAGATGCGGGTATTACAATTAATCCATATTCATCTCATCTATAACCCAATTTCATTCTACCTAGAATATAATTATATTAATAGCATATAATCAAACAAATTACAAATGTTCATATTTAAGATTAACATTTTATGTTATAATTTATAAATTATAATATGAAATTATTTCAAATATGATATATAATTATATTATATATATATATAAATTTCACATATAATTATACATTACATATAAAACTTTTATATTAATATATAAAAAATATTTTGTATAATTTTAATTTTGTATAAAACTTATATATAAAATATTATTTTATATATATATTTTATCAACCGGTCCTGAAAATCTCAAAACCTGAATCGGACCGATTCCAGCCGATTTATGAATTATAAGAACCAATTCCAAACCGGACCAGTTTACCGATTTTTGGGTTTAAATTTACACACATAATCCCAATCATATGTGGATAGGAAATGGTTAAAATTTGAATCAGTCAACTCCAAATGGAAACAAGCACAACGATAACTCTTAAGCATAAGAAAAGTAGAATTCCATCTATTAAGGACATATTGTCTCAGCCCTTTCTTACCATCCAAAGACATTTGATTGGTTGATTCTAAACATTTCTGTTTTCTTGTCTGTAATCCTTTGACATATTTGATACTTTCATGAACTTTTTGAATGGCACAATCAATCTCTTTTAACTCATCTTGTACTACCAAATTAATTATATGATCACAATAACAAAGATGGAAGAACTCGTTATCACAAACAATGGTTTTCTTAATGTTCAATTAAGTTCTTAACATCTTCACTGAAACATTATTTGAA
>QEOT01005882.1:210262-291439 GCA_003123785.1 Pterocarya stenoptera
TTATATATGTTCTTTGTTTACTGAATTATTGATAAATCACCCTTTATCTCCATAATATTATCAGATGTTTTGGATGTTTTAGCTGAAAATCAAGAATAAAAAGCACGGATGTGACTGTGAGCATAGCAGATTAAGTACAAAGAGGGTATTTTGATTATTAGAGAGTTTATTTAATAGTTTTGTTTTGTTCTGTCGATTTGATATTATGAAAAGTTGTCATTTGTTTTGAAGTTTGGTGGTGTCTTACTTTAATGATATTGAGGTAGTCGATTTAAAACAATTAGATATATGTGTAATTGAGAAATTTTAGTTTACATTTGTGTTGTAAGATATGATTTTAAGTGAAAGGTAGCAACTCTCTGACCCCTTCGAGAGTGGGACGTTACAATCATGACTCGTGAGAGAGAGTGAGAGTTTGAGAGAGAATTAGGAAATTAGGGTTAGGGTATTTTGGCTTTTAGGTTAAAAATGATATGGTTGTAATTTTGACTCTTGAGTAAAAAGCTTAACAAGTCTAAACATATCAGTAACGATTTAAGCAAGTTGACTTGTTAGTGACACGTTAATAAGTCGTGCCTTAACGGGTTAATCCATTCTGATCCGGACATTCATCAAATCCAAATTCACTAATTTCGTATCGTGTTCGTGTTAATCAATGGGTCGTGTCACATGTTGCCATCCATAGTCCTTGCCCTTATATCCAAAGTTCTTTTTTTTAAATTTTCTTATTTTTTCTTCTATTTTAATTTAAAATTATTATAATTGTGCTTTTTACTTTTATTTGAATTTTTTGAAGTAAAAGAAAAACTAAGCACATGACGATTTTAGAGAGTGGCATATGTCCTTCGTCATGTAGTATGAACGAAATTTGTGACAAAGGAGTTTAATTATAAACTTGTGATAGCACGGGTTGTAAATCCTCAAAACAAACTACACAAGGGCCGAATATAAAAAAAGATGAAGCACAGGGGGCTATTGACCATTTATGCCTAAAACTTTTACACGTTATACTTTAAATTACTAAAAAGTTAAAAGAATAATATTAGATACAATTTTAAAATGTGTAAATCACACATATTTTTTTTGAAAATGAGTGAAGCCTACTATTAAAATATTAATTTCTTCATATAAATCACATACTTACTTATTTTTTTTAAAAAGAATACGCGGTACTTGCATATGTTAAAATTACAAATATGATTTCTCAAAAGTCACAATGCGCATAGTCTGTTAAGATCTTATAATAAATATCATAATTATTTTTTTTATTCATTTTTACGGCCAGAATTATATAAGAAATCATTTCTCAACTTGCATTTATCAACTTTTGTAGGTTGGAAAATGTATCAATATTGAGAGTTAGGAGTCAAGAGTCTGATGGCGTATGACTGAGTTCTCTAAATAAAAAATTTAGAGACTCCCATCCCTTTTATAATATATATAATGAAAGTAGGAAGTGTAAAGTATATCTACTAGTTTGAGGGAAACATAATTTTCCTCAAAGAATCCAAACATGAAATGCTCTTTAGATAAGGTGACCCTAGGCAGAAAAATATAGTTATTTCATTAATAAAAATAACTGAATTACTTTTTTTAATTTTGGTATTGTCGGGGGTGGACCGACTTCCAAAGTTAAACTTGGCTCGTTAATTCCAAAAATTAACATATGAGTTAAACGCAAAATATTGGGCTTTTTAACTTGGGTTTTCAAAATTCCCAAAGACTTAAAAATCTTATGTAAAGGCATATGCTTATGTGAAATAAACACTAAGAAATAAAAATAAATAACCCTATTCTAAGGCATTTATGTACAAATACACTTTCAGAACCGCTTTGGAGCGGTATCGTCCATTTTTGTGGGGAAACCAGCCTCAAATTAGAAACTGCCACCTCATTAATATACTAAAGCCTTGTATGAGGATTACCCCATCAGAATTTTTCCCAAAAACCCCTAAACATTTTTTTCCCTCTGTATTTCACTTCACCCAGCGTTCCTTTTTCCCTCGATATTTCACCTCACCCAGCCACACGTTCCCACACCCATCCAGACGTTGTTGCCACCAAACGCTGCCACCAGCCTGACGGAGCCACCAACTCGACGCAGCCACCAGCCCGACTCAGTCAGCCACCAACCACCACCGTCGTCCTCCATGGTTTGCTTTTACAACCCCTTTTTTTGTCTGTCCGATTATAGTTGTTGTTGGGGGGACACTATTTTTCATTACAATTTACATTGTATTGCATGAAAGACAAATCAAATTAGAGAACATCGAAAAAAAAAATGTGCACTGCCAGTGTAGTTTTTGGTTAATGAAGATAAGGAAAAATGAAGACTTTGTTTCGGGTTCTTCTTTCCAGTTTAATAATAATAAAAAAAAAAAAGTATGCAGCATGAATACAAAGTCAAAGTAAATGAGGCCACTTGATTATGTAGCAAATATTTCTATATAGAAGAAGATATGCAGTAATTATATATCCTTAATTTTTCTGTCAATGATGGGTGATCAGCACCTAAATGATATGATCAATGTAGTATGGGACATGAATATAATTTTGTACAATAAAGGGTGGTCAGTGTTGCATTTTGTAAAATAACCAGATTACTTTAAATAAATTAGGAAGGCATTATATCTCAGTTAATAAATATAAAATGGTTGGCAAGTATTGAATATAATTTTATTTTGTATTGAAGGATCGTATAGCAAGTTGGGATAGCGATGAAGTTGAGATAACGATGAATAGAAACTATGCAAAAGTTGGAGATGTAGGCGTTGAGGCCGAAATTGTGGAAGAAGAATGTCATGGAAATGAGACTGAAAATGTGGAAGAAGAATGTAATGTGGATGGTGAAGAACGGGTGAATGTGATTTCCTCTTCCAATAGTAGTCCTGTAGAGCCACATATTGGTATGAGATTTGATGACGTAGAAGATGCCCAGGCATTTTATAAGGCGTATGCAAGACGAAGAGGTTTTTCAATGCGGACCAACCATACGAGATTGTCAAAAGAAGAGAAAAAACTGATTGCAGTAGACTATGTTTGCTCAAGGGAAGGCTTTCGGCGTGAAAGTCGCAAACAAAAGGAACGAATAATTCCTGAACCTGCTGAGACAAAAATTGGATGTAAAGCAATAATGGCAATAAGGAAAGACGGTGAACAGTGGGTAGTAACCAAGTTTGTGCTTGAACATAACCATGAGTTACTCACACCAAGAAGTACTAGTTTGCTCTGTGGACATAGAGTAGTGACACGTGCTCAAAAAAAGCTTATTCTCACTTTGAACGAGTCTAGTGTACCGACAAGAAAGATAATATCGGTACTGAGTAAAGAATCAGGTGGTGACTTTAACGTTGGATGCATTGGCAAGGACGTGGAAAATTTATTGGGAAACAAAAGAAGAAAATTATTTGAAGAGGGCGATGCACAAATGTTATATGCTTACTTTCTTGATAGACAATGTAAAGAACTTGGGTTTGTGTACTCCATGCAAGTTGATGAGAATGGATGTATGGGAAGTTGTTTTTGGGCAGATGCAAGGTCAAGGGCTGCATACCAATACTTTGGGGATGTTGTGACTTTTGATGCCACGTATTTGACAAACATATATAAGATGCCATTTGTGCCATTTTCTGGAGTTAATCATCATCACCAAACCATAATGTTTGGTTGTGCTTTATTGATTAATGAAACAGCAGAATCTTATATATGGTTGTTGAGAACATGGTAAGAGGCAATACTTGGGAAGGCTCCTAAAACTATAATTACTGATGACGACAAGGCGATAGCAAAGGCCATTGTAGAGGTACTCCCAAATACAACTCATAGATTGTGCTTGTGGCATATTTTACAAAAATTTCCAAAATATTTAGCCCATGTATATAACCAATTTCCGGACTTCCAAAAAGATTTTCGTCATTGTAACCATGAGACGATCACAACTGCTGAGTTTGAAGAAGAATGGACCTCAATATTGTTGAAGTATGGGCTAATAGATAACACTTGGCTGCAAAATCTTTTCAACAGACGGGATATGTGGGCTCCAGCTTACTTGCGAAGCACATTTTGTGCCGGAATGTCAACAACTCAAAGGAGTGAAAGCATGAACAAGTTTTTTAAGGATTATGTTCGTTCAAGCACTATGGTGAGTGACTTTGTGCATCAATATGAGAAAGCATTATATGCACGTTACTTTAAAGAGAAAGAAAAGGATGTGCGAACAATATCTACACGGGCAATATTGAAAACGGGTTACAAAATTGAAGAAGAGGCGGCCTTAGTCTATACAAGGAAGTCTTTTATGAAATTTCAATATGAGCTTTTCAGTAGCCAACGATACAAGTCAACCAAATTTCAAACTGATGGTGAAAGCAAGACATATGAAGTGACACCTCAGGGTAAAGAAACCCCTATCTATTATGTGACACTGGAGAATGGACAAGAAAAGGCAACATGCACATGCCACATGTATGAGTTTATGGGAATTATTTGTAGGCATATTCTATGTGTCTTTGGCAAAAAATTCAAATTAGATATGTTGCCACGACAATATATTCTAGAGAGATGGACAGTTAATGCTAAGCGTCGAGCCATTATCGAAATACCAACTTCTGATGCACATTTAACAACACAGGATGATCCTACCATAAGAAAAAACAAGTTAACGATGCAATTTTATGAGATTTCAGAACTTGGGTCACAATCAATAGAAAAGTTCAATCACCTCTCTCTTGCCTTAGACAACGTCTACAAAGAGTTGCTTTTAATGGAAGATATTCAAGAAAAAGAAAAAAATTTAGAAGGTGTGTCAACCAATGATTCTGCGATGTTAAGAGGTCAGGTTGTATCAAATTTTTCACAAACGATACAGGATCCTTCACAGGTGCCAACAAAAGGACGACCAAAATCTTTGCGGAATAAGAATCCAAAAGAGACTCAACCATCCAAGAAAAGACATTGTAGTATTTGCAAGAACGAGGGACATGCTAAGAATAACTGTCCTTCAGTGAGGTATACTTATATACAAATTTCTAATCTACTGTTAAAATTTTTTTGTTTGCTTTTTTATCTAAGAACTTATTTTTTGTGTTTTATTTGTGTTTTGTTGTAGGGATCTTGGGCATACGACTGACAACATATCTCAGAACTTGGATTAGAAATTGGATATTTAGTTTCAATTCAACTGTACATTGTATGTAATATTTGTATTGATTTCATTTTTATGTTACAATGATATTTGTATTAATTGATTTTTTTTCTATGTTACAGTGAATGATCGTTGGAGTTATATGGTGAAGCTTTTGCATTATGGATGAGTTTTGTGGAGTTAGATGGTGACTGATCGTTGGAGTTATGTATATTGTGGAGTTTATGTAACTTCTTGTGGAGTTAGGACTTGTTCAAGTGCTGGTTTTTTACAGGCAGATAAAATTCTGATGTGGATCAAGCCTTTTTTTTTTTTATCGGATCTATCTCAAGTGCTCAACTCATTAGTTATGATGGGGAAATCAATTTTATTTTTGTTATGTTGTGTAGTGAATGAGATTTTAATCATCAATATTGAATGGGATTTTTGTGGAGTGAATGAGATTTTAATCATCAATATTGAATGGCATTATTTGACAAGTACATTCATAAGAAAATTACATCAGGTAATGAAGACGAAGCCACAACCTGCATTAAGGTCTTTTTCACCTAGGAAAGATGTTTGCTCAAAAGTTTACACGAGATACAAAAGATACAAAAAAATCAGGTTGTATAAAACTAGATTGTTGCCACCACAAAATTTACATAAAACTTGCAAAAAGTGCTCTAAACATTACAGAAAATGACTTAATGATTACAGCTTGTTCTTTCTTTACATGTTCATCATGTATCCTTTGGCACTTGCACATCTTCAACAGCTTGGAGATGCACTTGCACATCTTGGCCAGCTTGCACAGCTTGGACGCTTTCAAGGAATTTAGAGTTCATTTCTACTTTGGCACTTGCACAGGTTGGAGATGTACTATTCCTTTATTGCTTGCCGCCTAGTCCCTTCACAAAAGACTTTTCAACAACTGCAAGCATAAGTTTCGGGTCAACAACTGCAAATAAAATGTTTGAAAGGCAACATTGAATACCAACACAACATAGAAGTAATATCATGCATTCTTAAGCATTTTCCATGAACTTTCATCCTAAAATGCCTTTCTGTTGATTCAAGTTTCCAGTTTCAAGCTGCAGTGCGTCAAAAGTTGGTAAATGGGGTTGTAAGGGAGACTTGATTAGTGATTTGTTTCATTTATTTGCGGAAATTAAAGGATAAGCAGAGAACTTTCATAATCAGTCATCTCCAATTTTTTTAAGAACTACTCTTTTTGTGCATTATTAATTTGAATTATTAATTATCTCTGCAAGAAAATTAACAGTGGCCAATGAAGGGAATTACGCAAAGAGAGCAAGCTCTCAATAACATACAATCTGGGCAGGGAAAAAGGGAGCTTTGAGGGAATTTATGGTACGTAACAGTCTTTGAGGAAATTTGTCAAACACCTTCCCTGCATAGCATGTTATTTATTTACCGAATACTTCCATTTCAGTTCATTGGTTCCCTTATCACAAACGATACAAAATCTACCCAGATTCACAAACATCCATCTCAAATCCTATCTCAGTCCACCCATTTCAAGCAATAATCCACACCAAATTTATCTCAGATCCTATCTTAGTCCGAACCGATGCTAGATAAACATTATATGAAAAAAAACCAACGCAATACGTACCACTCTTGGGCTGGTTGGTGTCGATGGGTATTTGATGAGAGAGAGAGAGACGAGCTATTCGGTGTGATTGGGAGAGACAGAAGAGAAAGAGGGAGAGTTGACCTCTGTGCGATTTCGAAGATAGAGAGAGAGGAGGTTCGCGTTTTTGAAGAGAGAGAGAGAGATAACAGCTTCTGCGTTACCGAAGAGAGAGAGAGAGAGACGAGGTTCGGTGCGTTTTCGAAGAGAGAGAGAGACGAGAGAGAATAGCGTCTGCGTTTTAGAAAAGAGAGAGAGAGGGAGACGAGGTTCGGTGCGGTGAACGACAAATCCTTCAGTAATGGGTGGGCTACGTGGCTTTATTATATTGGAGGCTGTTCTCAAGCCTACTTCAGATGTACCGACTAGAAGGTTTTCTCATACACTTTCTATCCTCTAACAAATACCTTAAACTATTAAAAAGTTACAATGTGGAGACTCATTTTCACCAATTTCTTATCCATTTTAAAGCTTAGAATTGGATAAGAATGCATTTATCAGTTTTGATAGTTATATGCATTTGGGGGGCCAAGAGAATGGTTGGGGAGCTAAGGTCAGGCAAGACAATTCTCAGGCATGACTTGGATAAGTAACGTCGAGTTGGACTGCATTCCGGGCCTTTGAATTAAGGGAGAGTTGAAAAGAATGGGCTAAAAATAACGGGTGCCTGACAATTTGCGTCGCGTGTGTCGGTTTGCGGCTCTCAAAAGCTCCTCACCACTTCTCTCCCTCCCTTCCTTCCTTCATGAATTGAATTCTTTCTCAATAAAAACGGATGACTTGTTGATGTCAGTCCCACATTCCCACCACCGGAAAACAACGACCTTGCACCCACTCTCACCCCCCTCTTTCGCTATTTTTATACACTCTCTTCAGTGTGTTAATCAAGTCTCCCCAATCTCTCACCATTACCATTCCTCCTCACTCTCTCTCTCTCTCTCTCTGATCTCTCTCTCTGATATCTTTCTCTCTGTGTGTGTGCCTGAAAGGAAGAAGAAATGAAGAAAATCAACATGATACTGAGGAAGTGCAAGAGCCTGTCAAGGCAACTGGGGAGATCTTCTTCATATAGCAGCTTACGGTCCAAATCAACAAGGGAAGAATTATGGAATGGTGACATGCAAGATGATCATGATGAACATCACAAAACTGTATTTGTGGGAAGCACCAGAAAGCGCTACGTGATTAGCTCCAAGTACCTTAGCCATCCTCTTATAGATGCCCTCATCGACAAAACCAAGCACAAGACTTCTTCAGGGGATGATATTTTGGTGGTCAGGTGTGAGGTGGTTCTATTCGACCATCTCTTATGGATGCTTGAGAATGCTGACCCAAATCTCAGCTCCGAGTGCTTGCAGGAATTGGCTGAGCTCTATGTTTTCTGAGGCCCCTAATGCTTGAGGTCTGGTGTTCATCAGGGACAGAAGCATACTGGGGTTCATCTCAGGTTGTGGCTTTTGCATCTGAGAATTGTAAGTGCATGCATGGCTCATTTCTTCTTCTTCTTCCTGATGCATATGATTGATTTCTGTCATAACTCCTTGGGAAATTGACAGACCAACACATGATCCATGAGTTTCTGTTGTTCTATTCCATGATTCTTTATCCTTAAATGTAAGTTACTAAATACCAATGAATCAAAACATGCCTTGTATTTAGATAATTTTTTGTTTCCTTTTTTAGACATCCTTAAATTTTGAGTATTAATTGGAGGAGAGCACTTGGAATTAATCCATTATTTATAACTTTTATCCATTTTCATTAATTAAAAACACAGTGACAATGATGAGTCTATTGGTACGTGGAAATTAATTTCCAAAACAAAAAAGTTAGGTACAATTTAAAGGTGTATTCCATAGGCAAGATCTGGATCTGCCCTGCCCAAAATGTTTGTTCATTTAGGAAGGTAGCAGCACATATAGTGATCATGGCAACCCCGCTGGCTGGGGCCAGCCCCTTTGCAGTTTTGCATAATCTACCAGGGGACATGAAGGAACTAAAGTTGAAGCTGAGCGTGCATTGTTTGTTACCTTATTCTCACCAACATACAGAGGTTTCACAAGAATTTGGTCTGGACTCTGAACCCAATCTGTAAAGTTGAATTTGAAACGGCATTGGAGTTCGATATAGACGGTATGCCATGTTAGCTGTTTACAACTTACGAGGGTCCTAGGATCAATCACAACGTAATACATTCAAGTTTCAGAGAGAGAGAGAGAGAGACGAATCGTCCATAATAAGATGTGTTATGATGATTATAAGTAGACTATCATGCCTTGGTAACCCATTTCAAGAAAGCTAGCTGGAGCACGGATCAAGATCTCCCAACAAGTTTTTGTCCTGACTTTAGGGTATAAAGTCAGATATATACACATAAATACACGTAACAATATTTACCAAGCATTTGTTGCTGTCCTCCAATACTCACGCATATAGCTGTAGATATCATATAATCCACTATATGTATCTATTTCTCTCACATTAGATCATAATATTCGTACAATTCCTCAATTTGGGAAATGCAGTCCTTTTTTATTCCTCCCACAGCAAATGGGCTCCTGAGTCCTGAGAGAGTTCAGAGTCTTTTGGATGCTTAGCATATCCAATATATTTATGAATAGTAGTGAAATAGTTTGAATTAAAATATTTTATTAAATTTTAAAAAATGAGAGAGAAAAAGTTGAATAAAAATATTATAAAGTAAAAAAAATATTTAAATATAATTTTTATTTTGAAATTTGAAAAAAAGAATATTATTTTGTGTTTTGTTTGGAGAATTTGTAACAATTAAGTAATGATTGAATGAAAAAGTTGAACATTTAAAATTGAAAGTATTTTGTGTTTGAGTAATATTTGGAAAAGAAAATATCTAAAAATATTTAAAAATAATTGTATTGTCAAACGGACCCTTAAACTGCCTCTGAGAAGACAAAACGAAATATTCGACAAGTGGACCATGTTACCCAGAATTTATTGGGCCTCCAATTCTCAATACAAATATATCTAAATCATTCCTGCATCTACATGGAAATCTGTGTGGGAGCCGGATGCACCTAAATAGGTCCCATATGGGGCACCAAGTAATGAATGATCAAATGTATTTCCTTAACAATCAAGGGTGTCTATGTGGACTTTGCACGCATTGTGATGGCAACAAATCAGAGTTCCTTGAGAAGGCTATTGGGGGCACTCAGGTTTCCCAATTACTATTTAGAATAGGACTCAACATGGATCAGAAACAGAGCATTCAACAATACAAAACTCCCAATAACAAGTTGACAACCGACATGAGATTACAAGTATTGATTCCCATCCTTTTTATCAAGGATAACAAATTGTGCTTTCGCACTTGTGTACCAAATGAAAAGCAACATATTCCATTTAGAACATCATGCTTTCTATCAAATCTGAAAAAGGTGAAAATGAAAGAGATGAGACAGTAGATACTCTCCTATGTCCTAAATCACTTGAGAAATAAATAGCATATTCTAATATTATATCATGCTTTTCAAAAAAGAGTAATACTACTCATCATCCTAATTTTCATCATCTTCCCATCATCCTATGATGTGACATTAGATGATTGGAGACAATTTATTATATTTTACTTGTAAACCTATCATCTAATGCCACATCATAAGATGATATAGGATGATGAGATGATGATGAGAATTGAGATTATGAATAGATTTTTTATTCAAAAAATTAGAAAAAACTTGCCTAAAGTTTCCATCATTTATATTAACCCTAAACCGCTAAAAGCCAAAGGCCTATGGCCTGATTGGCATAAACCCCCCGCCTCCAAAATGAAAGTTTTGGATTCGAAATACCCCTCCCCAAATGTATATATATATTAAAAAAAAAAAAACCTGTTGCTAAAAATAGTACATGAAAAATGCATCCATATGCAAGTCATAATAGCCCATGAAACTCAAGGAGTTAACAGATAAAATTAAGCCCCAGTGAAGGGCCAAGGAAGTACATGCAAATCATTCTCCTACTATTGCAAGTTGCAACAAATATAAAGTTAAGTGCTTAGCCACATATTAGTCTAGACTCTATACCTCCAACCAAAACTAGCATTAACTCTAGCAGCATGAATGGAAGTCCCCAAGCCTCTGGCATTTGTACTTGAACAGAATAAATATCTTGACAAAATACATAATACAGATTAAAAAACAACTCTAAATTGCCATTACACCCTGTGACAGAAGAGAGAGAGCATGCTTGAGAACAGGCAATCGGATCTTATCTGATCTGGAAATGCTTGTAAGTTGAGTTCTCATGAATGGTTATCTGAATTCTTCCCCTATCATCAACCTGTCCACAAACAATATCCTTCAACTGAGCGCCTGTTCCTTTGCGGCTTGAGCCTTCTGCATGAGACTCAGCAGAGTTCTTCCTTCGCCGTTCATTATGTCCAGCCAAACGCCTGCGGCAACTCCTCTTGGTTTCATCAAATTCTGATAGTTCATGAAATCTGCACCCAGTTACAACGGATAATTGAAGCACTGTAAAGTCCCAGTTCTTGGTATGGCCTAAACAATCTTAGACATTATGAAGATAAGCTAGCATAACAAACATTTTGCTTTGGAATTACTCACTAGGGCTCCAAACAAACCGACTCGAGCTGAAGTTCAATAAGAGTGTTCGAGCTCTATTAGCAAATGTACTTGTTCGAACTCAGCTGCGAACTTGAATATTCTTATTTGAACTCGGGTCGCCAACTATTAATGTTGTTTGAATTCGGCTTGAGCTTGACTAAAAAAATTTAATCATTTAACTATTCAACCATATAGTTTTCATTAAAAAGATTCTTGATATAAATTTTTATAAAATAAATTAACTCATAGTTATAAATTATACAAATAATACATAAGATAAATGCCATAAATTAAACCATTTAATATATATAGATAGCATGATAAGTCAAAAGTTCTAGTTGTATAATATATTATTATTAAACAATAATAATAAAAATTGTATAATAATATATTGTATAATATGTACAATATATTATTATTGTACATATATTACACAATAAAAATATAATAATATGGAACTACAAGTGATAAGTATAGTTTTAAATTACAAGATGTGTTATATCTCGTATAATGAAAACTATATTATATATAAGGTTAATAAAATAATTCCTTAATTAAAAAGAAATACTATCAACTTACACTATAATGTGTATTATTTATATCAATTATAATTAATCGATTAAAGTTAATTTAGTAACTGTTTCAAGTAAATATTTATTCACCCATTCACTCATAACTATATCAATAGGCTATAATCTATATAACAATTAGAAAACTGATATATAACACTAATGCTATATTACATGATACATCATTAACTTATTTTATATAACTTGTATTGCAAACATAAAATAGCTTGATAAGTAATAAAATACACAATTAAATATAGATAATTAATTACATAAAATATCTTCTATAAAAAGTTATACAAAGTATCCTATACACACTAATTTGTGAGTATAATGAATATATTAAATAAGGTAAACTATAAATAGATTAATAATATAATTAAGTTTATACAATACAGCTAACATATAATAAATATAACACATATTACAAGCCAAGTCGAGCTTATACAAATTCTATTTACGAGCCTAAACCCACTCGAGCCTAGTTTGTACGAATTTTGCTCGTTTAGTATTCGAACCAATATTGGTGTTTACAAACATCCCATTTATTAAATAAACCAAATAAACTGAGTTTGAACCAAATATATACAAGCCAAGCTCGAACTCTTCACAATCCAACACCAATATTGGATGTTTGTAAACACAAAATAGAGAAACACCAACCATTAATAAAATCCAATACATGAGACGACCACATGAGACAATATGACAGAATCATTGACATGAGGACATATAACACCAAGGAAAAGCAACAGTTAATGACCATTATCATGCAATTCAAACAGTGTTGTAGCTTAAATTAGTAAAAACTTTAAACCCTGCTACAATGCATTAGATCTAAAAATGCATTAGCTGTATGTACCATAATAGAATATTATCGCCAAATCCAAGCGCAATGATGCTGCCTTTTTCATATAATCTAAAAAAATAGACACATTCCAGTACCCATAAACATTCCAGCAAGATTTATCACCTATTTGTTTCATAGCACTTGAAAAGATCAAACAGAAAAATCGTAAGGATCTGTACCAGACACAACTAAACCAAGTGTACTCAACGAAGCGTCGAGTTCCGATTCTTGGAATTAGCTACAGGGCAATTGCCTTTTTATAGCTTAGAACCAAATTCCATTAATGGTCCTATAATGCATGCAAAAAGCTCCCATTTTCTCCTTTTAATTAACGCCATAAGAAACAAACAAACAATGACAGACAGCGAGACAAATAAAAAGACACGTTGTGGTTTGGGAGCCTGGAATTGGGGCTCAGAGGTTGGAATTGGATATATGGAGAGCTCAGCTCCAAAATCCGAATTCCACCTTAAGCTTGTGCCATAGAAATATTATGAGTGGTGCAGAGCAGTCAACTACAATTGTAACCAAAACTCCTCAGAAGTCGAGCAATTGGGCAACAATTAACCGACCCACAAAGGAATTGAGCAACAAAAAGGACAGAAACAACGAATTCATCGTAAAATCAAAACTGAAGAAAAAATGTTATAAAACGCAAAACTAAACCTCTACAACCTGCTGCATTGCTGACAAAATCTTTGCCTAATCCCATCCACAAGCACAACCTGGGCCTTAGCATGAGACTCACACACCTTGTGCCTCCTGTGGTACTGCTTAGCATCACTCAGATCCGCCGTGCACTTCTCAGCCTGACAACACCTCAGCCCGTTACCACCTTTCTTTCCAAGCCCACCACCACCATCCATCACCCCTTTCTTCCTCTTCTCCTCCTCAACACCCTCCAATTCCTCATCAGAATCCACCAATTCCTTCTTCACCGCCTTCTGCTGCTTCTCCATCTTCTGGTAATTCCCACTAACATTGTCCAGATTCATGGTAAAGAAGAATTGTCTACTGGTAAGTTGGAAAGTATGGAAGAAGATATTAATCAGCTGAGGGTGTAGGGACTCGGGAGGGACTGAATCAATGAATTACAGTTGAAAATATATCTATATATATATATATGTATGTGTATATAAATTTATATAATATCACTGTCAAATATGTCCACCATACGTTACTCATATACTTTTATTTTATTAGAGTTCCGAATTTATTTTCCGAATGAGTTTTTTTTTTAATTTAGTAATTAAGAATGTATTTTTTAATAACGTTGAGATTTTTTTTTTTTAAATATTTATGATGATTAAAAAAATACATTAAAAAAAATAAAAAACTGAAATGCAGACTGTATTCGAGACACTATTTTGTAGCATCGCTCTTAACCTACACTCTAGTACCAAAATAAAATAAAAGGTGACAGACAAGGGAGAGTGAGTGAACTAGGACCACACGGTGGTACTGGTGGTGGAGCTACATGTTTTATTTTCTTTACTTTTTTGCTTATCCTTATTAAGAAATAATCTATGTATAAGTTTATACACATTACATTATAATTTTTTTTATTTTTTTATTTATTTCTTTTATTAAATGTGTATTATATAAATGATGAATAAAAAAATATAAATATTTCAAAAAGATTAAAAAAAAATTTAAAAAAATTAAAAATAATTTAATATGTGATGTGTAAGCTTATGCATAGCAATGCTTCCTTATTAATTCCTTTTGGGATGTTTATTGTTAGAATTAATCTTTGCATCATCCTACACACCACACACTATAACTTTTTTTATTTTTTTTATTTGTTTTTCTTATTAAATGTGTATTATATGGATGATGAATAAAAAAATATAAATATTTCAAGAAGAGTAAAATAAAAAAAATTAAAAAAAAATTTAAAAATATAAAAAACACATTAATATATGATGTGTAGGATAATACATAGCAATACTCTTATTGTTACCCGGTTTGGCAGTCTCTGTGTGTGTTTTGGATGTACACGGGGAAGGTGGTGACGAGAAGACGTCGAAAGCAGACACGCACACACACTGACACACGCACACGCTGACAACGGAACACACACTCTACGTCCTACGGGCGGAGACTGTCAGCGAGTCTTCTCGTGATCGGTGGCCCTTATGTGTGGTTAAAGAAAAAAGTAAAGAGTGCGTGCGTGTGTGGTGGAGGAGGAACGATGGTTGGGGAAATGGTTGGGTGGGTTGCAGTGGTGTGTGGTTTTGAGGGAGTTGGAAGGAGGGGATTGGTGGGTTTAGTGTTTGGTTTTGACATTTGAATTATTTGAGCAATGGGAAGACGAAAAGTGTGCAGTTCCATTGGCGTTGTTGGTAACGAGGAAGAGGAGTTGGCAGAGAAGGTCGGCTCTCTTTTGTCCTGTAAATGTAATTGCTCTGTAATGGGGCGTTGTACGATTGATTCCCCATTTTACAATAGTAGGGACGGCGGCAGTTGGATGAACTGCCATACCATGAGCCAAACCCCAATTTGGTGCGGCATTTGGTGGGGGCTGAGAGTGTTAATAACTTCATAGGAGAGAAGTGTTAAATGTATAAAGAAATTTTGTAAAATTAAAGTAATAGATTAATGTAGTTTCATATTATACATTAGATTTATTTTAGAATAAAATTAATTTTACAACTTGACATATCATTTCAAGACATGTCAATTTATAAATTTATTTTTATAAAAAGAAAATTCTATGACTAAAACATTTATCTTTTATAAAATATGCTTGAGACAATTATTATATGTAAAAAAATATCTTATAAAAATAAATTTTAAAATTGATAGAGACTAATGTGATACATAAAATCTAGTTCTTACAATCTAATAAAATATATCAAGACACGTTCGTTTGTAAGTATTTTTTTTCTTTTCTTTTGTGTGTGTGAAATCATGTTCAATGGTCTATAATATATGCTTGTAGCTTGCGTTCAACATTGATCAATTATTGCTCTTTCATTCTGGATTTATTGTGAACAATTATCATGAAGTTGTGATATGATTAGAGTGGAAGAGAGAAAGATAACCATAAGACTCACTTTATGTTGCTGTCTATGTCTCTTATTTTAATGGTTGGACACTGACTATTTTTTTATATTTTTCAAATAAGAGGGGATAAAATATTTCAAGTCCATAATGGATTCTAGGCCCAGCTCAAGCAGGAGGATCTCTTCAAAAATAAAGAAAGAATGAATAAAGGAGGAGACAAAAGCCTGAGAAAGAAAAATGTGATAGGGAAAGAAAGTGAAAATGTGACATAAATGAAAGAATATGTGACGTAAAGAAGGCAAGGGGTAGAGGATAAAACGAAGAGACTTAACCACTTAACGCATGGGCTTCTAGATGATTTTTGGGGACTGGCATGGACAGATGGGACATATCCTTCAGCTTATTCAACCTCACAACTAGAGCACCAAAGACAGGGACACTTCTAGAAGATAGAGCTCCGATTGCTATTGTACAATGAGGATAAGAAATCAAGAGAAACTGTAAAATAATCACATTATAATAGATTCTCCTCTCCCTAAAATTCTCGTGGACGTAGGCATTACGCCGAACCATGTAAATATGTGGGCCATCATCTCTTTATTTTCTCTGCACTATTTACTGCTCACTACTGTGGATGTATGCACGAACACTGTATAGCCGCCGGGAGCCCCACACTACACCTGTTAAGACGCAAATAGTCTTAGCAAGTCCTTCTTTCTCTCCTTCCGACCTGTTGGATAGTTTAAGGCGTTAACACATACATCATTCAAACACAAAATATTTTTCAACTTCAATTTTTTAATTTTTTTTTTATCTAATTATTATCCAAACACAAAATCTAATACAGCTTTCTCAACCTTCTAAACAAAACACAATAAAGAATATAACTTTTTCAGTTTTTAAAATACAAATTATATTCAAATAAAATTTTAATTTTATAATATATTTATTCAATTTTTTTCTCTCGTTTTCTAAAATTTAATAAAATATTTAACTCAAATAATTCCACTACTATTTACAAACTATTTAATTATTATTTATAAATATTCTAAATATCCAAACAATGCATAATTATGAAACTAGAAGATCCAAATACCATTTACGTATATTCCAAAAGATAAAACTCAAATATATAGATTAAACTAAAGTCTAATTGCAACGTAAACATGACACCCCACCTTTCAAATCCGAAAATTTTAAAATATTTGGAAGGATTAAACTCTCAAATTTAAAGAAGTTATAATTTGATTATGACTTAAGAACAAACCCTAAAAGTTGCTTCCGGCAAGTGTTTACATTCCTTTCTCTTTTCTTTTTTTTTGTTTTTTGGATGATTGAGAATTCTTGAGATAGACGGATGTGACACTCATTAATCAATTGATTGATTAATTATGACGTTATTAGAAACCTATTGATCATCTTGGAATGAATTTATTTGGTGGATTTGGATACACAATTTAGATAAAATAAAATATTTTAAATAATAGTTAAATAAAATATTATTAGAATATATTTTTTAATATTGTTTTTATTTTAAGATTTGAAAAAAATAAATTATTTATTATATTTATGTATAAAAATTTAAAAAAATTATAATAATTAAAATAAAATGAGATAGGAGTATTGTGTATCCTGCTCTTCATATTGATTTTATTTTTCCTAGTCACATTTGATATGTGCAGTATGCTACGTGATTATCATTTAAGTCGCGGACATATAAAATTATTAAAAACGTGTCGCATTTGCAAGAATGATTAAAATGAAAAGATTAATCATTAATTGCAAAACTAGTTTTCCACTTTCTTAAAATTGATATGTGAATTTAAAAAAATAAATAAATAGAAACGAGTTATTTTCGTCAATTTCTCATTAGCTTTCTAACAAGAGGTCGTGTAACATTTTATTATTTACTGACATAGGACCTCAACGTTCACATTAGCTAAGCGAACACTGACACGTGGCAATCTTCTCATTCAGATTTTAATAAGAAAGTTACGAAAATACCTAATTGTAAGTTTTTTAAAGTTCATGTATCAATTTAAAAAATATATATAAAAACCGAGGTTTCAAATTATAAAATGTCATATATTAATTTTGTAAAAAATTTAAGATGAAAACAAGCAAGTATTATTGGTGTAACTTTGGAATGGTATTAGCGGGCATCCTAGCGTTTACTGCTAGGCGTACCATTAATTATAAATTTATTATTTTTTTAAAGTATTTTTTTAACAATTTTAATCATTAAAAAAATAAAAGATATATAATTTTACTAATAATTAATTTTTTAATCATTAAATAAAAAAAGTTAAAATAAATGAACAATTGAACGATAAATTTAAAGGCTTAGAAAAAAAAAATAAATAAAAAGAAGGATAAATTTAAAGGAGTCCACTGACATTTTCCATTACTCTCTCTCATGCCCAATTGTGTCCAAAAATCCAACCACCTTTTCAACAATTTATATTTTTGCTACGTCATCAACAAATTCATTCAAATCGTCATCCCTACCCTTGTAAATGGGCGTCACATCTTCTTCGTTAATAACAAAGCCAACAACCCTTTCAAGAAAAAAGCAAACAACCACCTGCACACTTCCCCATTGCTCAAATCAACCAGAGATCAAACCAAACAACAAAAACATGGATCCCCGGCAACCCACAAACCTTTTTCCCACCTGTATTTATTGTTAGTGACTTAATTACAATTAAAAGTACATCTTTCATGTTGTTAATTAGATAAATCATATGGAAAGCACTACTCTTACAATAACAAAAGTGCCCAATTTATACCAAAATTTTATTTTTATTTATTGTTTATTTTGTTCATTTTATGAATTTTATATTAATAAAAACTAGTTATAAAATAATGAAAAAGTAAAAAAATGATAAAAAGTGAAACAATAAATATTTTTATAAGAGTTTGGTGACTTTGGTCACTTTTGATATGTTTGCCTGTTAGGTAGCACCGTAGCAGTAACCCAAGCATATATGATAGAATAATTCTATTTGGAGGGCTTTTGAATTGCATATTATTTTCGTAATATAATTTAAGGAGAAATTCTATTTGCAGTCGTGAGTGAGAAATTGTGAGTATAGTCTCATTGATGAATACGATAAAAGAAGAAAAAACATCATTTTAAAAATGATATGATTATAATTTTAATTTTTTTTAAACGTAATTGTATAGATTTATATGAGCGATTTTTATTTAGAGACTGTATGTAGACTAACTCTAATTTAATTTAAAAGATAAATTTTAAAATTTAAGATTTATAAATTAAATTATATCGTGTGAATAGTATGTGTGGTATTAGTTCTACCTCACAAGCTACCAACAAACTCACAAAGGCAAAACTAGAACCGGGGTGCCATAATAGTTGTCCAGCACACTTGCATAGGAGTTTAGCAGCCGGGTTGGGAGTTTATTTGAATTTATTGCTTTGGTTGTAACGCAGTTGACTGGTTTATTTTTACACTTCATCTCAATTGAATTTATCTCATTTTATTTAAATTAATCATTGCAATTTTTTTAAATTCTCTCACAAAATAAAATAAATAATTCAACTTTTTCAAATCATAAAACAAAATTAATATTAAAAAAATATATTCTAACAATATTTTATTCAATTTTTTAACTTTAATTTCAACTTATCTCATCTCATCTAATTTGTAAAAACAAACGAGGCTTGTTTAAATAGTGAGATGAATTGAGATAGTTTGTAAATAAAAGTGAAATAGTTTATAAATAGTAGTAAAATAATTTGAGTTAATATGTTTTATGGAGTTTTAAGAAATGAGAGAGAAAAGTTGAATAAAAATATTATAAAATTAAAATATAACTAGAATATAATTTTTATTTTGAGATTTAAAAAAATTGAATTGTTTTTTATATTTTATTTAGAAGTTTGGAAAAATTGTAATAATATAATAAATTAGATGAAAAAATTAAAGATTTTAAATTAAAAAGTGTTTATATATGTAATGTTTGAATATTGAAATGAGATGAAATGAGTTGGAAGGACCTTGCTATCCAAACAAGGCCAAGAAATTGCTATAACAGAACCGTTGCGTATAAGCCTGTGTTTGCATAATGAGATCACTCTACTACTATTAAACATTTTATCATTACTTTTTATTATTTTTATTACTATTCACTACTATTCAATCTTTTATTATTATTATTTTTTACTATTTTTTTACTACTATTTATAGATTATCTGAAATCACATCATCTCACCACCCAAATGTAGCATGTATTTAATCAAGTGTTCAAGTCATAAATGAGGGTTGATCCTAATTTTAATTTGTGTTGACCCAAGTTTTTTTTTTTTAGACTGTACACTCGGTTTTTTTTTTTTAATGGAAACAAACTTCAGTTCATTCAATGAACCGAAATTACAGTTGTGACTTATTTATACAGGAAAAATTCAGATTACAAGTCAAACTAAGCATCTGCTCTGGAGCACCCCCGCACACAAATTCATTTGTGACGGATATTGTTTTAACTTCTATAAAACTCTCTCCTAACAGAGAAAGCGTTCTGTAAAAATAAAACTAAACGACTCCTCTTCTAAAAAAGAGAAGCACTGGCGCCCTCCGTCCTCTCAAGAAGGAGGAGTACGGGACTCTGTTGCTATTTCTTTTTTTATTCCTAACTAAAAACAAAAACTGCCAAAAGATACACATTAACAAAAACTACAAGTGGGGGGCTTAGAGTTTATCTCTTCCTAACTTCTCCCCCCTCTACTTTCTTTTATTTTTTATTTTTTAGTTTTCTCTATTCTTTCTTCTTCTTCTTCTTTCTACGGTTTCTGCATTGTCGCCTCCCCCCAGTTGTTGCTCTCTCCCTAACCCGTCCCCTTTGCTGCTACAGCTGCCCACCATGAGCACCGATGTGAGCCCAGACGGCACACTCACTGCAAGCAGTAGCTTCATGAGCTCAGGTGGCACTCGGTTTAAACGTGTTGGGAACAAAATGTGATATGGGCCCCACATAATGAAGATTTTGACAAAATTGTTCAAGCTCATTATTCACCAAGTTCAGCTCGTTCTTTATATTATTTAATCCCCACCCATAATTTAAAAAAAGAAAATTACTACAATTATAAAGAAATTTCACAAAAATAAACTCATAAATTAACATAATTTCGTATAATAAGTTAGATCTATTTTATAATAAAAGTGGTTTTACAATCTAACGTATTATATCAAGTCACTTCATTTTGTTAATTTACTTTTGTAAGATCTCTTTGTGGTTAAAGTATTGTAAAACCCTAACCCAAAGACCCTTAAGCAAAAAGTCAGGGGATTTTTGGAAATAATTTCTATCTCATTCCATCTTATCTCATCACATCTCATCTCATCTCATTTCATTCTCAAATATCATTCAAACACTTACACTTTCAAACTAATCATTACAATTTTTCAAATTAATCATTACAATTTTTTCAAATTTCCAAACAAAAAATAATTCAATTTTTTTAAATTTTAAAATAAAAATAATATTAAAAAAGAATATTTTAAGAATATTTTAATTTTATAATATTTTTTATTTGATTTTTTTTTCTATCTTTTCCCAAAATCTAATAAATACTTAATTCAAACTATCTTATTATTATTCACAAAATTTTTATTTCATTTCATCTCATTCATCAACTATCTCCATTCTCCATTCCAAGAGCAAACACAGCCCATGTTCTTTTAACTAAAAAAATATAAAAGAAAAGAAAGTGAATCGACCAGTTTCACTAGGGTCTTATTCTCAAGCCATTTCCTGTCTCATAACTATTGTGTTACTTAAATAACGTTGATGAGCCCAAGAGTTTTCTAGCGCCGATAGCCATTTCACCAAGTCGGGGTTAATGCCTTCAAACGTACGTATTGCATGAAATTGATTTTGGGGAAGCCAAAATTGCGCCAAATTGCTGCCCGAAATGATGAGCTCTTCTCAAGGCATGAACCGTAGTAAACAATTCACACCAGTTCCTTTTCTCCCTCTCTAGTTCCGTTTAAATAATAAGGTGAGATAAGATCATGGTTTTAGATAAAAGTTTAAAATTAAATAAAATATGATTAGAATATTATTTTTTAATATTATGATTATTTTAGAATTTGAAAAAGCTGAATTGTTTATTATATTTTGTATGAAAATTTAAAAAAATTGTAATGATAAGATAGAACCGTTTCTATATCCAAACATGACCTTACTCTTTTATCTTGGCCTACTTCTCTCTCTCTCTCTCTCTCTCTCACCTCGCTTCGGCAAGTCCTCTCGCATATTTCTTCATCACCAAGATTAACATAATTTGTTATATGACTATGTTTCGTGTTGATGCAATTTCTAATCATACCTTCCATGTAGTATCTTGCAATCAGAACTAAGTCTTGGGGACCCAGTGGGGATACCCCAGATGCTTAAGTTAGAAAGATGTCTGGTTATCGATAATTGAGATCTCAGAGTGTACCTAACGACATATTAATAGAAAACAAGAAGCTCAATATGGCATAGTCCCCTCAAGGGCTTAATTCTAGGGGCTCAATATGGTAACATTCCCTTCCGAGCATGATTCGACCGTTAATAGTGTCCTTGCGGCTCTAAGTATCCTACCCGGATTTACCTCTATGAAAGTTGGTCATAAAAAGGTTTGACTTGTAGTGATGTCGTATCGAGTAACATTATAGGGTTTCATTCCTATCATGATATGACGCATTTGATTAATCTTATACTTTAGTCACCTCAACATGCGTGGATCTCTTGTGAACACGCCTTTAGTCACCCACAGCTTTTTCCTCGCCAATAGAGAGTACTTAGACCCAACATTGACCCTGTAAATTTTTGCCACACGTGTGTCAGTGGGAATTTTCCTTCTTTAGGCTTTTTTCCTTTTGAATCTGATACGTCTCTTTGGACACGTGTCCCTTTCAGTGTTGTATGGGATCTAAGCCTTTGTTCATTGACCCATAGTGCATGTGAAATTCTATGGCCTGTTAGGCACGTCTCCTTGTGTAGCACAAAATAAGGGATTTGTTCAACATACTCCCTTTCCTCTTGACACATGGTGTCTTTTCCTTGGCTCTGTACTTTGCCATCTAGTCTCCCCGTAACCCTCACGTCTCTTCCTCTTCCACTTCCTTCATCTCTTTCTCTTACTCTTCCCATATTTCCACCGCTTCCAGTGACAACGCAAAGGTGATAGAGACGAGGGGGAACAGGTGTCCAAAGCACTACCAATAGTGCGACAAAACAAGCTGGGGCTTACGTCAGTCCAACTGCTCATGAAGAATCGCGAGTATCAGCGATTCCTCTAAGAAATGAGTTGCCTTTATTGAGGAAGTATCCTCATATGCTATTGGTGCTACTCAACATGATGACTAGAATATTGATGAGCATGGAATTGTTTAGGAGGGCACATCGACCAAAATTGTGGCCCCCTTAGTGTAACAGCCCGTTAGAAATTTAATAGTGAAATTTCTATAAGCTTTAAGAATATTGTGTAAATCTCGTAAGTTTTCACGAATCGACCAATCACATAGATTTTAGTCTATTAGCATAGTCAGTGTTACCACACACTATAGTGCCAAAAGCGCATTTTATTTATTTGAAATAGTTAGAAGTGTCAGAATGCGATATGGTCTGCAACATTAGACTCAGTTGATTATTTATGATTTTATGGCACAATAATTCTATTTTCAATTTTCAGACGAAATACTTGTTGAGAACACGTTTTGTTTATTTTGAGGCACTTCAGGGTTGAATTTTGATAAATAAATTGCACAGTTAGTTTAGTGTGTATGTTTTATACAATACAAAATTTATTTTCACTTTTTTCGGAGTGAATAGTAACCTCAATAAGAACACTAAGTGCAGTGTTTTCAAAATCATAGTGTGAAATGTTCAAACTTGATTAGAGAAATTTATTTGGACAGTTGGCAAGAGCTCACACTTAGTGAATATTATTGGACACTTGATACCAAGAGGAACTATGAGATGAAAATGTGAAGAAAATCAAGGTGTGAGATCATATCATCTAAGCAAAATCCTATTCGATCCAACCATCCAAATTCTGCCAAACCAAAGAGGGTTTCAACCCTAATGAAATCCTAAATGGTCGGAATCCATTTGAAACCCCAAAAGCTTGGTTGAAGCCAAAACCCTAAACAGTTTTCCCAAACCCTATTCGATCTGATTTATAGAATTGTATTTAATCACTTGATTAAATCACTTTCACATTCTATTAATTTTTCAAATTCATGTTATGAGATCATTATTCAACCTTTTAAACCTTGAAAATTTGATTAGGCAAAGAAAAACTGAATTTGGACTTGATCGCATCTTAAGCCCTAATCAAATTCTCTTTAAATCCCAAAATAAAGCCCACTTGTTTAAGGCCCATGCATTTTGGCCACCTTGCCCAAGTTTCTTAAGGAAGTTTTCCCCCATCAAAGGCAGATCAACCTCTGGCCTTAATAGGTCTAAATAGTCCCTTGATGTGAGAGGAAAATCCACCTCACCCCTTTATTCTACACGGCAGTAGTAGCAACCCATTTCTCACTCACTATTTGCACGTGACCTAATCACCATCCATCAAAGTGTCACTCAAGCCCATACTTCACTTTTCAAAAATGTATTAGGTGTGCAAGTTATCTTTTCACTCATTCAACTCTTTTTCATTTCCGTTCTTGAAGAGAACACTTGGAAGCTCTCAAGGTTTAACCATGGAAAGGTCAATTTGGGCGATAATCTGGTATGTTGTATTTTTGAATTTTTGAACAAACTAATGGACAAATCTTGATCCGAAATTTTTATAGAATGTTGTCAACATATTTATATGAATATTTTTTGGAGATAAGTTTCATGATTAAAGCTTTTGATGAAGGATTTTCTTAGATCTAAAAGGTTAGAATATTTTCCTAGATTTTCTTAAAGCTTTTGTGATTTTTTCTTACTCCAATGGTTTTGATAAATTTATTTAATGATACTAAGACTTTGATTTACATGTTAGGATGTTATTTTGAATATTTTTTGTGTTAGTTTCAAATATATGAATTTTTATTTAGGAGAATACTCGGTTAGGTCAAAAGTTTGATGATTTCGGCTAGATCCATATTTTGGTTTATTTTTAGCCATGTGATTTTAAGTTTAATGATTGAATCTACTTTATGACATATTTTTAAACCATATGATATTTTGGTTTGAAAATCTTATCATGGTATGCCTCAGATCAAGTGTTTAATCAAAGCAAGTTGCAAACAAATTCTTGTTTTTGACCAAGTGTTGGAGCAAAGTACTTTAAGTGAGATTTTATGATTTAAGGTGCCTTTTATGTGTTGATTCAAAGCATGTTAGTTCTTAGAAATGTTTAATGAACATTTAGAGGGAAGTCTTGAATTTTTAGAAGTTCTTGGAGATGTTTTGAGAAAGATCAAAACCTTGAGATTCAAGAGTATGTGTTTTGGATTAAAAGTATGGATCTTTCGCTTAAAAAGTTGTGTTTATGGGAAATATATTTGTGTTGGATGTTTTAAGCAGGTTTTTAAACTTAGGATATGAGGATCTTTATTGCAATATTTTGGTTTGATCATGAGTTTTTGAGTTGGAAGAAATTGAAACAAAAATTATGAGATATGGCATCTTTGGAAGTTTTGGCCCTATGGTGTTTTTCATAATTGTGTTTGATTTTAATTTTTTTTAATTGATATTTGAGTTTAAGACAAACTTTACATGATGAATATAAATTTTAGTCATTTTTGAAATTAGAATGTAAAATCTTTAAGTAGGAAAAAAATAATCATTTTCCCAGATGTAGAGGGTAAAATGATAATTTTACTCTAAGTGATCATCTTTTTCATATTTCTAATTGTTAGTGATTAAGTTTCTAACATTTAGAACTCCTACTTACAGTTTCTCGTATTTTATGCTTTACCTCGTAAAATGTGACGATCATTGAAAATTAGCTCTTAATTTACAATCAGATTATAGTGTATGTGTGATGGGTAAGGGAAGTACAATTTATGTATGTATGTTATCATATATGCCATACTATAACATGTCACTTCATGATTATCTGTTACACATAATACTCTGTCATGAAATACTTATCTGTCATACAATTTATTCTATCATGTATTTCTATTTGTTACAAGTATGTCATGTTAAGTAATGCTATTTGTTACACGTATGTCATGTCACGTAGTATTTTCTTTTACATGTTATGCCATGTTTCGAAATGTTGTTTGTTATATATTATGTCATGTTATGAAATATTGTTTGTAACATATTATGTCATGTTATGAAATGTTGTCTGTTATATGTTATGTCATATTATGAAATATTGTCTGTTACATGTTATGTCATGTTATGAAATATTTTCTGTCTCATAGTACGTCATATCTTTTTTCTCATGTTCATGTCATGTTACATTACATCAAGGCTTCTATCCTTTTGTTTCATGTCATGTTTCTTCTTGAGTACAATTTGTGTATCTTGAGAACAACCTTTAAAATCATATCAAGTCTATTTAGGTCTATCACGACCCTAAATGTGAGGATAGGAAATATCTTAGTGAAACTCCTTTGTTCACGCTAGAGTGTCTAAATTAGTGTAAAATTCTCTTGATTGACAATGTAAAGATCAATGTGCTGCAAATGAGACCTAATTAACTGGTCACTAGAGCCAAGCAGGAAGTAACGTCAATGGTGCCACCTACATTTCAATTGCATATATACGTACATGTGTAGGTATGCCATTTCATGTCATATCAAGTTTTAAGTTCAGTTCACGTTTCAATTCAAATCATATCTGTTTATGCCATGTTACGCTTCAAGTTATTTTATGCTTGCTTATAACCTTGATTATGCGTTCATACCTTTACTGCCATGCATGTATTATTAACCTGTGTGAAATTTCTCTATTAACTTGCTAAGATTTGTATTCAAATCTCATCATAATATTCTCAACTACCATTCCTCTCTTAATGGTAAGAGATGTGTCAAGATCAGGAGAGGGAGCGGAGCTTGGCAGATTAAAGGAGGTTGATTAGGCGGCGTCGACGTAAAATAAAGCTTGTGGCCTCCTTAATTAGATTTTTTGACAGTATTATGCCACCGTTGTTGCATAAGTTGTTGGACGAATTAGCCCAATCATTATACTTTTGGTGATGTAATTATGGAGTTTAGTCTCCTATGCTTTTGAGATTACAGTCTTTTGAGACTCGTATTGTAATCAGGGATGTTTATCCTTTCAGTATGTATGGATCATATTTTAAGCATTTGGGTTTTGTTTAATTTGGTACATAGTATGACTAAAAAAAATTATCCGTTGCGAATATTGTATACTGCTAGATGCATGTTAGGAATATTGCATTTTTATCTGTTATGAATGGGGACAGGTAACCTTATGTTGCATGTTCAGATGCTTCAGATATTTGTCCGATCCCCAACGGAATCTAGGGGCATCACACTTAGATTCATGGGGCGTCAGACTTAGATTCATGGGTTGAGTGTCCTAATGACATGCTTTTGTCATCTAAGTACTTTTCCTTCTTGCACTAAGTA
Source organism: Pterocarya stenoptera (assembly GCA_003123785.1). Classification (NCBI taxonomy): domain Eukaryota; kingdom Viridiplantae; phylum Streptophyta; class Magnoliopsida; order Fagales; family Juglandaceae; genus Pterocarya; species Pterocarya stenoptera. The sequence goes on from QEOT01005882.1 coordinate 237,626, forward strand.
TCCTCCAAGAGTGTTTACTTCTTAGGAGGCTCTACAAGAATCTTCGCCTCTTTTAGATACCTTTGGCCCAAGTTTCTTGTAGTTGGGCGCGATGTAGTTAGGTACCTTTGGCCTAGGCCTTCGAGAAACTCCCCACTTTTAGTTAGGCACAGTGTGGCACCCCTGGCCCTCAGTCATGATTTGGCGAGGAACTGCAATGCCTTGGATACATTCCAAACGGGCTACATTCCTTACCTACTTGAGAGTCTGTGTGCTCATATGGTAAGCATGCATGTGTATAGAAGTTGCAGCAACAAAATATAAGGTATTGGCCAAAAACTAATAATAATAGTATCATATGTATATGCATCACTCACCCAACAAGAACCATAAGTAAGTACCACATCATCAATAAAATAGTTAAAGACAATATATGTTCATCGCTCAATTCAAATGATATTACACCATAAATTGCTCAATGCCTCGATGCAATTAGCATCCTAAATTTACAAAGATTATAAATTTAATGATGACATGCCTCCATGGCTATTCCTTGGGTTGCACTAGTTATTCTTCCTCGAAGTTACACTCTTAAGCTATATATGCATCAAAATCTACGGTTTTGAGGGGTGAAACAGTAATGAGACTACAACAGTAAGATTTCAATAAAACCTCAGTAAGTTAAAACTCATAACATCACTTAACAATGTAAGATAATGACAATGAATATGAATTTATAAGCTTTATGTAATTGAAAGATGAAATGACTATATTAGAAGTATATTGAGGAACCAATCCTCATAGTAAAACCACCTCATCATGAATCATCATAAAACTTATCGAGTACTAATCCCCAAATCATCACATAACACATCATATCATTTTTCGGACCTAAAGTCCAAATTAACACGTGGAATCTCTCCACCACTCACATCCATATTTGGTTATTAACGTATGTCACTACAGCTCCCCATCCCTAGCCATACACATACATTGGCTCCTTGTGCTACATGGTGGGTAATGAGCATGCGAATGACTTTATAATAAGCAATGCCCAGTTCTGCACCTGATGCGCTCTTGGCCAAGCACCATCAAGCCTTTGCCAGCAGAGAGGTAACAATGTTGACCCAAGAGCGTTAACATGCCTAATCTCGTTGTCGCCCACAATTTAGGGAACGTTACTCAATTATTAAGTGCTCCCGAGTAACCAAAGAATCTCTACTAAGTTAATACCACATCTCCGCTTAGGGTTTGTGATACACACATGCACCCAAAGCTCCTCTTCAAATCGATACATTAAGTACCTTGAAATCACATAATTAAAGTAATCAGTAATCATAATGAGAAAACATACACTTTCATGAGAGAAAGAAATTGAGAAATAGCAGATGAATACCACCATAGAAATTTGCCGCATGTTACTAGTGTTACCGTAGGATTGAACCTACCTAACTATGAATTAACACTAAGCATTGCGCTGAAGCTATTGGCCTTCTTGTTAATGAAGACTTCGAACTCAGCTTCCTCCTTCGTAAAGTTCAGAACAAAAGAATAGGAGAAAATGAGTGTAATGGAACACTTAGATATATGAAAAGTGAGATGAAGACTGATGATAAAATATCTCTTGTATGTGAAATGTTGTCAATCACAGTTTTGGCTCTCTTGTCTCTTATTGGTCGAAGAAAAATTGTGAGTCTTGGTCGTCCATGCATACGATGGACTGAAGAATGATAAAGGCTGAGTTGATTGATGGAATAAGACTTGCATGTCCCTACAAATTGCCTTGAAAATAGACACCCAATCTTCCTTCTATGAAAATTGCCCACGTGCCATTAATTCAGTTATGTGTTCAGATGCATAGTCTACGAATCCATATTCCTCTTTAACTATGTGTGCTCTTGATAACCTACCTGTTACTTTCTAAATACTATTGTGCTATTTATGGGATTCTACTGTGTTGTCAGTTGCTCGCCCCGAACTATTTCTACATCAAGCGTTGTTTGCTTGACGTATCGTTAACATGCCTTTTACTCGCTTGATATAGACTACATATTTCTTTGGTTGCCTTGTTCGTTTCTCACATGCGGCATTGTTCCAAAGAGTTATGTAGGTTCGAACATGGTTCCCCCGACTCATGGGTTGAGGCTTCTTGTGGTGCACTTTTATCACCTAAAAACGCGTCACCTTCTGCTGAATGCCCTCCAAGTTTGCCTCTTCCTGAAGACATTCCTTAGGGTACCTTGCCCTATCCCTCTGTCTTTGACATAGACGGCACGTCGCCCCCTCCGCTCAATCTAAAGGCTAGTGAGACTTCTGACCCTTCTTGAATGTGATGACTCAGGAGCTTAGTGAATTCCTTGCCTTGATATGTGATTACATTGCTCATTTATAGGTTTTTGCATGTGTTAACTGTTTGGACTTGACCGGGCATTCTTCATAGGGACTATCCTCTCTGTCTTGATAGACCATCTATCACCAACGCAAATTAGAGGAGAAAAGTTCAGTCCTCTAAGAGTAGTCTTAGTAGATTAGCCAAATGCCAAAAAAATGGTGGTTTTAGGCCATTATTCCCCCTGCACAAGGTGACATAGCCTAGGAAGCAAGCTGGAAAATTTCAAACTCTTACACACCGCCCACCTCCACCATTCTTCTTGAACCAAGGCCAACGTCTCCACCCCCTTGGCCACCTATAAATACCTCCTTCACTTCCTCATTTCCTTCACACCTCAGTTCCAAGCTTTCTCTTAAGTTTTAAGAGCACTTATTCTCCTTAGAGAGCAATAGAGTGAAACCGAGTAAATTTTAGTAAATTCTTGAGCCAGATTGTCTTGAGAGCTTTGAAGGCCATACAAAGGATAATTCTGACCTTATATTATTTTATTATTATATAATAATAAAAAATAGCTATTTCAATATGGAAACTTATGTGAATGAAGTAGCCAAAAGCCAATTCATCTTACATTCATCAAAAGTGTCATTTAGTTTTGGCTAATCCATTGAGGATGCTCTAAGTAATACATGGAAGGGGCCTTTCAGGTAGTATTTGAAACAGTAGAGGAAAAACGTGGTGGGAGGCGGCCTACCTTCATTTGGGTAGGCAATCCAGGGTGCAGGAGGCAAAAATCACTTTATTAAAGGCCGAGATGTTCGATCTGTGGAGAACTTTCTCCTCCGAGAGTTTTTTGTTGATGAGGGCTCTAGGGGACATGGAGCAGGAAGGGAGGTTGGTTAGTCTCAATGGGCTAGGTTGGAGGAGGCGTCTAATTCTACCTAGGTAGAGAAAATTGTAGTGTGAGGCACTCAGAGATATTCGTGGCAAATGAAGAATCATGTAGAAAGCTCCAAAATGACCTTGACATTGCACCTGGTGAGCATAAGGAACTCGCAACTATCACAAGAGCATCTAGAAGTAGCTCATCAAGGCTGATAGTAGTTATGCATGGGTGGTTGAATCTAATGGGGCCTTGTGGGGAAAGTTGGCTAAGGCCTTAGAGCAAATTAGTGAACTTGCCACCACCTTCCAAGAGGCCAAGAGCGATGTATCCTGCCTTTATCCACAACTGTATGCGGTCCTTCAAGTTCGAAACCATGCGTGGGGAATTAGGTACAATCTTGGTATCTAGATGCTTAGGAGATTCTTGTCGGCCAACTCTGGGGTAGACTTGAAGAATTTGGACCTACGTAGTGTCCTTCGTAATGTAGTAGTAATGGACATATTGGATTCCTTGGGGAAAACAATCACCTATGCTAACCGGTAGCTTCAAGTGGTTTCACTTGATGGTTTTTGAGCTTTGGTTTTGGGGTGGGAAAAACTAAGTCAAATTTCTCATGATGGCCATAGGGCCTCTTAGAGATTGGGTGGTGATGGAGGTGGCTTGGGGTGGTGGCTCAACTAAGGTAGATGGTTGGTTAAATCGTAACGCAACAGGTTCCCACTCAACTTAGACTAATGGTACAATCGGTTTGGCTTCTTGGTTTGGTTTGTGAAATTAATTTTGTTTAAAACTTATTCTGGGTTTGAAGGGGTCTCATGATGTGTCTAAGGATCATGTTACCCTTGAGTAAATGACACAAAAATATTGAGTCTAAGGGTAAAACAGTCCTTGCACTCAAAGGGGATACACATTAGCCAATTGATGAAGTTTTGGGTTTTGATATGTCATTTTCCTTAATGACATGTGAGGAGGTTTATCTACGATATTATTAAGTCTAAGTATGATGAAATGGAATAATAAATCAAGAAAATTTCGGATTAAAATGTTAAGAAAAGATTAAGACGAAATTAAACTTCAAAACATGGCTTAAAGATCACTAATCTCATGTATGTTGATTAATGGTCTTAGCCAACCTTCAAAACTTAATTTGGGCATTTAGGGTATTATATGGGCTCAAGAAAACCCATGGTATGATGTATTGAGCTTTCAACTTGAATAGTGAAATAAACTTAAACATGACTTTGGGCCTTGTGGGCTTAAAAGGGCCAAGTGTGTAGGTTGATGGCTTATGAGCTTTTGGGTTTGAATGAGAGGGGGCCTCATTTCCAGATTTTGAGGGTTAAAAAGAGACCTCAAGATCCACTAATATGGGTTGAAAGGGTTTGACTTGGCCTAATTTAGTCATGAGTCAATTCTACACCAAGTTTGGCCCAAAGACCTTAAGTCTTTCTTATGCTTGGGCCAAAGCTAGCTACTAAGTCTTGAATTCCTTAAGGACTTGGTTTAAGACTTCTTGGGCTAGGTCCATGAATGTTCTGAGGTCTTAAAAGCTTCACTAAATTCTCTAATGAGTTTGCTTCTTTAATTCTTTGCTAATGATACTAAGTGCCAAGGTTAAGACTAACCTCACTATCAATATTGATGTTAGTAATAAAGGAAGAGCTACAAGCCGATCGGGTGCTTATTTCATTTTTACCCCTGTCAAATGATGCACTTCCACCTAGGAGGTGTAGCACACTCCATCATACACCTAAATGACAAAAAAATTTCACAACATCTTTCCCTTATTCTCGACCTCCCTCCCACGACACCCTATCTTCTGCTCTTTTCACCCACCCCAGTCGCGCGCTATCTCTTTCTCTCTCTAAAATACACTTTCTCTCTCTCTCTCAAGCCAACGTTATTGCTACAACTACTATTTTTGTACTTGGGTTGATTGGCTGGGGGCCTTAATATTGGAAGCCATGAAAGGAGTTCTTTAGAACTTGGTTGTTTTTTTTTTTTTTTTAATCTTCTCCTAGTTCAAGAGTTCCTGATCAAAATCTTGTAAAGGTTAAACTGTCACCTACTTTTTCCCCCCGATACCATACTTCCTCTCCTATAGCATCCAGAAAGAGTAGTTTGAAAAGAGCAATTAAATTGAGAGAAAGGAGGAGAGAGTACTCAGAGTAGTCGATTATGGTTAGTGGAGGGAGCTTGGTAAGATGCAAGAAGAGATAGAGAGAAAAAATAAACAAGAACAAAGAAGAAAATAAGAAAATGAATTGAATGCAAACAAACAAAAAATGAAAGCTTTTTAATTTCAGCTCTCTCTTCTCCCTATTCTACATCTCTCATAAGAAGCAGACAATTTTCTAAAAACAAGAAATTTCCAAATAAAAAGGTTTATAGCGTTTAGCTCTTTTATCTCTGTCTCTCTAGTTTTTTATTGCAATTCTATAAGCAATATTTCGTTAATTACAGCTGGTTTGAATTTTTCTCATAGTTTTTTGATAACAAAAAGCATCAGAACAATTCCTATCAAAATGTTTCACATCTTATTGTAGGGGCGTTGGGGAGAGAAATGAATGGAGAAGAGGAGAGGGAATGGCTTATGGGGAGAGGAAATCAGCGGTGGGGATAGGGAGAAAGGAGAGGAAATGGTTGCTAGGGAGAGGAAATCGGTACAAGAAGAGAAAAAAGAAGAGGGGATACTACGCGAGGGAGGGGAGAGAAATGAAACTTTTTTTTATCATGCATGTGGGTGTAGAATCGAGTTTCCTACACTTTCTATGTAGCAGCGCATCATTGGCAGGTGTAAAAAATTGAGAAGCACCCGTCCGGCCTTGAGTGTTTTCCTAGTAATAACCTAAAATTAAAAGCTTAATCTAGAATGTTTAAGGGTTAATCCTAATAGTTAATTAAACGGGGTGTTACATTGTTGCTTGGCATTTCGATATCCATTGGTCTTATTGTTTTATTGTTGTAGCTCAATTCAAATGTGACTCTCCCGTCGGAATCCTCACAGTGGTCTTGTATGCCTATAGTACTCTCGAGAGTTCTTCAGCCCATGCTTCCTTTTGATCTTCAAGCCTTTTTTTCATCATGCAGAGCACAGTTTTGTTCATCGCCTCAACCTCGCTGAGCATGCGGATGGATGGGAGATGAATACCATTCTTTATATCTGTCAAAGTGAAACTTTTGATTCGAGACTAAGGACTACGTTATGCCGAATCAATACACGACAGACTTCCAAAGGAATTTTATAATGTTGCCTGTTGTAATGGTCACTAATGCCTCTACAAACATTTATCAAGTACTTTCTCTTATAGCCTCCTTGCATGCTTGGTGCACCTTGGAAATTTATGATGAAGTGTTGTGGGATCCTAAGTATTTAGGTTCTATAATGTTGTATTTTTTTTAAACACAAATCTTTGGTTGGATTTGTGGAACAAGTTGCTTTAATAGAAATATTTGCATGCTTCTCTAGGGTGATAGAAACTGAAATATTCAAGTATTAAGTTATTTGTTTAAGTTTTTCCTTTAAACTCTAGAAACATGAATCAATGGTTTGATTCTGTAAATCTTGCTCATAAGAATTGAATCCATGATTTGAGTTGGATTTTAACCTTGTAACTAGGGTTTTAGGTTGTGCTTTGATGAACAATACAACAGTTTTGAGGATCTTGGCTTGTTGTTTGCTTTAATGTTGAGATTTGTTTTCTTATTTTGAAAATGGTGCTAAGACCAAGATAGGATATGACTATGAGGTGTATGGCTGAGTTATTTCAAGAAAAATATGCGTGCAACTTAAGGATTTAGTCACTTTATTAAAAAACAACATAAGCATGTTTCAGGTTCTAGCGTTGGTGTGCAATCCGGTTTCCAACTCTTGAACAAAATGAATTTTATTGCTTAGTCATGCATATTTTCAACTAAGGTTGAGTATTTAGCATGTTATAAATTATAATTTATGATCCTTTGAAGTCCTTAATGTCCAATTGCAAGTGAAAGGGCAAAAACACCATGTCAAGGTCCGGTTTAATTATTGTTGTGTTGTGTTGATTTCTTCAAATGACAAGTTTATGGCCTTGATAAATGTTTGATTGGTGTCTTGACATGTTACTAAACTAGGAATTTGAGGTTAGTTGTTTGTTAATTTTGGATCTTGGCATAAATAGTGTGCAATGAGGGCCAAAAATCAAACCAAGTGAAAAATTAAGACTAGATGTTTTGGCCATGATAGGTTTCTCCCATTATATGTGTCTTTTTGTCAATTCTAATTTCATAGATGGACTTAGAATAGAAAATATATGTAGTATGTGAAATTTGGTGAAATTTGGGACCCGTTTGTAAATTTTGAAAGTTTAGGGGTTTATTTGTAAATTCTCTAAACTTAATGGGCAATTTTGTAAATAATGTTCTAGGATAGTAAGTCTTGATTTTCTACATACAAATTAGAATTTCTAATCTTAGAATATCTCTCATTTTAGCCCACTCTACGTTAATACACAATGATATTTGCAAGTTAGTTTCTAACTTATTCCTAGTTTGTTTATGTTAGATGGAAAAAAAAATTTATCCAAGTAAATTTATGTAAGATTGGCTGAAAGTTGGGGCTGTAACATAAGATTTTTTCATCTATATGCCAATCAAAGTAGGAGATCCAATATCATTATCAAAGTGGAAGATAGGGAGGTAATAATTGATAGATGGATCCTAAAGCTGTCAAAGAAGTATTTTACATCCTACCAATGAGTGTTCTGATCAATAAGGTATTCAACTTTTATTGTTTTTTTACTGGCCTTTTATGTTATTTTGGTTTATCTTTATCATTTGCTGCTTTTGTTATTTTGTTAGTTTGGATGCTTTTGTTAGTTTGCTGCTTTTGTTTTTGATGTATGGTATATTATTTAGTTAGTTTGGATGCCTGGGTTTGGTTTTCTAGTTAGTTTTGAATATGTGTAACCCCTGGTGTCAAGATGTAACCATGGTTTTCCTCTGCCATAAATAAGGGCTATCAATAAAATTGTGGTACCGTCCTTTTCTTAAAAAAAAAAAAAAAACTATGTATCAATTGTCTATGGTTAGGGACCCAGTAATCAGTCCAAAAGTTTATCTAACTACCTTCCCCCACCCTCCATCTGCATCCCATCTTCAGGCTTTGCTTGGCTTCCCATATACCTCTCTATGTATACAAGGGGTAATAGCCCAATTTTGCATTCAAAAACTTTGTATTGAGGAAATACTTAGCTTTGTAGATTTTATGCAAAAGAGTGGACTCCTCATTCATGATTCTCCAACCTTGTTTTGCAAGAAGGGCCACATTAAAAAGGTGTAGATCTTTAAAACCCATGCCTCCATCTGTCTTTAGAGTCACACATTTTTCTCCAACTTACCAAATGTATTTTGTTCTCTTCATTCTTTTGTCCCCATCAGAACTTGGCCATCATTATTTCTAAATTTTTGCAAAAGCCATTTTGTAACTGAAAGCATCTCATTGTGTAGGTAGGGATGAACACTGCTACATTCTTGATCAGAATCTCATTTCCTCCTTGTGACAGTAGTTTCTCTTTCCAACACTTCAACTTTTGCCAAACTCTATGTTTAATCTCATAAAAGACTTCATGTTTTGCACGCCCAACCACAGGTGTTAGTCCTAGGTGTTTATCATATTGTTGATGCTTTTGGACTCCCCACAATGATAGAAGGCCTTCTTGTTGGATGAGTGAAACCTTTCGGCTGAAGACCATGACTTTCTTTGTTCTTAACTTGTTGCCTAGAAGCTTGCTCATATACTTCAAGTAGATGTTGGATCCTCAAATTATCTTGCATATCAGTTTTGTAAAACAAAACACAATCATCTGTAAAGAGCAGATGATTAATTTGAGGTGCCTTTCTACATACTTGAATACCTATGATATTATGATCAGTTGCAGCTTGTTGTAGTAGACAGATAAGTCCTTCAGTACAAAGTAAAAACAGATATGGAGATAAAGGATCGCTCTGCTTAAGACCTCTAGAAGGAAGAATGGGACCTTTAGACTCACCATTAATGAGAATAGAAAAAGAAATAGTGCTTACACAATTCATGATCAACTCAACCCATCTTAACCATAGCGGCCTCAAGAAAAGACCAATCGACTCGATCATAAGCTTCACTCATGTCCAGTTTAAAGGACATGAACCCTTCCTCCCCCCCCCCCCCCCCCCCCCCCTCTCCCCCTTTCCTCTTCAAAAAATGAATGCTCTCATGAGCTACAAGTACATTGTCAGAAATAAGACAACCGGGAGCAAAAGCACTTTGAGACATTGAAATAATATGATGGAGAATACCCTTTACCCTATTAGCAACAACTTTAGATATAAGCTTATAAATCACATTAAAGAGGCTTATGGGTCTATATTCAACAACTGAAATATGATTCTTTTTCTTTGGAATAAAAGTGATAAATGTATGATTTATGGAATGAGGAAATTGACTAGTATTGAGAGCAACATCTGTTACTGATCTTCCCACTATATACCAATACTTCTGATAAAATATAGGAGCCATTCCATTAGGTCCTGGTGCTTTAGTTGGATTCATTTGCTAAAGAATCTCTTGTATATATGCTTTTGTGAACCTTTGGGCCAACACTTGGTTCATGTCTTCAGTTACTCTACCTTTTAGGCCATCTAGAAAGTCCAGATTCCCTCTCTGATTAGGAGCAGTAAACAGGTCTTTGAAGTACTCCACAATAATCTAGTCCCTTCCCTCCTTAACATGCCAATTTCCTTCTCTATCTTGTACGCCAGTAATGAAGTTTTTCTTTTTTTATTTGGGAAGCTTTTCTATGAAAATATTTGGTATTGAGATCCCGCTCCTTAAGCCATAAAGCTTTTGATCTTTGTCTCCACATGATCTCTTCATTTTCTAACTACTGTTGCAACTCCACTCTAGCTACCTTCTGCAAATTCACATTCTGATTATGAGAATCTTCATTATGAATCTGTTGTAGTTTGAGCCTAACCTTCTTTATATTCACATGAATTTTTCCAAAAGTACTTTTGTTCCACACTTTCAACTTTTCACTACATCTAGGGATCTTTTCCATAATCTCATTCATATCATCTATCCCTGCATAAACCTGCCAAGAATCTAAATTACTTTTTCACATTCTTCATTTTCTACCCACATAGCTTCAAATCAAAATGGTCTATTTCCTACTCTATAGAAACCTTCCTCATCAATATGTAAAATAACTGGAATATGATTAGAATGGGCAACCTGTCCATGCTTCACACCTGCTGTGGGGAACATATGTGACCAACTATCATTTGCTAAGAATCTATCAATTATTTCACTAATTCTATACTGAGGCTCTCGTCCATTACACTAAGTGTATTTTGAGCCATGATAACCCATATCAGATAAAGCACAATCATCTAGAACATACCTAAAATCCATCATTTGCTTCTCAGGTCTATCTCTACCCCCACTTTTACTAATTGCATAACACCTCATTGAAATCCCCAAAAACCACCCAAGCCTCAGGTTGAGTAACTTTTAATCTCCTAAAAAAGGACCATGATTCATGTCATTTAGTCACCTCAAGGTTGCCATAGAACCCCATTAAGAACCATTCATCTATATCTCTCTTTACACATGCATGAATATGAAATCTAGAGAAGTTGAGTATATGCAAGTTAACACCTTCTTTCCAAAGTGGTGCCAGTCCACCACTTCTTCCTATGCCATCAACAACAAAACATCCTTCAAACCCTAGCCTCCACTTTACACTTTCCATTTTCTTAACTGTCAACTTTGTTTCAATAAGAAAAACAATAATGAGAGCTTCAATCTTGACTAAATCGTGGATAGCTCGAATTCCCTGTGGGTTCTCGAGCTCATAGGAATTCCAACTTAATATTTTCATGGCTCCCAGCCTCCATTGATATACATTCGGCATGTACAATCATTTCACTCTCCTTTTGCTATGAGGTATCCATAAAGGATCCCCTTTCTGGTGCTACTTAACCTTCTTTCTTTCTCTATCACATATAGTCATATCATTCTCTTCTACTACACTTATTTTTTTCGTCAGACTCCTAGTAACAGTTATAGAAGTCGTACCTTGAGCTTGAGCTCTTCTCTTCCAGTTTCTACAAGTTGGTTGATGCTGCTGTTGCCTCCTCACCTATGTATTAAAGTTTGGTATTAGCATTTGAACTTCTAGAGATGGGCCTGAACAGAGGTCAACATCTCTTCTTGGGCTAACAGTTAATTGAGCATATGGACTGGGCCTTTTACTGGCAAGGCCCACTTGATGAATACTTTTGTACATCTTACCAGATTTGTCTCCCTTCTCCCAAATAGGCAATTCTTTCAATTTTCCCCCCATTACTACTTCATCAAAAGTAGTATCTCCCTTGTTCTTTCCTTTCTCAATTCTTTCTTGAGTTTCATCAATCAAATCATCCATCAAAGCCACGCCTAGATTTTCCTCCTTATCTTTAACTTCTTTCTTGCCACCTTCCACACTCTTTCAATGATGGTCCTTAAAGACTGATTCTCCATCAGAATTCTCCTCCCAATTCCTATCGTTGGTCCTCCGAGCATCGGAACCACCATGCTCTCTATAGCCCTATTTCCCATCATGCTTTCTGCCTTGGTTATCTCTATGTTGAGATTGATTAATACAACTTCTCCCATTTGCCTCTGCACGAAGCCATGAACCAAATTGCTCCTTTCCAACCCTTTGTTTTGCTTCTCTTGAACAGACTCTCCCTTCGTGCAAAATTCAACCACGTTCAAAACAGGCATCGGGAAGCTTCTCATATTTGACTGGCACCCACACTATTTCCTAATTCACTATGATTGTTCACCCTTGAGCAATTGGTTTTGTAATGTCAAAGTTGATTCTAACACGTAAACTCTTGCCCCATCCCACACCATCAACATCTACATCAACCTCTTCCACCACCCCTATAGAATTACCCACCCTTTCACCTATCTTCTGGTTCATGTAAGCCAGAGGTAGGTTGTGTAATTGCACCTGCATGGAAGCATGGTTGAAATCCATCTTACTAGGTTGTGTAAAACCATCATAAGGCTTGATCACAAAAAATTTATTATCAAAGAACCATAGTTACCCTCCTTCCACACGTTGTTTATCTACACGAGTCTCGAACAAAATTATGAAAACATTATGCCCCACTTCTTGAAAAATTGCTGATTTGCTCAAGCCCCAGATCTTGGCCAAATTTGTTTCAATAGTTGCTTTATGAGACATCTTTTCCGATCAGGCATCTTTTCCCTTACATTGAACATTCTCTATTTCCTCACCGTTGGTATCAATGGACACGTCTTTCTCTTTTGTAAGAGTTAAAAGTCTCCATCGATCCTCAAGGTCCTTCCATTGGAGGACACCGATGCACCACCTCTGCTCCCACCAGACGAGAGTGAGAGAGGAGACAATTTTTGATATTACTTGTTGATATTGCTATTTGAGTAATGATTAATAAAGTTGTTTGTTAATTTTCTTTTTTATTTTTTTAAAAAGAAAAGTTTTCATGCACACTTCTTTGGTGTCGTTTATTTGTTTTTTTATTAGATATTTGTTTTATCTATTATAAATTAATTAAATTTAATAAATAGTATAATTTTATATTAATAATTCAATAGTTAAAATATGTTATTAAAAATGCGAATGAAACACAAAAGTATATCACAATGGGAAGAATAAGAATAATTTACTTGAAAATCTTATTTTACATTACCAAACTATCACCTTTTCTTAAGTGTATCACAAATTAATAAATTCAACGATTTGCACCCTAAACTATATAACCTTTATATTTATAAATTTATGCCCCGAAATCTCAAAATCCTCAATTAACATACCAAACTATCATTTTTTTTTTCAATTTACACTACACATTTCCTAAAATACTCCCATTGACAATATAAAAGTAATAAAAAAAAAAAAATTTTAAATTAAAAAAATGAATAACAAGAAAAAAAAAAAGGAAGCATTGGGGTACCCAAGGATCACCGGCTTTTTTACTCTGGTAGCTATTTTGTAATTATTATTATTATTTGCTTATTATTAATATTTATTATTGTATTTTAATTTATTTTTATTATATATTTTAATTTATTTTTACTTCATTTTAATTTATTTTTGTTTTTTAATTTATTATTATTTTTCTTATTTTTAATTCAAGAGAAATGTTATAAAGAAGTCCTACACTATACATTTTCACCTAACCAATATGTAATTTATTATTTTTACTTTTATGTTTCAATACGTATTTAAACATTAAGGTCTCGTTTGTTTTAAGAAAATATCCTATTTCATTTCAATTTTATAGTTACACTTTCTCAAATTTTAATATAAAATAAAATAAACAATTCAATTTTTTTAAATTTTAACATAAAAATAATATTAAAAAATATATTTTAACAATACTTTATTTAATTTTTTAATTTTAATTTCAACTCATTTCATCCCATCTTTAAAAACAAACGACGCCTAAGATATAAGGATAAAATGAAAAATTACATTGTAGTTGGTATAAGGCTTACCTCTAGAATTAATCTTTAATCAATTATTCTTATTATTTTGTTTAATATTTTTAATATTTTTATTGCCGTTCTTTTAAATGATGAATTCAAAAGTTAGCATTCGCCCGCTTCTTCTTTTTGCCTTTGGAGATCTTTCAAGGGAACAAGAATTACAACATCATCTTCTCGGTCTCACTTCTCACGCTGCACACGGACACAGAAGCCATGACTGTGGTCTTCGAAGACACCAACTCTTCTCCTGACCCCCTCTTGCCCTGGCTCTGGTCCTCTCCCTCTCCATTTTCTCTGACACTTACAATCGCGTTGGCTTTCATTGTGATGAATTTGTCGCTGATTTTTGTGGATCCAGGTCAATCAAGAAAGCTCTCGAAGCAGAAAAGAGCTCGGGGAACGGTTCCGGGTTAGATCTCAGCAAGCTTCTCTACGATTGCATCGTCACATTCAAGGATGATGACCGGTACCAAAACGACGTTAGATTTCTCCGGATTTGGTTCCTCTATGTAACTTCCTATTCTGCGGTCGTTTTCCTTTCTCGATTCCAACTGCATGAATTTTGTTTTCATTCTTGGTATGCATTTGATCTTTTGATGGACTTAATTTGGTGGTTTTGGTCTCTGTAGATGGACGTTAGTGAAGATTTTGAGAGTATTTTTAGAGAAATGACCGAGAGTGAGATATGTCTCGGCCATTCTTTGCTTTATGTATGGTATGCGTCCTTTCTTGAATCAAAAGGGAAGTTGCATGACGCTCATATGGTTTATCAGTCTGGATTTCTAAGGTCTCTCTCTTTCTCTCTCTGTGCGTGTCTGTGTTTCTTTCCTAGATTGGAGTTGTTTGAGCGTGTCAACTTGTGTCCTAACACTTGCAATGTTGCTCTGCGACTAGAAATGCCAAACCAGTCGAGTTGTTGAAGAAGGCACATGCCCTATTTCTTGATAGAATGTCTGGATTAGTGAATGCTTGTTCACTTCGGAAGGTAATACACATGGCTAAATGGTGAAGTTCGTACACATTTTAAGGAAAGGGTGGGATTGGGGGGGGGGGGGATTCAAGTGTGTGTTAGCTGAAGTTCATTTCATACGCTGTGAGAAGCTTCATCTTTTTTTTGTTTCCTTTTACTTTTCCATTTTACAGATTGATGATTGTGGATCCATTGAGTTCGAGACAATTTATATTAATCCATGGTCCGCCTCCACCATGAAAGACCTATTGAAGAAGCTGGGTCCTCAGATTATGAAATATGATGTAGGACAATACAGTCACTTCCTTTTGCATAATTGCATTTATTAGTCTCCTCAATAGTTGGCTTTATAATTGCTCTTTGATGCACTTTTCAGGGATACCATTCAAGCCAAAAAGCTTACTCAGGCAAAGTGGCCTTATCTTCTTTGCAGAATTCATCAAGGAATAAGATTATTGAGATAGGTAATTCTTCATACTAGATTCGTTTTTTTTTTTTGTGACATTTACATGAAACTATCTAAATGCCAATGAGTTTTTAGTTTTACTCAAGGCTTTTTTTTTTTTTTTTAATAATATTTGTTAGTGTAAATTTAGATGTTCTGACTTCTGACTAACAACAATCACATTATAAACGGTGAAAACCCTTTGCAGCTGGTATGTTATAATCCTTGTATAAGGTTAACTGCTAATTTCTATAACATTTGTTTAACATTCCAACACAAAGATAGATACAAAACGGATACACAATTTTTAGCATCCTCTTTTTCGTTATAAATATTTTTGGTTCCTAAATTTTGAGATTTGAGTTTCTTGATCTAGAGAAATAGAAGTGCACGTACACTTCTAAACCAGATTGAAAATTCTCGAAAGAACTGGCCTTTTTAGTTACACTAACATAGACTAAAATGGTAGAAAGAGGAGATCTTGCCTCCCCTTCCTCCCCTCTTGCTGTTACATGGCTGTAAAGGAACTAAAAAGAGGCATTCAAGCAATTCTTGCTTTCTTACTGTTTTTAAAGTAAATGTAATTTTACTCGATCACAAAAAGTGGTGACATCAATCACATGAAGAGTATAAATAGACACACCTACACATTAGAAGAGAAAAGAAAGAACTAAATCCTGATATTGAAGATTTGTATAAACATATGAGCGAAAACCCAGAGAAATATGGTTTTAATGAAAAAACTTTAAGCTCATTTACTATTTTTTCACAGTTATCAAGCACCAACCATTGAGTTTTCTCCATAGATATCAAATTAGGCAAGTTGGGATCAAATTCCATTAAACTTCACAATGATGCGACCAAACCATTCTCTCCAACACGGAAAAGAATCCACCACACTTCTAGGCATAAGCTGAACGACTCCAAATATATTGGTCCACTGGAAATACAATTTTATAAAGAGTAATTAGATACAGGCCTAGGGTGTGCAAGCCCCTTGCATGCCCTTAGAAAAAAAGTGGATACCATCATAGAAAAATGATTATTTTTAGTGCGTCCTACTTACTTTTTTCCAAAAAAGCTTGCACAAGACTTGCACACCTTAGGCTTGTACAAATAATTTTTTTTTTAACAAAGCACTTGCCACATCATAATGAAGCAGAAGATGGTCGACAGATTCTGAACTTCTTCAGCACCTATAACACCAATCAATCACCAATATATGCCTTTCCATAGATTGTTTAACATGACAGTCTTTTCTAAGGCAACCGTCTACACAAAAAAAGCCACCTTCTGTAGAACTTGTGTCCGCCATGCTTTTTTATTTTTTATTTTTTTATATATAAGTAAAAGAAAAAATAGATTTATTTTATTACAAAATTTAAGGCAGTTCCCTGTATTGAAACATCAGGGGGAACATGTAAAACCTTGACGCTGCCCCATAATCACATCTTGGCCAGGTGAAATTAGAGCCCGCATGTGTCCTCCATGCTCTTTTAAGTAAAGGAAGTTTTAGCATCCTGATATATCACATTATGAAAGGATTTAGCCTTGGAGACCATGCTTAGAAGGGTTCTAACTCTTTTTTGATAAGTATGCTTAGAAGGGTTCTACCTGCCCTTGTCTTTCCACATCGTTCTTATATCCTTCAAAAGGCCAACTCCATATGGACTGTTCACCTTATTAGAACACTACCCCACCCAAGAAGCACATATTTAGCAGCAACCACCACCTACCATAAGCTCTCTCTCTCTCTCTCTCTCTATATATATATATATCATTTACATAGCACCGTAGCCATATATCCAAGGAGGCATGGTTTATAAGAATCAGCTTTTGAACCCCAAACCTCCTACAGATAAAGCTGATTAGAACTTGGACCATGAACCGGGTGAAAACTTTGATTCCTCCCCAAAATCACCCCAGCGCTCCACAGTAAGGCTGTTTGTAGCTTCTCTGACTGATTAGCAACACTAGTAGAGGAAAAGGAGACAAAATAAGTGGCAAGTGGGTAAGTGTGATAAAGACTTGAAGTACTCTTAATCAAGGTTAGCCTACCACCCTTGGATAGATACATTCACTTCCATCCAGCTAACTGACGTTCCATTGTATCAATTATACCATCCAAGATAGCTTAGTCTTGAAGGAAACACCCAATGGGAGACCAAGCTATCCCAATGGCAAGGAAGACACCCTACAATCAATAAAACTCAACAGCCCCAACAGGGAGTAATTTGGATTTGGCCAAATTAACCTTCAGACCTGACACTCCACACCAATATCAAATTTCTAGCTTAATTTTTGATTTTATTACTTAATATTTTAGTTCTAGCTTTTTACAAGAAATGCAAGTGAACCCTAGAGGTTTTTTCTAACAATCTTTTCTTGTCACTGTATATGGCACTGAAGTATTCAGTTGTTTTTCCTTCTCAAATTTTCTCAGTTTAATATTTTATTGTAAGAATTACCCCAAATACACCTTCTCACCATTACACTTGAGCTAAGGCAAATGGTGCAGAAGATAAATTGTTCCTACTTGTCTGAGTGTAATTACCATGCAGCGAATTTTGGGTTTTATATCAAAGGTAAAAGTTAGATACTGAGACTCTAGGAGGTCAAATTCTATTACTCTGGATTGTAGGTGGAAAGAAGTATCAGATCACAGGTTGTGCCGGACAGGGTGGTTTTGCTCAAGTATATAAAGCATATGTCCACAGTAATCCAGATGAAGTTGTCGCACTTAAGGTATGTGCTATTTTAGTATTCTCCTACCGAAAGTGGAGGTGTTGCCTAGTTGGATTGTAACATGGTCTTTGAAATTTCTGACAGATACAAAAGCCTGCTTTCCCTTGGGAGTTCTACATGTATCGTCAACTAGATGAGCGCATCTTAGACAATGAAGTGCGACATTTTCTGGTGTCCAATGTTTATTGGTGGCTTCTGCTTTTTATTTATTTACTTATTCTTGTATTTTATCAGAGGTCCAGCTTTGGTTTTGCTCTGAGAATGCATCTCTACTCTGACTGTAGCATACTTGTCTGTGACTATCTGCCCCATGGGACTCTGCAGGTTGTTTTAATTAATTTTGTATCTCGTGTATTATTAGGTTTAGTCTTCTACATTATGCAGACTCTGATGAAAACCTTCTGCAGGATGCCATAAACTCCTATGTAGTCACTGGAAAGTCCATGGAAGAGGAGTTATGTATTTATTACACAGTAGAGATGCTCTACATGCTAGAAACTTTGCATGGTGCTGGCATCATTCATGGTGATTTTAAGCCTGATAATTTGCTTATTCGTTATGCTAGGTAACTGACTCTTCCATTATTGTTGTGACCGTGTTACCTCTTCTAATGAACTTTGGCGAAACAGATATGCATTCATACATTTTTTTTTATAAGTATATGCAATTCATACATTTTGATGAACAAAGCTTTTGGCTCGAGGTTTATTGTTAATTCGCAATGTTGAGTTTATATTTTCATCTTCCAACTTGTTTTTGCCTTTTCTTTTGGATTATTTTTCCTGGTAAATTTGTACATATTATGAGTATGGCTGCCTCTGTTCTTATTTTGTAGGAAAAAGTTCACCTTTAAAAAAAGGCGACGTTTTCTTCTTACCATACTAGTATGATATTAATGCATGGCCAGATTGTTAGACACTTATTTTTAAAATCTTAGTTAATAGCTAGACAAAGTTATCACTCACTTTTTCTGCTCATTTACTACATTCTGAAGGAGCCATGTTATAGGCAAGTTATACGTCATCTCAAAAGTGGTGGTTTGTGTTGTTAAAGCTAATCCTTCTAGAAGTGACTGATTTACCAGTAGTAATCTCTTTTGTTAAGGAAAGAATTTTAGAATTAGGGTTATAATGATTGTATTAGCTGCTAGGTCAACTGTGTTGATTATTCCCACTCTATATGGTGGAGATTTGAAAAAGAAGAGAAATTTCTTTCCTCTTTACTGTTTTTGTATGTGGCAAACCTTGTTTTTAACATGTCATTAGAACCCAGTATTTAGAAAATATTTAGGGCTTAGTGGTAGTTTTTTTCTTCTTTTTTCATGCCTTCATTTGCAGTTTGTTTCTCCTTCCCTTCTCTTGTTTAATTCTACCGACTCTGAAACATTTGCAGTATTTTGGGATAAGGTCTGATGGCAGTAGTTGAAGATGATGGTACCATTCATGTCCATGTCGATTGGGTGGTAGTTGTCATCATCCTTGTAGGTGTATGGGATGTTATATTATAAAAAAAGGCGTATGTGATGTTGGTGTGCCTCAAGTTTGGGAAGTTCCCAGAATACATGAATCACAGCTGCTTTGCTAATGGTTTACCTGATACACTTATTGATTCAAAGGCATTGGTGGTTTGTGGTTGTTGTCATTTGTTATCTTTGGTGGCAGGTTCGTTTTGGTGGTGGTTCTCTGTTAATTTTGTTGATAGTCATCATCCTTGCAGGTGTATGTGATGTTATCTTGTAAAAAAGAAGGTATATGTGAAGTTCATGTGCCTCCAGTTTGGGTAGTGGCCAGCAGACCTGAATCATGGTTGCTTTGGTAGTGGTTTACCCTGTGATATTTACTGAGTCGAAGGCATTGGTGATTTGCGGTGGTTGTGATGATCCGTGGTGGCAGACTTGTTTTGGTGGTGGTTATTGGTGGATTGTTTTGCAGCAGATAATTTCTGTGGCATTTTTTGTTGTTCCTCAATGGTTCCAGTGGTGGCCACCATCAATGATTATGCTTGTTTTGGTTGGTTTCCCAACATTTGGATGGTCTCTTGATGTGACTGTTTGGGTTGTCATTAGAGTCGTCTTTCCAATGTGGTTTTGGTGTTGCATAGTTTTTGTGGCCTCAAGGAATTGTCATTATTTATGTGTCTGTTGTTGGTGTATAAGGGTTACATAAACCCTTAGTTGTTTGGTTGTGGGAAGATGACCTCTATTTCAATACAAGATTAGGGATCCTGGGTTTGTGTTATCTTGGTTCAAGTTATCCAAGGCTTGACTGCTGTTTGGCTACAAAATGATCATATTCCAGTTGTGTTATGGAAGTTTCATTCATCCCTAGTTTTGGGTCTTAACCAGGCCAGCCTTTGACAGATTTTGCCAACTTGAATCCGTCTAAACAAGTTTACCCAATTTGTGTTTGGGTTCACAACCTTTTTTCGGTCCGTATAGTGTTTTTTGTCTGGTTTAGTCCAAATTTTGGTCAGATTATGATAGCTGGCCGGTTCTTTCAGAGTTTCAACTTGTTCTTGTTTTTGGCTGGTTTTGTCGAAGTCTCGATCGCCTCATGTTGTTTTTAGCTGGTTCTGTAGGTGTTAGTCAACAGACCATCATGTAGGTGCTGTTGGTGTAATATCATCATCTGTCAAACCTAGAAATAGTCTGGGAGTTTATTTGTTCCAAGTTAAGTTTCTATGATTTTTACATGCTCTAACATGACTAGAGGGTAATAGTCATTGTAATAAATGCTAGAGCAATTGTATTGATCCACTCTATATGATGAATATAAGGAGAGAGGAGAAATGATCATTTCCTCTGTTTTGTGCCATACCCTATGTAAAGGATGTGTCTCACTTCTTGTTTGCAACCATTAACCTACACAAGGATTAAAATATGGTCGGCGTGGTCCGCCTGGAAAAACTTCGATGCTTAAGTCAATAAGAGTCTTAAGATGATTTAGTAATCAGAGAAATCAAGAAAAGATCCCACCCCCCATGCTATTTAGGGTTACCTGGTATATATATAGGTTTCGACGTGATATTTATCTGATGTAGAGTTTTTCGGTAAGTGATGTCGAGCTTTTTGGTGTGTCTCATAATTGAACTGATCACGTATCTACATGAGATTCCTACCTTCCCGTAAGAGGTGGTATGCGGATGTATGACTTTGTTGGGCCTTGGACATTCTAGCTTTTTTTGTTCAACTAAGAGCTTTTTATATTGGACTTCTTTCATTTTTGGGCTTTCTTATTTAGAATGAGCTCTTTAGCAATATAGGTCTTCTAGCTATCCTGCTAATTCTCTTCGTTGCATGACGTAGGGAATTTAATTTCAATCAATCTTGTGTCTTTATAAGTGTTCGTGAACCTTGCCATGAGCTTTTAATTATGGGTTTGTGTGGTGCGTTTGGCACGTAGGGTAGCTAATGGCTGTCGGGATAGGCCTAGCCTGTTTATGTACCGCTGGATTCTCGCCAACCTTTCACATTCTTCCTCCTGCGTCGTTTCACTTCCTTTTTTTTTTTTTCCGCGGTTACCCCTATGGTTCTTGCTAACGTGGTGAAAGGAGAGAGAGGTTTCGTGTGACCGTTGCTTTTTGCTCTTAGTGTCAAATCATGATGCTCATGGCTGTTGATGTTTCACTTTCTTTTCTTTTAAATACCCCTTCTTTTCTTTGCTTGTTCTCTTCTTTGTGCCCGTGTTTCCTTTCTTGTTCTTGTCATTTGCCCATAAGGATTTCTCCATTTGCTTGCATTTTCTTTCCTCTAGTCTTGATGGCTGACCAAGGTAATACCTCTACCCGTATTTTTTTGTTCCGGTAGGTACGGTTTTTGAAGGATATAGGTGGCGTTCTGTTCTTCTGGAGAAACATCTTCCGGATATACGGGAAGAGCTCAGCATCCCTATGGAGGCAGTGATAGAGGTTCCCCCGTCGGGGTGTTGTGATGACGAGGGCTTTGCAGGCAAGACCACTTTGTCCACAACCTTGTTTTCCCACGGATTGAGGCTTTTTTTTTGCTCTTCGAGATATCTTGGATTTGCTTGAGTTAGCTCCCGCCCAACTCCATCCTCACTCTTTGAGGACTTATCTTTGCGCCTGTATTGTCTTTTGTATGGTCTTAGAGTCTATTGGGGATGTTTGCCCCGATTTGATTGCTCGGGAGTTTCTGACTTTTTATTATTTGCGGTTTATTAAAGGTAATATTGCTAGTTTCCGTAAGAAGGATAAGGGGCCAACTTTGGCTCGTTTTGAGAGTCGTCAGATTTCCTTTGGCTCGCATCATCATTCTTCTTTTTGTTCCTTACCTCCCTTTTCTCCTCGACTCCATTTTTTTCAGATTTCTTTTTTTGTCTTTTCGATCATTTCCTACTCAGGACGACTATCCTCCTTATTTACCTTGGAAGATTTAGGTTATGTTTGGAAGATAAAACTTTTTAAAAATTCTTATCTCATCTTAACTCATCATTATACATTTTTCAAAATTCTATATAAAATATAATAAACAATTCAACTTTTTTAAATCTCAATACATCTTTTTCAAATCCCAATTTAACATTTTCAAATTTTAAAACTAAAAAATAATATTTTAAACTCTAAAACAAAACACAAAATTCTCATCTCACCTCCCAAACCTATCCTTAGTCTTCTTAAAAGGTTTCTGTATGGGAGCAGGAATCAAATTCGAAACCATAAACTGACGCCCCTGAGCATGGGAGCGGCTGTGGGACATAAGAAAACGGTCTATGTTATCAGGTGTCAACAAAAGGTCAGTCCACAATTCATCATAATGGGCCTCGGCCCAGGAACGGAAGATCTCAATTCGGGACAGTTCTCGACGTGAGAAAGACGGCATGGTTGACCACACAGTTTTTCAGGAATAGGGCGCCAGACCGCCCTAACAGGAAAATCTCGAAGAAGGGCCTCCTCAGCAAGAAAGTCTCAGCCCGAACTAGAAATGAAGAAAAATTTAGTATTCCAAATCTTAATGTTGGAATGACAACTCTCAAAACAAGCCAAAGTTGGCCCTTATCCTTCTTACGGAAGTTAGCAATATTACTTTTGGTAGACCGCAAATAATAAAAAGCCAGAAACTCCCGAGCAGTCAAATTGGGGTAAACATCCCCAAGAGACTCTAAGACCATACGAAAGACAATGCAAGCACAGAGATAAGTCCTCAAAGAGTGAGGATGGAGCTCGGCGGGAGCTAACTCAAGCAAATCCAAGATATCGTGAAGAGGACGGTAGAAGGGAAGCCTTAATCCGTGGGAAAACAGGGCTGTGAACAAAGTGGTCTTGCTTGCAAAGCCATCATCATCATAGCACCCCGACAGGGGAACCTCTATCACTGCCTCCATAGGGATGTTGAGCTCTTCCTGAATATCGGGAAGGTGTTTCTCTCGAAGAACAGAATGCCACCTGTATCCTTCAAAAACCATACCTAACGGAACAAAGAAAGGCGGGGTAAAGGTATTACCTTGGTCAGCCATTAAGACTAGAGAAAAGAAAATGCAAGAAAACAGAATGGGCAAATGACAAGAGCAAGAAGGAAACACATGCACAAAGAAGAGAAGAATAGAGAAAGAAAAGAATGGGTATTTAAAAGAAAAGAAAGTGGAACGTCAACAGTCGTAAGCATCATGATTTGACATTAAGAGAAAAAAGGGAAGTGAAACGACGTAGAAGGAAGAATGTGAAGGGTCGGTGGGAACCCAGCAGTACATAAACAGGCTGGGCCTATTCCGACAGCCATTAGCTGTCCTACCTACCAAGTGCACCACACAAGCCCACAATTGAGGGCCCATAGCGAGGTTCACGAACACTTATAGAGACACAAGACTGATCGACATTTAATTCCCTACGCCATGAGACGAAGAGAATTAGAGGGGTAGCTGGAGGACTTATATTGGTAAAGAGCCCATTCTGAATAAGAAAGCCCAAAAAATGAAGGGAGCCTAATATAAAAGACTCTTAGTTGAACAAAAGAAGCTAGAATGTCTAGCGCCCAACAAAGTTATACATCCGCATACCACCTCTTACGGGAAGATAGGGATCTCATATGGATACGTGATCAATTTAGTTATGAGACGCACCAAAAAGCTCGGCATCACGTACTGAAAAACTCTGCATCAGATAAACGTCACGTCGGAGCCTATATATACCAGGTAACCCTCAATAGCATGGGGGGGTGGGATCTTTTCTCTGATTGCTAAATCATCTTGAGACTCTTACTGACTAAAGTGTCGGAGTTTTCCCAGGCAGACCACATTTTGATCCTTGTGCAGGTTAACGGTTGCAGACTGGAAGTGAGACACGTCCTTTACACCTTATTTTAAAATCCTTTGTCTTTGCATTTTTACGTGCTATATGGTGCGAATGTTCTTTCCAAACCCTATTTTTCACCGATGCTCATTTTCGCATTACAGGCATACTAATGTTCTTATACAATCTGCAGTTGCAAAGTGTCCTTCAGAACTTAATTATCTCACTTTTTGGCAGGGGCGATCTTACAGAAGATGGGTTACGTGAGCACAGTGGTCCTTGGCATGATCAGGTTAGTTCTGTTTGCATCAAAGACTCTTTGGCTAAGTTTTTTATAATGACTCAGAATTTTATCTTCCAGGGCCTTTGCCTTGTTGACTGGGGGAGAGGGATAGACAAACGCCTCTTTCCTGAAAATGCAGAATTTAAAGGAGATTGCAGGACTTCTGGCTTTCGTTGTATTGAAATGCAGGAGAATAAGCCATGGACATTTCAGGCTAGTCTCAAGTCATATATTATCTCAAATGCAGTTGCTAGCATTATTGATTTGACTTATTATAACGTCTGTTTCACGTTCCTCCAGGTAGACACCTATGGCCTTTGTGTTATTGTCCATATGATGCTGCATAATTCTTATATGGAGATCGAAAGGAAAAAATCATCTGATGGTGGCTACGTTTACTTACCCAAATCATCTCTTAAACGGTAATCTCTCACTCGCATAGTCCTGGAAATCTGTTGATATTAATGAGCTCTGTCCTTTAGTTTGTTGGAAAATCATGTCAGTAGTTTATTTCTCTTGAAGTAATGGAGGGCAGAAATTATTCTCCCTCCCATTTTTAACTTTCACTTTCATACTTCATGTTCAATTGCCTTCAGATATTGGAAGGTTGAACTCTGGAAGGATTTGTTTACCCAGCTGCTTAACATGAGTCCTGGCAGTGATCACAAGAAGTTGCAGAAATTGAGGGAATCATTCCAGGATTACATGTGCTCTAAACCTCAGTTCATAAAGAAACTAAAGGAGTTACTGGTGAAGCAAAGGGCTTCTTTGTGTTCTGCATAGTCTGTCTGGTCATGCTACTGAATTGTAACTCCGAAAGTCCTGGAATTGTCAAATTTATTCACTGCATCAAAAGCAAAATTAGAAGGTGAAAATATTTTTGTTATTCTCACCTTGACATGACTACACATTCACGAACCTCATATTAAGATTGTTAAATTAACTTTTTAACTTTTCAAAAAAGTTCCCTTCCTGAAGTCAGTACAGTTCGCTGGAGGATTTCTCTGATGGAGGAGGGGCTTCAGTATAAATGGTGTATGCACATTTGTAAAGAATGTTGAGAGCTCATATGTTTGTATATTTTAGGCAGTGTAACATATGTATATCTCTACTCACTGGCCTCTCAGCTTCATACTTTTTTTTTTTTTGGGTAACATTTAAGCATGCTTTGTTCCTGTTACTGTTTTGGCACCACTTTATATAGCATCCCTGAAAACCTTTGTTTTTTTTAACAGGTAAAATGAAGTGCAGAAATCCTAAAAACCTTTCTTGTTGCTTTTCAAAATTATTGTGTACCAAGAAAATTCACACAAATTCTCTTTGGATTGTAATTTTACCTGCCTCTTGCAATGCTTTCATCCAATTCAGGTGTTCTTGCTGAGAGAACATGCCAATGGCCCATTATGGTCTCAAGATGACAAGATCTAGGGACAATGCAGCTGTTTCTTAGCGTTACACCACTCTGTATTCTGGGCATGGGGCCTTATATCGGTGCTTTTCAACCAAAAGTAACTTTTCTTTGAACTTCGATCATGGAAGCTCGTAGGCATATGCATTCCCTGCCCTGCCCTGTCCATCTGATTGGGATCGGATTTGGAGTACTTCGTTGGTTTCAGGTCATGAAGGCAGGACTAGAGTTACAAAGCAATACTTAGGCCCCATTTAGAATTTGACTGAACTGAAATCAATTCAGTTCAATTTAATTTTAAGCTAAATCTAACATCTAAACACTCAACTATCAAATTATTAAACTCATCTCAATTCAAAATCTTTTTACATATGAGATTCACAATCTTTTTTTAATTCAACACACGTCTTAATATCTAAACATATCCAAACTCATATTAGGTGGCTTCTACAAAACTTATTTCACCATTTCAACTTACTACTATACATAAAGAACTCAACCAATCTCAATTCAACTCAACGTTCAAACGGAACCTTAGTTTAATGGATTTGAACTACTGTGGAAACTTCAGTTTTCTAAGACCAAGTTTGATCTTAGGCTGCCGGTTGCTTAAAGTGCACCCTGGAGATGAAATGATCCATGCATGGTACGTCCTTTTAAATGGTTATGAACCCTTAAGCTGCAAATGCTTTACGGGTATGGAATTTGTACTGAAAATGACTCAATTTATCTAAAACCAGGACTTGATGTCAACTAGATCTTTGCACACATTAGCTTTCTGTTGAAGAACAGAGAAAAACACCCACACTAGATTGAATCAACCCTAGGTGGTTTCAACTCTTCTTTAAAAAAAAAAAAAAAAAAAAATTATAAAATGATCAAGTGCATGCGAGTGTATTTAAAAAACCATACAATTCCTACGTACGTGTTCCCGAAATGGAGTTGCTAAACCAGCATGATTTATGCTAAGAGCATTAGTACGGAACTAACTACTCTTTAATCAAAGTTTGACTTGAAAATTCACTTTTTTCACTTTAGTTACTCACTTTTTGTAGACATCAAATAACAAACTCTCTAAATTTATCTTCATTTCTATTTTATTTTATTCTCATGGTAATTAGAATATTTATTTTCTATTTGTTCTCATGATAATTTATTCCCTATCAAAATTATCAAACTTCACAAATTAGACTCTTACCTTCCATTTAACTTACGATTAAGATAAATAAGTGAGAAAAAAAATAAAACGAAGTAGGAAACTCTAACAAAAAATAGAGCTACCAAATGAGAAAATAAAAATTAAAAAAATATAAAACTTATACGAATATTGGATAAAAAGTTGGAGAAAAAGTTTGTAGATGCTGATTTACCAAGTATTTGAAGTTTGTATCAGAGAAGAAATTGAAATGGTGACCTTTTCTATTTCTCATTAAGCTTCGGAAGAGATGAAGTCGTGCGAAATGCGAAATGAAAATTCTGATGAAAACAATGATGTAGACGTTGATGGTATAACCTAAAAATAAAATAGTGATAGAAAAGTGCTAGATTTGGCCAACCGAAGTAACAATGGATAAAGTTACTTTTCATTTACCTAATTTGCTAGGAGGTGTGTTTTGAGCTAGCTAGCCAAACTTTTTATTAAATTTTATCTATAACTAGTTCAGTACAAGTGCTCTAAAAGGGGAAAGTAAAGTAAAGGAGAGCTGAAGGATTTTTGCCGCAGATTCTTCTCTCTGTCTTTCCTAGTTGGAGGCTGAGGTGAAGTGGGGGGGACCACATCTTTCCTAACAGAATTGTGGTGGGAGGGAGAGTACGTAGCAAAAAAAGGGTTGTTACGGTGCAGAGTGAAAGAAGAGCACGGTGGTTTAAGGAGGGGATGAATATCCGAAAGTTGTCAAGGCAGCGGTGACTGTAGAGGCAGCTTCAGGTGAGAGAGAATTTTTTCGGTGATGAATGAGATGTTGGAACAATGGAGGAGGTTAAGTCTGACGGAGGAGGAAGGAAAGCTATAGCCAGTGAAGAATCTGTCAATGAGGAAATATGCTTCAAGGGGGACTGTAGCTTAGTAGGGAAGCTATGCATGGAGAGAAATATTGGTAGGGTGGTTATTGAGGAAACTATGAAGAAGGTTTGGAGAGTTAGCAAACATGCTAAGTTTGCCGAGATAGGAAATAACATGTTCTCCATAACGTTTGCCAACCAGGCACACAAGGAGCGGGTATGGGGGGGAAGAGCATGGCTATTTGATTCATTTCTTTTAGCCTTGAAACTGTTTGATGTATATACACCTCCGTAGAAAATGATGTTTGAGAAGGAAGTTTTGATCCAAATGCATAACATGCCTCTAGCTTGTATGAATGAGGATCATGGAAAACAGATAAGGAAAACTATAGGTACAGTTGAAGAGGTGGATGTAAAAGAAGATGGGAGTGGCTGGGGTAAGTTTCTAAGGGTCCTCATCAACATTGATCTGAAGAGACCCTTGGCTAGAGGTAGGACAGTCATGATGAAAGATGAGAAGCTATGGATCCCTGTCAAATACGAAAAGCTGCCTAGATTATGCTTTGAGTGTGGCTGCATAATGCATGGCACAAAGGAATGCGCAGGGAAGGGGGGGGCGGGAGAAGCAGCAGTTTGGAGTGTGGCTAAGGGCTGAAACTAAGATAAGGCCTAAAGGGAAAATCAAAGAAGGAGGTGTGGAAAGTAAGGGGAGAGTAGAGAGTGAGGGAACAGGTAGGGGAGAGGAAGATAAAAACAAGGCTGAGGGTGAGGGTGGGATTAAGGAAAGGGAGAACTTGGAGGAAGAAGGTAGAGGAGAGGAAGAGAACTTTGTAGGTGGGAGTAGGCATGATGAAGGGCAGTTTAAACAGTATGGGGAAGAGGGAGAGAGAATGAAAGGGGAAGAGGGAAGTATAGTAACAGCAAGGGTGGAAGAGGAACAGGTGGAAAAAATCATAAATGAGAAGGGCATGGTAACCAATAACATTCAGATGAAGGGTAAGTGGAAAATGAGAATTAGAGAGGAAGGGGAGGATACAAACAAGGGAGGGGGGGTACATCACTAGGAAAAAGAGGAGTTGGGGATAGAGGTAGATTTAAAGAAGAGGAAGAAAGGGAAGCAGTGTATTGAAGGAATTGAGATGAGTTCTCAACTTATATTGGTGGAGGCTGGATACCAGCTCCACCAATCTTAATGAAAACCTTAAGTTGGAACTACCGGGGGCTTGGGAACCCTCGGACAGTTCAAGATCTCTACCAATTGGTGGAGGATAAGAAACCCGACATAGTTTTCATTATGGAAACTAGGCTAAAAGCTAGTAAGTTTGATGGTTTGAAGAGGAGATTGAAGTGTGAAGGATGTTTTGTGGTAGAACCCGTGGGACTTAGAGGGGGTTTGGCACTGCTATGGAATAGTAGAGTTCAATTAGAAGTTTTTAATTACACTCAAAGGCACATAAATGCATGGATATCAAGTGAAGAGGACAGATCGAGGTGGTTACTGACTTGTTATTATGGCCATCCTGAAACCCATAAAAGGGTAGAAGCTTGGGATATGTTATCATCTCTTAAGCCAGAAGGGTCCCAAGGGAGGTGTGTGTTAGGGGATTTCAACGAAATTCTAACTCAAGATGATAAGGTAGGGGGTAGACCTAGACAAAAGAAACTGATGGAGAATTTTAGAAGAGTACTGGAGAAGGGGAACCTGACAGACTTAAAGTGGATGGGCAGCAAGTTCACTTGGAGCAACAGGCATGAGGATGTCACTTTTACCAAAGAAAGGTTGGATAGGGCACTAGCAAATGCAAACTGGGTCCAGCTCTTCAGGGACTACTGGGTGGAAGTATTAATTGCAAGGAGTTCTGACCACAAACCCATTTTGTTGGTTATGAACAGAAGGGATAGATACAAGTGGAAGGTTCAGATATGAGGCAAGTTGGTGTAAGGAATAGGGCTGTGAAGAAACAATTAAGGGGGCCTGGATGGCTAACGGGGGAAGAAGAGGTTTTCAAAAACTTATAACAAAAAAACTAGATGGCTGTAGAGGGGCTCTTCTGAGCTGGAGTAAGCAAATTAGAGAGGATAGAAGCAAGGAAATTAAGGAAAAAACTGAGGCTTTGAAGAGACTAGAAGATGAAGAGAGTAGTCTAAACTTAGCTGAGATAAAGAATTTACAGAAAGAGGTGGGAGATTTACTTGAGAAGAAGGATCTGAAATGGAAACAAAGAGCCAAAAGAAACTGGTATGCTTTTAAGGACAGAAACACCAAGTATTTTCATGCCTGTGCAAACCAGAGGAGACAAAAAAATTATATTAAAAAGATTGAAGATGGGCAAGGGAGGATTTATAAAGGTCAAGATGAGGTTGGTAAGGCTTTTAAAGATTACTTTGATAACTTATTCTCTTCTACACAGCCAAGCACAGTAGAGTTGGAAGACAGTCTGAAAAACATAAAGGTTCGAGTTTCCAGTGAAGCAAATGGTAAACTGATTAAGTCTTTTTGCAAGAAGGAGATTGAGGATGCTATCATGAGCATGGCACCTTTGAAATCCCCAGATCTTGATGGGTTTGGAGCTTGCTTCTTCCAAAACCATTGGGGAACGGTGGGAGATGATGTGAGTGCAGCAGTGCCTAATCACCTAAATGGTAACACCCCTTTTCAGCCTGTAAATGAAACTTTCATTGCTCTAATCTCCAAGAAGAAAGATCCCAAAGTAGTCACTGAGTTTATGTCCATTAGTTTGTGTAATGTTTTTTATAAAATTGTTTCAAAAGTGCTTGTCAACAGATTCAAAGCAGTCTTAACAGAAATCATCTCAGGCAATCAAAGTGCCTTCATTCCAGGGAGAAATATTACAGATAACATAATGATAGCTTATGAGATTTTGCATACGATGAAGGTGGGGAAGAAAGGGAGTATGGCCAGGTATGCGAAATGGAGTTTGATCATAATGACAATCATTATGATTGTAGTTCGGTGCAAAGATGTATGGGGTTCAAATAAGAATAGATTTCACCCAAGTGTAGAAATGAATGAAAAAAATTGTTTTCAATTCTATCGGTCTTAGTAGTATTTTCTTAGAAAGATTTGTTTTTTGATTTTTTTAAAACAAGAATAGATTCACCCAGGTGAAGAATGTGCCTTACACAGATTGCATAAAATCCAGTTTCTTCTGCAAGTCATTAAAATCAGACCATGATGGATGGTTATATCAAACAGCCAGCAACTAAACAATTGAAAAGAAACTATTGACATATTGCTTGTTACACAGATTATATGGGAACCCATTTCACACTGATAAAAATTGAAAAAAAAAATAAAAATAAAGTTCTGACTAACACAAAAAAAATATTCTGAGTGTCTTAAACTACACAATCAGACTAACTTCTAACATCACCAACATATAAACAACTTAGATACACATAGCAACTAACTTCTAACTGCATGAATGTCTTATTTCAGATTTGCATACAACAAGCGCCAACTCCTTGTTCACAACCTCTTCATTTCTATTGGATAGCAACATCTCTCTCATCTCGATCATATCCACTCTCTTACGAAGATCAATCTTACTTTTTTTGATATCGTCGAGTATCTTTTCCAGCTCTTTATTAGTTCTTAACAATTCATTGTACGTTTCTCGAAGATCGGACTTTCTGTATTGATCTCCCTCTACCCAGTTGAAATACTTGCAATATAGTAATCCCTAATCATTTTAAACATATTTTGGAAACATGTTAGATGCACATAATATTAAAAATTTTATTAAACATGAATGTAGTTACCTTTGTGTTGCACTTAGGACACCCTAAAAATGGTCGTCCTGGATTTCCTGTAGTACTTGAGTATCTCAGTTGGGCTTCAACTTCACGAAGCATAGTGGTTGACCCAGACTTCGTTTACCAAAAGATGAAGAAAAGTCCGTGGTAGATGATGACATATTCTTAAATTTAATCCAATAGAGTTTTCAAAAAAATAGAACAACTAGGTGAATAATCAATCATCATTTTAGTTGCTTGCTACCATAAATGTTCACTTTCACATAATAGGAAAATAAGGCCTGAATCATACATATATTGTTTAATTATATATGAGGTTTACAGGCTAACATATATTGTGGCTATTGTGGATTGATAGCACACTAATGAAGTCAGATATTATTTTTGCCTAGTTACAGGCCATCATCAAGACCACAATGGAATCTAAAAGAGCAACTTTGAAAATAATAATGAAAGCAGATTACAACAATGTTTAATATTTGAAATGCGTTGAGTTTTTTTTATAGTTGCATAATTCATCTAATGACCAAGTCTTACATAAAATCAATGTTTAATATTTTATGAAATCTGTGATGAATTATAATGTGAACTATGATGAATTATAATGTCCACATATTTTCAAGGGAGTGTTCCTAATGGGTTCCCCGTTGTTTTCAAGTGAACAATATACTTTCAAGGGAGTGTGATGAATTATGAAATCTGTGATGAATTATAATGTGCACATATTTTCAAGGAAACACTCATCTATTCCTATACAAAACAATTAAACCCACATTTGAAAAAGGAAGAAACAAATGCTTATCAATTGGTACTGAAGTCTCCACATGCCAATTAAGCTTTAATTTTAAAAGTAATTCGAGTTACTTTGGTGCATGCCCAAAATATACCCCTAATTGCATGCTGCATGAGAATCACACACCACCCTCCACCCTTTAGACCAATATATCGTTTCTTGTTGTCTCTTCTCTTAGGAACACTCCCATGAAATAAAAGAATAGACAAATAAAAAATAAAGAGGAACCCATGAGAAACACTCCCTTGAAAGTATATTGTTCACTTGAAAATATAATGTGCACATATTTTATGAAATCTATGATAAATTATAATGTGCACATATTTAATATTCTTCTCTTAGGAACACTCCCTTGAAAGTATATTGTTCACTGGATACTTTCAAGTCTTTTAAAAGACTGATTGACTAATGATATCTTCATACTTTAACAAAAAAGTTAAAGCAAAACAAAGAGGAGCGCCCATTAGGGTTAGGGAAAGCACTCAATTTATGGCTCAAAATTAGTTGATAGTGGAAAACACTCTGGTTTCTGTTCTCTATTTATGCACTCAATTTCTTAGCACAAAACAAAGAGGAACCCGTTGATTGTTGCTATATCCGTGTAAATCTTTTCCTTGGCTAAGTCAAATATCAAAAGAAAACAAAATTTTAAGCTTGAAATCACTGCTACTGTTACTCAAACTTAAGGGAGAAGAAGAAACAAAAGGAAAACGAACAATCAAAGAACAAAAAAAAAAAAACAGAGTGTATACCGATTAGGGTTTTTGAATCTAAAAGAATTTTGAAATTAGGTGCAATTTTGAATCTAAATCAAGTGCTATTTTGAATCTAAAAGAATTTCGAAATCTCCCTTTAGGGTTAGGGTTATAGTTTCCAGAAATTTGAAATCATGTGTATATACCGATTCGGTGATTTTGGGAACATCGAAATTGCGGGTTGAAGAAACACTACCAATGGGAGATCAAGAAACACTACCGATTCAAGAAGATGAGATCAACAAGATGAGAACAACTTGTACCTCCCTTCGTGTTTTATCTTCCTACAGGTCGATGGGGAAGCTTGGTTGAAGAAACTCTACCAATGGGAGATTCGGTTTAGGGCATGCGAACAAGAAGATTAGAACAACCTATACCTCCCTTCGTGTTTTGTCTTCCTACACGTCGATGGGGCAGCTTGTTTGAGCAGAAGAAGATGACCACCCATCGTACCTCCCTGTGTGAATCGTCTTCGTAGCTTGCTTGGGAAGCTTGTTGTGTTCCGTGCGGGGTTCCATGGCCTTGTTCCTTGCTGAGGTGAAAACGAGGTGTCTGTGGGGTGAGGTGAAAATGAGGTGTTCTATGGGGTGGGTTTCAAGTTTCAGAAACCAAGAATCAACAGGAAATCAAAAGGGGGCAAACGATGTTGCGAACGCACCGTTTCACTAATGTACATGTGGAACCCCGGGTACACGGGGGGTACCCCTCCTCAGTGAAAGTAGAATTTTTTACTGAAAAATACTATGAAATCTCACTTTACACATGGCACCATCATCACTCTCTATTTGGTCTTCAATTACACATGTCAGCATAGTATACTTGTGTAAAAAGATTGTGTGCAAGATAAGGCAAGGTCATGCCCCTTTCTTACAAACACCATGCCTTGCCCTACTGCCCCAACCTCCGCTTGGGAATCAATCTGCACATCAACTTGCATTCAGTTTGCTTTATTTATTTATTTATTATTAGGCACAAGTTCAACTCCACAAGCAACCAGACAAGGGCATGCTTGGAATGCCCTGCACAACCCCTACCCTACACAACCAGCCCGCACCAAGAGACTATTCCTCTCTTCTTGTCCTTCTCCCACATCCACTACTTATTTTCAGTGCATACAGTTTCAGCACTTCTCAAACTAGTCTCAAAATTTTTATCTTATCTCACTTCCCGGGCGAGACCTAGGGAGACCATATAAGAAAATAAAATGTCCTGTTAATTATAAAAAAAAAAAAAAAATGCTCCTTTAGATGTTTTTGGAAATGTGAGGATGTGGGTTATAACATTCACATCTCAAGAATGGTTGCAAAAGTCCATAAAAATAACTTTAGAATGCAGGACCCTGACAGGTGACACAGATAAATACTTCCACAAATTTATCAGTAAATAATAAATATAAAAACTAATTTTAGGCAGTGGTGGCTGTGACTTCCAAATATGAACTGTAGAAGCAAATCTCATGTAATTTGAGGATCACCATTAATAGACCTTTAGCAAAAACACTTGCCTATTAGTCAATCCCTTAAACCTCAAGAGAACCCTCCTTTCTCTCGGGCTACCAAAGCGGTCTTTCTCCAGCTCCACTTCTAACAACTAAGAAAACTACATGGAAGGAGGTAAGTCCTTATCATGCGCATCGTCCTCCTCCTCAAGCCTCCGGGCCAACCTCCACGTAAGCTTTTGTCTGCAAGAAATCTCTTAAGAGTCATCTTTCCAAAGGTTTCGTTTCCTTCAAGGGCCAACCTAAACTACAAGGGTGGCTGGCTCATAGGAAAGAAAAGATTTTTTCAGGGCCTTCGATGGCAGTTAACTGTCGCTGTAAAGGGTCGTTGTAACAAGTTGTCTGGGTGTCTTCATAGTTGAAAGAATTATAGTGTTTCAATTTGAAATGGACAACTGGTACATGATTATGAAGAAGAATTGAGCATTTCAATGGAAAGGGAAAGAGCTCCTACTTAAACAGACAAGCTCATTACCATATACCCACAATGCCAATGGCTTCATCTCTGGTTTCTTCCTTACCGGCCACTCGTGCCTTACTTCTCTTACTCCTGCACATATCTTTCTCATTCAACAAGCTGGCAGCAAAACATGGCAACTTTGCAGCTCATAACCACCACCACCACGAACACCGCAGCCACTTCTCATCAAATCAGAGACTCCACCAAGCCTATATTGCCCTCCAGGCATGGAAACGTGTAATCTACTCTGACCCAAACAACTTCACCACCAACTGGGTTGGCCCTTCTGTATGCAGCTACTCAGGTGTGTTCTGTGCACCGTCTCTTGATGATCCCAAAATCCGAGTTGTTGCCGGCATTGACTTAAACTTTGCAGACATAGCCGGTTTCCTCCCTAATGAAATAGGCCTTCTCTCTGACCTTGCACTTATCCATCTGAACAGCAATCGCTTCTGTGGCATAATTCCTGAAACTTTGGCCAACTTAACCCTTCTCTATGAGCTTGATATTAGTAATAACAGATTTGTAGGGCCTTTTCCTATGGTTGTGCTCTCTCTTCCCACACTAAAGTACCTCGACATCCGCTTCAACGAGTTTGAAGGATCATTGCCTGCTCAACTTTTCAGCAAAACACTTGACGCGATACTTATTAATAACAACCGCTTCAGTCAAACCCTTCCACAAAATTTAGGTTTAAGCACGGCCTCTGTTGTGGTATTTGCTAACAACAATTTCGGCGGCTGCATTCCATCAAATATATACAAGTTTGCAGATACTTTGGAGGAGCTACTATTGATCAACAACAGTTTGACAGGGTGCTTACCACAAGAGCTGGGATTTCTCTACAAATTGAGGGTGTTGGATGTGAGCTTCAACAATATAACTGGTCCTATACCTTACAGCATGGCAGGTTTATCCCACTTGGAGCAACTAAATCTTGGCCATAACATGCTTACTGGTATTGTATCAGACGGAGTGTGTCTTTTGCCAAGCTTGACAAATTTCACATTTTCTTACAACTATTTCTGTGAGGAGACGGGAGTGTGCCAGAATTCAACATCAAGACCGGGCTTTAAGTTTGATGATCGTCGTAATTGTTTGCCGGAAAAACCGTTTCAGAGGAGCAAAAAGGAATGCGATGCTGTGCTTGAGCGCCCTGTCGACTGCTCTTGCTGTGTAAGTGGTGGCGGTGGTGGTGCTGCTGCTGGAGCTGCTTTTGCTCCTGCTGTAGTGCCTGTGTCTCCCCCCTCTATCGCTCCAAGTTACTCATAAGCAGCCATAAAAAGTTGGTTACTTTCAGAATCAAAATAAAACCCAGATTTGAGTTTGCAAATGACATTGTAATTACTGTGTGAAGCTTGTAATAACATCTTCCATAATTAGAAAAGTCATGTACATGTAAAATTTCTATGAATTTGTAAGCGTCAAGATTTGAACGGCTACTTTAAAAAAAAAAAAAGAAATTAGATAATGGAACCCCGTAATTTTATTAATTGCTTTGCTTTCACTTGTGATTACAAGTGAGTACCTTGGCCGTTACAAGACAAGAAAAAGTCTGAAAAACAAGGTACTGTAAAAGAACCTACCTTCTAACAAAATGCTCAATTATAGCCAACCAATGAGAATTATTTATTTACATAGCAAATAAGGGAGCAGCTCTCTCCAAAATAATTTGAATTGGTACTAGATTTAATCGCTTGCAATATAACTTTGATACAAACCACTGATATTTGTCACGGCCATCCAGCTCAGGCACATAGCAGAAGGCAATCATGGGGATGGCTTAGACAATGCCGGACCTCTCTCTCTCTTTTCTAAGCAAGCTGTATTATTAGATTAAATATTTTAAATAGGCGGGTCTTTGCTGCTATCAAAGTCTAGCATACATTCAGGAAGAAGATTAAGCGGTATACATCCAAAGATAAGTCTGGACGCTGGCCATTGAGCTAGGGAGTGCGCACACCGATTTTCTCGGTGAATTTTGTAGACTTGCCATTTGTTGATCGAGTGCAAGTAGTGGAGTACATCATTGATGAGAGGTGTGATCATCCAATTACTAGTGGGCGTTGGTTCGGAGATAGCAGTGACTACCAAGTGAGAATCTCTTTCTAAGCATATAGAGTTGAGTTTTGAGGAGACAACTTCCATGGTTAGTAGCAAAACTGGTTTTGTTTCACCAATTAACTGGTCAATTTGCTCACTTCTTTCTGTCCATGCATGGTGTATGTTTCCATGAGGTAGATAGAACGTGTTGAGCATTTTCTTGAGAGTTTTGGAGGGTGAGGAGATATGTAGACTTTACAGAAAACTTTCCAGATTGATTGGTTATCCAGATGAGCTTATCTCCACTAGCAGAAAATTGAGGAAGAATGATTGATTTGATGACAGCAACACTAGAGGGTTCAAAGGTGGATTAAAGGAGTGGTTTATTCCATTGGGGAGGATCCAGGATGTTAAAGTCAGATACCTTGGTCACTAAAGGATTTTAAATTTGTCCAAGGGGTTTTGGTAGCCATGGGTCTGTCCAAATTTTAGTATGTTCACCTGTTTATTCCTTTCTGAACTAGCATTCTTAAAATAGTCTCGGTCCCTTGGACAAAAGGGAATGAAGAGAGAGGATCTTCTTGCCGCCAACTCTCAGGTTGGTTTGATGTTGACGTTTGGTGCTCCATCATTGATGATATCCTTGGACATGTCAATTTTAGCTGCTTGAAATGATGTAAGGATCTCATGAGTTTTCTCTTAGTGGCATTTGGGACAAAAGCTATTTGAGTGGTGAAATCAGCTTTGGGAGAATTTGTTTCAATCTATTGGCTAGGATGGCATTGCTTAAGCTGATTGGCCGAAGGTGCTGGACTTCAATAGGTTTCCCAGTAATGCAATCTTGTCTCTTATTTATTGCTTAGTCTTTTAGGTGTTATCAATATAGCCTATTTCCATCCGCATGATCCAAAAATACTCATATTAGTACGCTCTTGTTCCCCTGAGACCGCCCCTGCTCTAGACTCTATATATTCCACACAAAAAATAGATCGTCTCGGGGATTTTGGAGCAGTGTAGAACTCAAGGAAATTTGAAGCAAAAGAGTAATCTCCACCTCTGCTTCTATTAAAGAAAAGACAAACTAAAAAGCTCTCTCTCTCTCTCTCTCTCCTCTTGCTGTCCTCAAGAGGGAAGTTGACTCTAATTTAGCATGTGCTCTCCAGCCTAACTATTCACCAGCTCTCTGCTATAAATGTTCCTGCCCAGACTACCAAAATGCTTTCTATTTGCTGATTTCTTATGGGGAAGT
This sequence comes from Pterocarya stenoptera, assembly GCA_003123785.1. Lineage (NCBI taxonomy): Eukaryota > Viridiplantae > Streptophyta > Magnoliopsida > Fagales > Juglandaceae > Pterocarya > Pterocarya stenoptera. The sequence continues at coordinate 276,030 of QEOT01005882.1, forward strand.
AGTGAAGGGAGAAGGAAGAAAAAATGGGTGGCATGGTCTAAGGCTTGCAAACCTACAGCAGAAGGGGGACTAGGTGTGAGAGACATGGAAGAGGTGAAGAAGGCATTACACATGAAGTTTGCGTAGAAGTTTGTCTATGGTAACTCTCTTTGGACCAGGGTTTTCCGTGGGAAATATGTGTTAAGTGGGCATGGTGGTTTTGAAAGGCCAAGGTGACATCTCAAATTACCTTGCTCATTGGCCTCCTCCTCCTTCCATCAGTCATTAGTTGATTTAGTTGGATCAGAAGATGTAGTGCACGCATGGAGGGTAAAGCGGATTAAGTAAAGTGGTTTGCATGAAAATTAAGTATTTCTTGGTAGAGAGGTTGATGACTGAACCAAACCTGAAATTCCTAAAACCTTCTAACACATTGATCTTAAGCAAATTGGGTATTGCACACAGCCCAGTCGAGACCAAGGTGTCAAGTGTTGAGATGGCACCCCCCAATTGAGGGCTATGTGTAGTTGAATATCGACGAGTGGAGCTTGGTCAAGAGAAAGTGGAGCGAGAGGGATCCTTATAAACTCATAAGGGAAATTTGTGGCTGCCTTTCACAAGTACTAAGGCAAGGGTTCTAATGCCATGGCAGAGGCTTTTCAGCTCTTGTAGACGGGCTTAAGCTGTGCACCAAAATGCAAATAACTCATGTGAAAGTGAAATCCAACTCAAGGATGATCTGTGGGTGGTAGCCACGTGGAAATCAGGTGAGCTTGATGGTCAAGGAAGCATGGCAACAGGCAAGGGAGATAGCGTTGAAGACGGCGGTACAAGTTCAGCGCATCTACAGGGAAGTGAATCAAGCCACAGATTACCCGGCTAAGATAGGGGCTCGGAGATTTAGCATGGGGATACTACAAAAGCAAGACCCGCCCCAAGAGGTGAGAGGACATTTAGACTAGACAAGATGGGATTGACTTGTTGCATTGTAAATGAATTTTGCTAGTCTAGTGTGCGTATATGCACCTTGTCCTTTTCAAGGTAATTTTTCTTTTGTTATAACCACGTCTTTCCTCCACCAAAAGTAAGTTTTTAATATATACTTTCTTTCTCTCCAAAAATATAAATAAAGATATTTACTTTGATTTGAGGTATTATTAAATATTATACCGCTCGATTTTTATCATAAAAAAAAAAAAAAGAGCTGCTAAAGATTCAAAAAAATTCCACACACTAATGTGGCACACTAAAGCTTGGTTTGGATAGTGAAAGTGTTTAAGAATGTTTATAAATAGTAATAAAAAGTAGGTGAAAAATAATAATAGAATATTGAATAGTAATAAAAAGTAGATGAAAAGTAATAAATAGTAGTAAAAGTAGGTAAAAAGTAATAATAAAATAAAAAATAGTAGTGAGAGTGTTTGAAAGTACCTCAGAGTACTTCGCCACCCAAACTAGGCAGTGTGCCATGTCTCCCTTTTTTTTTCCTCTCTCTCTCTCTCTCTCTCTCTCTCTCTCTCTCCCTTCTCCTCCTCCCCCCCCCACCCCCTTTTCCCTCTCTGTTTCTCCCTTCGGGGGTGATTCCTAACCACCACAGACGGCGACCCTCGACCACACAAGCCGTCCACTCAGATCCCGGCGACCCCGGCCACCTAGCGGCGGCCACGCAATGGTCGTCCACGCACACAATGTGCACCCCTTTCCCTCTCTCTTTCTCCCTCCCGAGCTAGTTCCCCGACCACCACAGAAAGCCAAAGAATGACGATCGTCGACCATGCAAGCCGTCAGCTCAGATCTTGACCGCCACGGCCACGTAGCGATGGCCATGCAACAATCAACCACGCACACAGTGTGTGAAATGTGCACCAACGTTCGTAGTGAGCTGCTGTGAGCTCCACGACGGCGGTGCTGCTTGGACCACCGATGCCTTCTGCCCACCCTAAGGCCATGGCTGGCACATAAAGAGGACAAGGGTGGTAGGCACGGGGGGAGGGGGGGAGGGAGAGAAAGAAAGAGAAAAACAAATTAGGGGGAGACATGGCACATTGCTAGTGTGCCACGTCAGTATGTGGAGTCCCTTTGTGGAATTTCTTTGTGTCTATAGTGTTTTCCTAATAAAAAAGGATGTGCTCTCTCGCAACCTACTCATTAGAGAAACAAAATAAACATAGTGGGAGCCACATATTGGATTGAAGAGGATTTACACCTGCTTTAAAATTTCTTACTAAAAATATTTTAAGTACATAAAAAACAATACAAGAATCATAAGCTACAGACTGTTACAGCATCAGTGACAGTTTGGGATTGATTGTGTTGTATCTAGCCCTTCTTCTGAAGGCGATCTCAAGGTGAAAAAGCAGTTGTATTCCCAACCTGAAAAGGTGAAACATGTGACTACAACCAATAGATTGAACAAACACAACTAACAAGTTCATATCAACAAAATAATTCTGGAATGATGGGCCTATATCATGAAAATACAGGAAAAGAACGTGTATATAACTTCCAAGAAATGGGAATTAGTGGACAAAGAAGAAGAATTTAACAGGAAGCAAGTTTAAAATAATTAAGATGTGTATATGGGGGAAAAAGGCTTTGAGTGCACAGAACTATATCCAAAAAAAAACTCACTGTTCCCAAAAGCATGTGAGAAATAAAATTAGAATGTGAAAGATAAATCCTTAGAAATTCAAACATTCCAATCTTTTGCATGAAATCATGTCATATTACCAGAATTAGAAAGTTGGGCAATGTCAGTTGGTCCTATATGATATAGACACGAAGTGGAAAGATGCTCTTATGCTGGTGGTAGTGCACGCCGGCAAGTCGGGCATTCCATCTTTATATCCATCCACCTTTGTAAACAACCGGAATGGAAAAAATGATCACATGGTGTCACCTATAGAAGATATCAATATTGATTTGAGTCAATATAAAGAAAAATCACCTAACCGTACCAACTAATTGCAAGAAAGAAAGCCATCAGAATACCATGCAATCATTAGATCGCTGTGTAAGATCGATGGCAGTCATGCAAATCACACAGTCTGTAGAACGACTTGTGTCCTGATCAAACCTTCTATAGTAGCTATATTTCTCAGGCAGAATCTACAAAACCATCATATGCCAAAAGTGAGATTTCCAAATATGCAGTCATGCCAAATGTTGCTCTAAATAACATGGCAAGTTTAAAGATACATGTGCTGAGAAATCTAGTTGCAATTTGCACACGGCAAAAACAAAAACAGAAACAAAATCGCTACATAAATATCAAAGGTTTCAAAAACTGCGATCCTTCTCCATATGAGCTGAAGCCCATTAAACTGAGTGCCAACCAATTCATCATTCTTGTTGAGTTGAACTAAGAACCAGGTGAGGAAAGCCCAAGAACATGGGAAGTCCATACAATTTTTAAACTTCAAATGAGAGGGAGAATCACCCATGCACATATCCCAATAATAAGATGCTGATGGAAATCAAGTAACAGCTTATAGTTAATACTCAGGATAAACACAACTCGTTGCTTAGCTAAGTTCTACAAGATTCTTCTACCTTGAGAATAGTATCTTTGTGATAAAGTAAATGGACGGTGTGTGGTTTAGAGGATATGGGTGTGCTGTATGTCTGTGCCATCAATTACCAAAAGAGCAAAGAAAACAATGAAATATTTTGAGAGAAGAAAAGCAGGAAGAGAGTGCCATCCAACCTGACGAGGAATGAACCAACGAGACCCAAAGTAGTGCTGAAGAAGAAGAATGGATGCTTGGAGTCCAATAAATAAAGCCAAACAAATGCACCAACTCTTATCAGGCTCGATGCGCATGAAGTTGTTAGGGCAGCCAAATATATATAGGGGGATTGCTAGCCGAGTAACAGTCATGCCTAAGATGTAATGAGGATGCAAAGGTTTTCTTGAATCACGAACAACATTAGTGATTATTTGAGGTACCCAAAACGAATACAAAAGGAGAAGAATAGATCTCAGAAAATTATGAAACTCATACATCACCAGAATGCCTCCCAAAAGGATCCCATCTGCAGATAAATATGACAGTAGATCAAATTAGCCTCACAATTGGATACAAACAATTCTATAAACCAAGTAAAATAGTGAAAATACATGGTTCCAAATGGAAATAAGCAATCACGAACCAAACAATGGAGCACACTGGAAATGATTATGATATGGAGACTTCTAAGAGATTTAATGATCCAGCAATGGAACTAAATACTAAAATAGAAATAAATTATATCCTAGCATTACATAAGCAGCATGGGGAACTCGACAGGCTATGTAAAATGAAGTCCTAAAGGTTTATTTAGCCCACAAGTACTGATACTAACATTATCCTATTGTAATTTCAGTCATAGCTGATGCCAGCCACTTCATTTTGCTGGGGTAGTAGGGAACCTAGGATTTAAAAAAAGAATTGATGAACTTGTTTTCCTGCAAAAAAAAAGCTTCTGACACGTTAGGAACAAGTTTTCAAACTACCAATTTATGATGGTGGTAAATCATCATGGGCCACTGCGACAGTTAACTACTCAACTCAGTCTGTCACCTGTTTCAAGCATTGTTCAATGTCTGTGGCAATAAGCTGGCCTACCAGTGAATTCGATTCAAAGATTACAGAATATTTATTAGAGAAACTTCTTCCACTGTTATTGACAAGCAAGCTGGTCCATGGAAAGAGCTCTGTTTCTGAAATTTGAAGGTCCATACCAAAGAGGGACGAAGAGGGGGTGGTTCAGGTATAAACAAGCAAGTGAGGTGGCAGCTCAAAATTTAATTAAGATAGGATACATGAAATAATATACACCAGCTGTCATTTGATATCTGACGGCCATAAAATTTCAGATTAGTGCATTTATTACGAAAAATGCTACAACATAATCTAGGTTGAAACTCGAGGCTTAAGTGACGCGAGTAGAGGATGTTTAAGTTTCATTACACTATTTTGCAATATATCCTCAGACATAAGTATAAATAACTATACGCTCAAAAAACTAACATATACATAAAAAGAAGTGAGATAGAGTATACATAGGGTGTTTCTGCATGTCTGGGTGTGTAAACACCTCCAATAGATCTTAAAAAAGAGCAATTTTATTGACAAAACAATGATTGGAACTGAAAAGAGAGAAACTAAGTTTGCATTGCACAATACTTACAAAAACGACTATATAGAACTGAAAGCTCACGCCTCATAGTCTCCCAACCTTCTCCATTATTCATAGGCCTACTTGCCTTCCATATAGCAAGAAGATATCTCATCTCAAAAATTGAGAAGACAACAAACTTGAAAAAGGCGGCAGTTGCAAAAGCATTAAATAAGGATTCTGTACACAAGAAAAGCAAATACATCAGGTCAATGATGATAAAATCAAGTGATGAACAAGCTTGAAACACAAAAAGTCATCACACAGGATGCAGGAATAAACATCTATGAAGCAGCATCACAATTTAGGTATATGGGACGTAAACCAAACAAATTACACACTCCCATATGCAAGTTATAACGACACAAGCACAGGTTTGTGCATTCTACATGGAAATGCAGATATTTGACCCAGATTTTTAACTGAGATTTTAACATCATAGACAAATTGAATTGTCCACACCCAGATATGGAAAAATTATTTTCCTTTAAATTCAATTTGATCTCCAGTCAGATCGGACTGGTCAGATTGAATGACTGCCAAGCAGCTGATTCACAGAGTTAATTGAATTATATCCATAAATACGGTAAAATTAAAGCATTTTTGTACATAGTCTTTTTTCAGAATTTTTCATAGAGATGACCTAGTAAAGAAAATTCATCGACCAGATGCTAGCAGTTCTTTTCTTATGCCTCCAGCATATTGTTGAGCGGAGTACTAAAAAATACTATATGCATTGGTGTACAAATGCTAGTGTGCCATGATCAGCATTTGCGAAACACATGCAATATTTAAGCGTATGAGGCATGTCAATGCCACATCTTTCAAGTTCTTAGAAAACAATATGCTGCTTTTTAAAGAATATCATTCTAGTTTAGCATTGGATAGTGTTGGATACTATCAGAATTACAGACACAAATCTGCTACGTTTTGAATTAGAGTACCAACGGGTCTAAAGGTGCCAGTTAGCAAAGTTTCCATGTATTGTACCAAATAACTAGGATTGAATGCTACTGGGATGGGACTGTTACTGTAGGGAAGGTATACTCCAGTGTGTAGGCCAGACATTGGACCCAAAAGAACTTTTTATAAGTATTGGGCAGATAAAAATAAATAAAACAAACAAATAAATTCTAAGGGGATGCTTGGAGAATAAGATAAGATGAGAATTTTGTGAATAGTAGTAAGATGGTTTGTGAATAGTAGTGAAATAATTTGAGTTAGGTTAGGTTTGGATCTTAAAACAAAATACAAAATTCTCATATTATCTCATAATTATACTTTTTTCAAATTTCCATACAAAATACAATAAACAATTCAACTTTTTCAAATCTCAATTCAACTTTTTCAAATTCCAAAACAATAATAATATTTAAACTTTCATCTAAAACTAAAAATTCTCATCTCACTCTCCAAACCTAACCTTAATGTTTTATGTAGTTTGGTTAAGGAAAGAGAAAAAATTGAATAAAAAATATTATAAAGTTAAAATTTTATTAGAATATAATTTTTACTTTGGGATATGAAAATTTTGAATTATTTTGTAATGATTAGTTTGAAAGTGTTTGTGTTTGAATGGTGCTTAGAAAGGAAATGAAATGGGATGAGATGAGATAGATGGGATGAAATTGATTTCCAAACATCCGCTAAAAGAGCACCTGAGTGGTCATGGTGTCCGTTAGGGTCATCGTTGAGATATTTTTTGTTTTCAAAGTCTTTAGCTCAACTTGTGTACAACAAAACTGTTAAAAATTTATCAAAAGGCCTTTCTATTATCCAGCTAAATGGAATCCCTTAGGAATTGGTCACTGAAATTGGGTCAATTAATAAAATGACATATGTTAGTCTTCCAACCACAATTGTATAATCGAAAAAGAATTTGTTATCATTTGCATCTGCAGTTTGTCAAAAGTGAAATTGTACAACAAGAAAATAAAATTAAGAGCATAGTAGTGAGCCGTGAAAGTCAACATTCAGCCCCATTTTGTTTCCTCAAAATACATCATATACCAAACTCGACATTGCTGCAGTATTTTTAGCTCATGCTACTAGTGCATTGCCAAATATAGCCACAGGGATAAAGGTAGAGCCATTCTTCATTACTAACTTTTTTTATTCCAGAACAAAATATATTTTGGCTCGCTCTCTCTCTCTCTCTCTCTNGCTGCTTTGGTTAAACTACCCTTACGTTTTTACAATCTGGGAGTTGAGAAGAACAAAAATCTATTCTCAATGAAGACAAATGCATGTGCTCAGGCTCTAATGCCGCCATCCCTAAATCTGAGTTCCTCTACCCTCTTTCTTTCTTTCTTTTATTTTTCCCCTTAAGAGTAAGTGTAGTCTTTTTATTCACTCAAATTGATGCCTTTTGGTTTGGTCTTGCGTTCCCTTTGAATTCTGGATGAAGAAACAGTGGTTTATTTTCTATATTTGGAAAACAAAGATTTGTTTCCTTTTGGGTAATTTCCTTTATCCACAGTATTCCGAATAGTGAATAAGCTTTATTTTATGGGTTGTTTCAGGTTTTTTATTCATCTTTTAATTTGGGTTCTACTCTATCTAATTTGTTTAACTTTATTTTTAATTTTATTTTGAATAATTAACACCCAATTTATGTAAATTTTATTTTTAATGTTGTTTTGGAAAATCTGTGATCTTCATTTACCCAAAACTAGAGAAGAAAATAAATAATAAAGAAAGAATAACTTAATGAAGTAAAAAAAAAAAAAAAGATTTAGAAGTTTGATCTTCGATCCTTATGGAAGATGACTACCTAAACTGGCAAAAGTGAATTTAGCTAGCCAAATTTACAAAAGAATGGCTCATAACTAATGGTCTAAGCTGGCACTAGTTATTATAGACTCAATGTCCAAATTATCTTGGGTGGGGGGTATTGTTTGTAATGGACTCAATGTCCATGACTTTCTTCTTTCAATTGTACATTATAGATAGGTATTTCTCATGTATACTTCCTGTGTACTTGGGCTTTGCCTATTATTATGAATAAAACTTCTTGATTACTTATAAAAAAAAACTAAACTAATTATTATCACGCTTACCAACTAGTATTCCAGCTGTCAGATGTAGAAGGCAAAGATAAGCATCCATGATAGCTTGTTGGCCAATCATTAAAATTGAAACTTTGGCGGCACCCTAACAGAGACAGATCAACCATGATTAATTCGCATAGCTGAAGGAACATTGACAAACATCGTATATGTTAAAAAGCTATGTTTTAAAAGATTACTTACAGATTGAGTGTTTCCATGCTCCATTTGCCGAATTAATAGAAGAACTTGAAGGAAAGAGACCTGATGAAAACTGTTAAGGAGTACACCCATAACAGGCTAATAATATTATGATGAACCTGGAAGGGTTGTCAAAATAAAGGATACAAAGGTGACCATCAAAGTATAATTCACTGCCTTGTTATAGTAGACCTCAATGTTGACAGAACTAGCATTTATTAGTAAGGGTGAGAAGCAATCCCCATCATCATCCACTGCAGGACTTTCCATTAATCCTTCTACATGATAATGATCGCGATCACCATCTGCAAGAATGTATGGTATAAATTAGTAAATCCAATCAGAGTTTTTTTCTTTCCTAAAGAATGTTCTCCAAAAATTTATAGGCATAAATCAGGGCACAAAAGAAGAGGAAGTACAAAAGAAAAACAATTCATATGTCAAGTGACTTCAAGTACCATTTTGGGTATATGAAACACGTGAGACTTGGGCTGCAATTTCGATATTACAATGCTTATCCATTTCATAAATTGGAGCTGCAGTAAGTGAAAAGGAATTACTACAATACAAAAGCAACATGGACCTAAGGTACAGCATAGGAACAACATGGGCATAAGTACAAAGTGAAAGAAGACAAGAGTACAATGTTTTCTTCTCCATATCTTGTCTCGTGGAGACTCTTGGAACACCTGGGATGAGAAAACTCCAAGCTGCACAAAGAAGTTGAAGAAGTATTCTAAACTCATCAACAAATATATTCCAAAAGATGAAAAACACTAGTTTTCTGAGCAATGTCACCATCACATAATGCATCTATTTATCAATGAAAAGGCTGCTGATTTCTTTGAGAACATGCAACAAGACCATGTAAAGATATAGCATAAAAAACCTTGGCCCACTAAATTTCTCTACATGAAGCCCAATCCTGAAGTCATAAATAACAAGATCGCATATCTTCACGATTCATGTTACCGATTCCTTAATTGAATATTTCAAAGTTCCTACTCTAAGATACTAAATTTGGTATTTTACATTTAGTCTTTTTTTTAAACACAATTCAAATTTTACCCTCCAAAAAGATATAATTATATTATTTATGGACACACATCCAATACCATTATGCTGATATCCATATTGCATAGAGATAAGGAATGGCAGCTATTTTCTGGAATCTGTATTTTCTAGTCCTGAGTCCAATCCCATACCAATGAGAACGGCAGGGCAAATAACTTAATAAACCAGATAAAAATGTTGATAAATATGTCATGTGAATAAATGAAATATTATATAACATAAAACTCTTTCTATAGGCAGTATACAATCACACATCCAGAATTGAACTTGTGGATCATGACCTAACCTTCACACCATATTTAAGATTAAACTTAAAACGTAAAAACTGATCAAGCTTATACCGCCTTTTATTTATTTTTTTTACCAAAACAAGTACATTTCTAAATTCACAAACTTTGGGTGGAGCAAACACCTGTATACATCAATCCAACGAACAAGGCAAACAAAAACTGTACAAAAGAATTATTTACACCTCACATAAGCACAACACACTCTGTCCAAGGTCAGAAGCCCTTTAACTACCACTGGTAAACTTCTCTTATCGTGATATGCTTTAGAAATTCTCCTTGCACCATCTTTAGCAAAGAAATCAGCAACAGCATTGACTTCCCTATAAACATGCTCAGTCGCGATATCAAACAACCCAAACAAATTTGCTATCAGCTGCCAGGTGGGAAGGAGATCCCAATACACACTACAAGTACCAGTTAGCCAGGCCATAATCACTTTTCAGTCGGTTTCAACATCCAATTGAACAACATTCAGACTTCTACAAAGATTCAATCCTTCTAACAGTGCCCAAAACTCAGCTGCATCATTAAGACGTGGCCATAAGACTGAAAAACCTGCCACAAACTACCATCCCAGCTACAAATAATCGCCCAACCCACTACTACCTGGATTTCCAAGCTACCATTGACATTCAGCTTATATCTTCCTGGATTTCCAAGCTACCATTGACATTCAGCTTATATCTTCCAAATGATGGTTTAAGCCACCTGAGAACCACGGTTCACAACCTTATATTTCACAGAAGGTAGCCTAAACTGGTGTATCAACTCTGTATCAGCATTTGTCCTTCCTAATACTTGACAAATTTGACAAGCCCCCTGCTAGCATGAGTTTAATCTTCCAAATAATCTGAGATGCAGAAATCTTCTGATTTTCAGATTATTTGGAAGATAATACTGTCCAATCAAACTCTTCTAAAAAATAAAATTAGATGAATTTAAAACCTTGTGATTAACTGACTCTACTACCACCCTCTAATAAAAATTTTAAGCCATGCCAGTTACAGTGGGATATGATTCACCACCACCAAGTGCATAATAAATACAATAAAAAAGTCAACTTTAAATCTAGAATCATTATTCATTTCAAAACCATACAGGAGTTTGGTGAGAAGCCTTACCAAATGATATGGATTGGATAAAAGATAATCATCTTCCTGACTCAGCTCTCCCTCTTTTCCACTGCAATATCGTAGCATATGAAAGTAAGAAACAATTCAAATTTATGAATAACATTGAAAATAGAAACTAAACACAATCCACCAAGGGAACAATAAATTATGACAGTAGAATAACATGCAAATTGATACTGTTAACAAAGGAGCTAAATACTTTAAACAAAGGTAATCCTACAAACTGCTTATAATTTCATTATGTTCCAAAATCTTCCCAAAAAGAATATAAACAAATACATTTTTTTATCAAAAAGGATATAATCCAGGTATACTGGGAGCATGCAAGATATACACCCATGAAAAAAAGATTCTGATGACTAGAATTAGAAAAACAAGATTGGACAATGGATGCAATTTCTGAATTTTTCAGTCAGCTGTATTCTATGAGTTTTGGTAATGTTGCTGCGGATAAGATGATTTGGATTCAGTCCGGGAATGGAAAATTCTCTGTTCGGTTTTTGTACTGGGCTATGATGGGTCAGAATTCCAACCCTTCCCCTGGGAAGGGTATCTGAAGGAGTAAGAAGCTTCTCAAGGTTGTTTTCTTTTGTTTGGACAGCTTCTCTTACCTAAACCAGACCTCATCAAATATGAAAAGAAATCCCAATTGACATGATCATATGCTTTTTCTATATCCAACTTATGTAATATTTCTGGCACTCCCGATCGAATTCTGGAGTCAAGGCATCCATCCACTGGGAATACCGAATCCAATATGTAACGCCCCAATGGAAGGCCCAAACCACATGGCCTATACTACTCCAAAAGGACTAGTCAATGATACAATTGGAGCCCCATTGGAACCTTATAAAAAGCAAGAACTTCTCCTTCCCAAGCAATGTGGGATCTCATATACCACCTACCCTTATCCTTACCATATGGGGTATCACAATCTACCCCCTTTAAATTCCCAACATCATCGTCAAGCCAATCAATCGTAGGTGGCACGGCTCAAGTCCCACATTTATGGTTGGGATAAGCTTTGATACCATTTGTAACACCTCAATGGAAGGCCCAAACCACATGGCCTATACTCCAAAAGGACTACTCAATGATACAATTAGAACCCCATTAGAACCTTATAAAGAGCAAGAACTTCTCCTTCTCAAGTAATGTGGGATCCCATACACCACCTACCATTATCCTTATCATATGGGATATCACACAATATTTGCCTCCCCCTGACAGAAGTGTTCTGAGACTTGGGAACATATCTTCTCCAACCATCTTCAACCTATTTGCCAAAATTTTAGTGAGCATTTTTAAAACCCCACTAACAAGACTAATAGGCCGAAATTCCTTAACATTAATAGGCTTCTAATAAATTTACCCTACCATAGAAATCATGAAACACCTTCATAACATCTTCAATCACCACCTCCCAACACATTTAAAATAATGCCATAGAGAGACCGTCATGGTCAGAGGATAGAGAGACTGTCATGGTCAAAGGCTTTATCAGCATTTAAGTATTTCACTTCTTCATAAACCTCACAACCCTCAAATCTTTTCTCCATCCAATTCTTGCCATTCTCATCAAGAGAATCGGATGAAAGTTCATCTAACCTATTCCACTTATACTGTTCAGCGTATAAACTCTTGTAAAATGCACAATGAGATCACTAATCTGAGATTGGTCAAATGAAACTAAACCATTTACAATACAGAATCGACAGAATTATTCTTCCAGTTAGAATTTGCCACACGGTGAAAGAACTGTCTACACTTGTCACCCTCTCTTAACCACATCACCCTTGACTTTTGTTTCCAACTCGCCTCCTCCAAAAGGGTGATCCTTTCCAACTCCTTATCAGCAATAATCTTTGTATGTTTTTCCACTCCGCTTACCACTCGTCCTTCTTCTAAATTATCATTCCTCCATTTAGAAGGATTTTTTCCAAACAATTACAATAAAAATTCAAACAACTGATATGATGGGTAAGTCTCTATATATATTCTGAATCTGAACAACATCAATTTTCTATTCCTTCTGACTTCCATTCGCTTCTTATCACTTTCTATGCACACATAATTTTGCATGAAATAATTTTACTTACAAGACCTGCCATGGGAACACTGCTAAGGTGGCAGGTGTGTCAACTTTTGCCACGTCAACAAAAAAGTTAAAAAAAATGAAATTGAAATACAAAAATAAAAATAAAAGTTTGTTTCCCCTTGTCTATGGCCCATTCTCCCCCAAATTCGGTGCACCTCCTCCGCCCCACCATGGATCTCTCCCGTTGAACACCACATCATCACCACCCAGCCAATCAACACAGCCATCTCCACCATAGGTCACTCTCTCTAGATGAATTTGGGCTGTTTGGTTATGGAGCAAGATGGAAAATGAAACAAGAAGTTTGCATTTTGTATCTTATCCCTTTGTTTGGTTGCTGAGACAGCAAAAAAAAATAAGCGACACCATCTGCATTTGGTTTCATTTTAGGTTCATTTTGCATTTTGTATCTTATCCCTTTAAAGAATCAGTGAAAAACGTGTTTGTTTTCAAGTGTAGTGGTCTTTTACGTTCAGTTACTAGGGTTTTCTTGATATCTTGGGTTCTTAGGAAAGGAAAAAGATTTGGAACTTCCTTTTTTTTTTTTTACCAGTAAATAGGAACTTTATTGATGAGAAGTAGGCATAGTCCAAGAACTTTATTGAATTTCAATTATTTTCTTGGCTATCAAATGGGACATAAAAAGTTTGGACTTGATGTAGTTTGAGATGAGTAAAATTTCTTGCCACTTGATGTTTACAGTCGTCGGGCTACCTAGAGCAATTCCTCGTGGTCTTTGCAGACTCAAAAGCCTCTTGAAGATCAGATTTTTTTTCTCGAGTTTTCTTAGCATTGAGGATAGTTGGGTCAGATTTTTTGACAAGGGTTTTGGTGAAATGTGAGTTGAGTTTGTTTTAAATTGGTTCGGCTTGAACAATAAGCCATGTGTTTTGGAGCAAGTCTAAGATGAGTAGGTAAGACTGGTGGTGGTGGAGGAGGATGGCGATGGATCAGAAATGTAATTTGAAAATTTGGGGTAAAGGGGAGTAATCTTAAAATTAAAGTTTTTAAAAGGACCTGTTTTAAATATAACTCTCCAATTTCAATTTTTTATGGCTGACGTGGCTAGCAAGCCTGCCACATCAGAGGTGTGTCTTGGGGATTGCAAGTAATCTTTGTATGTAATCCAACATTTATAGCGCATTTCTATTTGTATTATTAGCAAAGTCTTCAGACTTCAAATTGTGCATTTATATGGAGAAATCAATTTTTCATTCTCCAGATTTTTACAAATTGGTTGTGCTTTTCCATTTAACTATTATTATCAGATTATGCTCATCAACCCACACGTCAAACTGATTGTTAGACATAACTATACGCAATTTTCAAACCAATGGTAAATGTAAGCAAGTGCAGTCACGTAAACTTGTGTGAAAACTAAGTTGGTGGGAGAATATAAAAGAATAGTATTTTAGTACATATTTAGAACCAACAGGAAAATATTTAAATATTGAAATATTAAAAGGCGAAGAATAAATGTATAATATAGAATAAGAAAAAGTGTACATACGAAACAAAGAAGCATGGAAAACATTGTAAAACTAATGAGATTACCTGTTAGCTACCATTCGAAGTTGTCTAAAAGGCCATATATATACACCTTCCACCCTGATTTGAGCACCACCAACATTGTGTTCGTTGTCAAAGACATCATGGAAAATAATAACGCCCTATACCAGCACCATGAATAGGAATAGAAGTAAACAATTTATCACAATACAAAAAGTAAACAGCAATGCATTTATAATTAAACCCAAGAATTATGGCAGTGAAAGAGTGCTAAAAATATATGTTCTATCATCTACGATGAGGAGAGAATAACTTTTGAGGTTTTTGGTTGTTGAGCATCATGACACAAAGCGGAATGACTATCAGAAATCATTGTCCTACAATTGGCTTCAGCATCAATTACTGATCTTTTTTCCTTCTCTTTTTCTTTTTCATTTTTCCTTTTTTTTTTTCTTGTTTTTTGATAAATAAAGAGCAGACTAAAAGCATCAAAACTGATCAGGCAAGCATATAACACCCAAAATGTTTATAACATCTATTGCCAATGCATTTTGTAAGAAAAAAGCATGCTATTCAAGAATGAAATTCTTGGATGTGACTAGTTTTACCTTTCTAACTCACATACCTGAACATAATGTACACCAGTTATTTTTGTTGGTGTACTCACTAATTCAATGATTGAACTGCCAGTTGATTTCCTGAAATCTGGAAACCTGGAAGAGCTGTTTGTGGAATCTAGAAACTTCCAAGTCCCTGCAAATCAGATGTCAAGATTGTTGGTAAACAGATCACGATTTAAGTACCAACCGTTTGGATATACTTCCTAAAGATGGATGATTAGCCTCACACTATACTCAACAGATGATATGGTCCTTTGTTAATATTTCATGCTTAGAAAATGACAAGGGAATTTAGTCGG